>VZTF01001239.1:310512-358049 GCA_013397755.1 Cnemophilus loriae
TTAGGTCTTCAGCCAGTTTTTTTTTCTTCCTTCCTTCCTTCCTTCCTTCCTTCCTTCCTTCCCTACTTTAAGGTAGATAAAATGAGGAAAAACTTCACTGAAATATGTGTTAGAGAATGAAGAGTTTTTATAATATCTTGACAGTTATTATCCAGTTCATATCAAAGAATAGACTGTGTCACACCAGCTTCTAGGGATTGCCTGGAGCAGCAACAGCAGAATCAGAGGAATTAATCCAAATGAAAGTATCCTGACTGCACTTCCTGGTCAAATCCTGAAGTAATAAGAAACAGACCTGAAGGTTTCAATCTGATCACTTTCTAGCACAAAGATTCTTCTAGGAGTGAGCTGACAAGATGTGAAATTTGAGTTGCCACAGGCAAGTCAAAATTACCCTGTCTTGTGTCTGTGATGCCAGTGTAACTAATCCCTGTAAATCTCATTTTTAAACAGCTTAAGGTAGATGTTTGAAATATGTTTTATTGTACTATTATTGAATTTGTTGTCTTTCATTGGATGGAAACAAAAAAGGTCTGAAGTGGTGAATCTGGAAACCAGCCTAAACTGAAGTACAAGAAAGTGGATGCAGATTTCAAAAAAAGTGAGTGAAACATGGCAATTTCCTAACCAATAAAAAGTTTAACAGAACAATATTAAATTAAGAGACGGCTAAAAATGAAGTGGTAAAAAATTTAAAAATGATTGAAGAATCCTGAATAATGGACTTGCCATGCTCGTTGAGGAATGGTGGAGTGCTTCACTGCTGGAATGTGAAGCAACTACAGTCTGAAGAACCAGTCACCCACTGGCATCATGCCAGCTACCCTGAAGAGTAGAATTTAGTCCACAGTGAAAATATATCAACTTGATGAAGAATTGTATGCCTTGTAATCCAGAAAATACTTGTGCAGTGAAGTGATACAAAGATGAGTCAAATTCAGCATCTGACCAGGTGCTGCCAACATGAATGGAAGCTGAAAATTGCTGGTTTAGATCAGGACCACATGCCAACCGATCCAGCATGCTGCCACTACATATACGGGGGAAAAAAGATAAAAAAGGGTAATGCACCCAGGAATAGGCAAAAGCAGTAAGATGAAGCTATGTATATTTCCTTCTCTTTCCTACAAACTAAAGGTTTTCTAAGTTTTTGCAAAGGGCAGATTTCATTCCCCTTCCGGCAAAACATGCGTTATCCAGTACATCCCTGAATGTTCCTGTGGTGCGTATACGTGTATGCACAAACCTTCTTTGAGTTGTCTGAAATTTTGAAATTTCACATACTTGTGAAAACTGGAATTTTCTTTCTAGATTCTTTACTTCATACGTGTTTATGATATCCTCTCTAAATAATTTCCTTCTGAACAAAACAATTACAGTCTTTCAGAGTCTATTGATAGAAAAAAATAGTTATTTCCCATCTAGCCATCTTCAACTGATTTTGCTAAGTTTTTCTGAATTCTGAACTGTCCTTTTCCTTATTTTTTAATGATCGGGTGGTCACAAAGTTTCAGGTAACACCAAGTAAAATTTTTGATTTTATTCAATATCCACATACTATAGCAAATTGCTTACCACAGGGTTTGCATCCTGTTGAACAGCACTCTTCCAGTGCTTTGTCATGAACAAGACAAACCAAATATTTCAATGTGAGAGGTTGCCTATCTTCTTTCATTAAATGAGAGGAGTTGAGCCAAGATCCATTAAGCAAGTACTTATTCTTGCTATTTTCCTTTAAAGGTACATTGAATTGAAATAAATCTTTACAAATTTGCATTTATCTTTTAATTTTGAAGTTATTTATAAACAAAACACATTTCCTTCCCACCTACAGATGGAACTACTTCAGGGGTAGGTGTTTTGCAGAGAAATTTTTATTTTCTCTGAAAAAATTCTCAAGAAAAAAGAAATTTTAATTCTTAATTATTTTGCGACACTACCAGTTTCTGGTGTAGCAGGGTTGCTGCCTTCTGGTTTTGGGGTTTTTTTTACCTCTGTCCTATTCTGCAGAAGGTCCTTTCAACTATAAAGGTCTAGTTGTTTCCCAGGTGGAAGGTCCCCTCTGCTCCCCAGAGGTTTCAGCTGCCCAGAGCAGGCACACACCTCTTCCCACTGCTGCCAGGCTCCAAAATCTTAACAGAACAGACATGGATTAACAGAGAATAAGAACAGGCAGAAGCTGTATTTTCTTTCAAAACTGCAAAAAACATTTTTATCTGTTTTCTTAGGCTATTATGAATTGTCTATTTTTAACATTATGGACGACATTTGCAAAACATAGGAAGAGCCTTGTGGTGATTTTCTTGGAAAGCCAAGAAGGGAGTGATATATCTGGTGACTGACCATCTTTGCATTCAGCTCAAAGCATCTGCTACTGAACGTTGCTGGAGACAGAGGAGGACGAGAAGTTGGATCTTTGGTTTGATCCACTGTGCTGGTTGTTTAATCCAAGTGAGATTTTACAGTAGATCTCATATGAGCAGCTCAGTTGGTTGGGGCATGGTGCTAATAATGCCAAGGTCGTGGGTTTGACCCCCACAATCAGTTCAGAGTTGGACGTGATGGTCCTTTGTGGTTCCCTTCCAACTCAGACTCAGACTATTCTGGGATATGACAGAATGTATTTGTTCACTATATTCCATTATGACCACCTTGAGGACCTGTCCAGGGCAGTGTCATAAACATAAATCATCAAAAGGTATAAGTGCTGTGGAAAACTTGGAAAATTTACATGGACACTCTGAGCAGCTGGAAGTCAACACATCTCTGTTTTCTTCGGGGAAATTGTGCTGGTTCACATCAGCTGATGAAATGTCTCGCTGAGTTAATTTGACCTGAAACAACTCCTGTGCAGTGGGGGCAATGGCTGTGGTGAACCGCAGAACTTGTTGGCTGGGGTTTTTTTGTGGGCCTGGTTAAGAAATTTATGCTGATTTCTTTTTCCTTTGGAAAATGATGATTCACTAGAACATGACTTCTGAGAAGGAAAGTACATTGAAATCAGTCCTAAACAAGAGATTAAAAGAGGGTTTTAACACTTTAGAGAATCCCTCTAGGACTGCTGCAATACAGAAATTTTTATCTCTCAATTTATAGGAATTTTCTGTTTTGGAATCTGAACATATTCCTCCATATCTAAAAGGACACCAGGATAAATAAAATAGCAAAACCACCAAAGGATACCAAAATAAATTAAATGATACATCTGAGATGAGTCTAATTCAGTTTCTCTAAAAAATTATCCAATCACAAAATAAAATATCTTCAAACAGTTAACACTAAAACTATATGTCAGGAGAATGAATTTGTTTTGTAAACAAGGATTTGATTTAATCCAAGATACATAAGTGCATTTTTTGTGAACTACAGGGAAGCATTCCTCTCATTGTAAAATTTAGTTTCCAGAGTCTGCCTGCTTTCAATGTACATACTGTAGCTCGTACTCCAAAAAATCTGACTACAATTTTAAATTCCTTCTGGATAAATTGTCCACCATCTTATGATTCCAAAATGTGTGACACTGGACATTCTTCTCCCAGACTATAATAGCATGAGCAGTTCAGGTCTATGATAGGAGATAAGTTGTAGTCATTATCCTAGAACACGTGCCCTGGATTTTCATGCTATTTGGTTCCTACGGATTGCTGCAATATTTGGGGTTTGTTCTGGATGCTGGAACAGGACTATAAAAAAGATGCATTGTCAGACAAGCAAAAAGACTACCAAAAATTTCAAATTCAGTTACAAAAATAGCTGTTGCCCACAGTACAAAGTACAGAAAACAATCTGAAACCACAGACGCCAACATTTCCCTGCCGAATTCAGAATATGGGATGTGATATTTTGATAATTATGAACAGGACTTTGGAAGTGCCTCAGGCTCATTAATCCTTTGGAGTTATGAACCTTATGAAAAATCCTGTCCTGTGCTTTTAAGGATTTCACAAGGATTTGGTAGTCAGCAAACCCTAGGTCTCTCAGGTTTTTGCTGAAGTGTTGACACAGGCTTTTACTTGGGAATAATACCAGGGTATTTTTCTCTCTACAAAATTACTCTCATCAGCATTTGAGTGTTTTCCAGCCAAGTTATCTGGTCCAAACTGGGACCAGATATGGTTTTGACTTGGCCTGGCAAGTCATCCTCAGCTGTCAAGATGTGACCTAAAATCCGGGTGTAGCTGTAGATCCTGAGAGCCTTGCCCCAGTTCCCCACACCCCCTAGGAGGGGTGGCAGGCCAGTTGGCTTTGACACCAGCTGTCGTGGAACACTGGGCTTCGCTCACCATTATTTTGTAGCCCCATTTTTTTTTTATTTAAGTGAAAGCGTAGCAGTCCTTTCATCCTAGGCTGAAATTAGTTTGTAAAATAGGTGGAAAGAACCATCTGAAAGTAGGTGGGCTGTACCATCAGATGACCCAGGGAACTAGAACTCCTGTCAGCCTAACCTCAGTGCTGGGAAGGCCATGGAACAGATCACCCTGAGTGCCAACACTCAGCACATGCAGGACAACCAGGGGATCAGACCCAGCCAGCATAGGTTTGTGAAAGGCATGTCCTGCTTGACCAACCTGAACTTCTTCTGTGACCAGGTGATCCTCTCAGTGGATGAGAGAAAGGCTGTGGTTTTGTCTCCCTGAACTTTAGTAAAGCCTTAAACACCATTTCCCACAATGTTCTCCTAGAGAAGCTGGCTCCTCATGGCTTGGACAGGTGCACTGCTTGCTGGGTGAAAAACAGGAGGCTGTGCTCTGAAGTGCACTCGGTCACTTTGAAAGACAACTTAAAAGTCACTGAAAACTGGTGTATGGAAATGTTGCATTGTGTTCAAAAGCAGAAAACAGGTAGAGCCTTTGTTAACTCAAAATGTGTGGGATTTTTCCTCCTTTTCCCTTTCCCACTGGCTTTTCTGTACCATTCAATAGTTCACACACCTTTCAGTAGAGATGGGATGATTTGTTAAGAGCAAAAGGGTCGTGCATACTGAGCTTTGGTAGTAGGAGACAGACCTTTTAATGTCATCTCAACACAGATGAAATGAACTGGCTTTGGAATTTTTTTTCTTTAATTCCTCATGTCTAATCAAAACCCGTGAGATCCCCAAAGCAATAAAAGAAACACTTCAGCCACACACTTCATTGGTTTCTCCTGGTTCTCTTGGGCACAGAGGGGCATTCTGCCAGAAATAGTTATAAATGGCACCATTCCTATAAAGGACAGTGAAAATTGTGTTTTCAAAACCCGTCAGTTGTGACCAGTTCTTCCTAAAGACCTCTTGGGCTTTTCTGCAGGAAGAACAGCTGACAGGATATACGGAGGCAATAAAAACATTTAAACATTGTCAATACATCAGGCTGCAGAGCCATGCAAGCAGCAAAGCCCCGGTAGGACATCCAGACCGTGAATTTTGACTGGAGTCTTGCATGGCTTAGAAACAGTAAAGGGCATAGGAAAGGGTGGAGGTAGTAAGTGCTACCATTGCCCTTCATAATGACAATGAGTTATAAGAGGCTGAGAGGCTTCTCTGAAACTTGTGCAATCAGGAATGCAAAACATGGCAGGAAAGCCCAGTGCCTGCTATTCTTCCCTTGTCTTTTCCTTTTCAGGAGTTTCACACAATGGAGATGACTTACCTCAATAAATTGTTCTATTGAGAACTTTTATATTTCATTGAGTTAGATTTTATGTTCTGTTTAACAGAGCTAAGGTAATAAATTAGAGGATTCCTGTTCATAAATAATAATTAAAAGACATGTCTTCCTACAAATATAGCAGACACTGGCAGAAAGGTTTCAAGAGACAGCAGTGAGGCAATGTGTTAAAATTATTGAATAATTGTAATATACAATAATTATTAAATAATACATACTCTGGGTTAATTCTCCATAGTGATTTCTTTGGAAAAAATGGATAGTAGCAAGGCACAGTACAGAAGAATACAGCAGATGAAGTAATATAATTCTTCATCAGTCAAATGCTTTACTGCCATCGTAGTGACAAGGTGAGATAAAGTAAGAAGAGGTACAAGCTCATGGGTCAGAGACAGGGTATGGCCTCACCTGCATTGTTGAAAACTGGAGTAACTCCTATTGTCAACACCGATATGCTGCAAAAATGAGATCTGATGGTGGCTATGAGAAGTTTTGTCCCAATGCATTGAGATGCACTTCAGCTAATTTGAAGCAGAAAATTTAGGCCAGGATGATTTGCACCAGACAGTCTGACATACTGACTGAATGGAAACTTGATGAAAACCAAGGGCTATAAGAACCTGTTCGATATCTAGGATAAGAAAATGACAAACCAAAAAATGAAAACATAAAACACATCAAGGCACCTTGGGGCTGTATTTGCACCTTGCAATGTTGACTGTTTCTGTATTATCATGGAATCATAGACTCCTAGAATATCCTGAGTTGGAGAGGACTCAAGAGGGTTATCAAGGTCCAGCTCCTGGCCCTGCCCAAGACAATCACAAGAATCACACCACATGCCTGAGAACATTGTCCCAATGCTTCCTGACCTCAGGCAGGCTTGGTGCTGTGACCACTTCCCTGGGGAGCCTGTTCCAGTGCCCAGCCACCCTCTGGGTGAAGAACCTTCCCCTAATATCCAACCTAAACCTCCCCTGACTCGGCTTCAGACCATTCCCTCGGGTCCTGTCACTGGTCAGCACAGAGAAGCGATCAGTGCCTGCCCCTCCTCTTCCCCTCATGAGGAAGTTTGCAGTAGACTGCAATGAGGTCTCCCCTCAGTCTCCTTTTCTCCAGGCTGAACAGACCAAGTGACTTCAGCTGCTTCTTGTAGGGCTTCCCCTCCAGACCCTTCACCATCTTCATAGCCCTTGTTTGTATGCTTTCTAATAGCTTTATGTCCTTCTGACATTGTGCGTCTGTTCTTGTTCCTACAGCCTCACTTTGCTATTAGTCCACAAGCAAAACAGGACAGAAACTGTATTACCTGTAATGTTTGTCCATGATGACAACAGTGGTTCCCCATCTTGGTGGCTGTCTAGGCACTGCTTGAGGAAGCAGCATTATTACAAGAAAAGCAGGATGCACTATTTCTCTTCTCTTCCAGGTTTGAGAATACATAATTTTCTGTATATTTGTTTGCCTTGCTCAGGATGCATATTGTGATATAAATTTGTGTTTTCCTAGTAATTGTTAAGGTTTCATCCATGTCTGAGTGATTCAGTTAGATCTAAGAGGCTGTAAACCTTTTAGCATGCCCTTTAGAAAGCAGAAGGGAATTTTTTTTTTTTTTCAGAAATTGAGGAACTTGGTACCTGGGAAAAAATATTCATGAGCACAACTCCTGATGGATGTGCTTGGTGGAGAAATATTTTTATCTCGTTAAGGAAAATGCATTAATGCAAATGTGAATACAAGGAGTTATAAACATTAAAGGTAATCCCATCTCAAAGCTACTTACAGAGACAGAAATTATTACCCAGTCTTTATAATGCTATAAATTGTGTCTGATTTGAACTTCATTTTAAACTCCATAGTGAAAGAGAAATCAAAATTTTCTGTTAAATACAAAAGCTTAAATGAGAATTCAGTACACAGGAGACAGCAGACTGACAATATATAATCTCACTGAAGCTTGAGTGTGCATAGACTAGCACAGTTAATCAAAAACCCCACTCATCTGCCAACTCTTTATGCATTCATCAAAGCTCAGCAGAGAGTTATCAGCACAGAAGATTCATACATCAAGGCTTCAGCTCTGGCTTCCTTGACATCCCAAGCAGATTAGTCTGTGACAGATTTCTGTAACCCAGCAAGCATCCCGAAGTGGAGCTACAATGGAGATGACAAGCAAATCCTTGGCATCTGATGTCATGTCCACTTGTTCCATCAAAGCCAGCAAGGTTTCACTAAGGTTATTGAAGTCATGCAGGTTTAGGAGCTGTGTTTTTATTCAGACAACATGACAGGACAAGTCCTCAGCAGCTCGATGCAGGCGATAACCTTTCAGAGATCACATGAATAAATAAATCCCATTTAGACTCCTTTCAAAACAGCCATGCGTCTCCCATGCAAACAGACCAAAGGAGGGCTGGATCACAAGTAACTGTTCAAAAGTGCTCTTTCTGTTCTCACAAGGTATCCCAAAGGACATCACGCTGTACTTCTCAGTGCCTCAAGCAAGCAACAGTAGAGTGATTATCTCCCCGCGTGTTTGTGTGCCTCATGCAGCTGATGCTGGGCATGTACTGGCTGGATGCAGATGTTTTGATCTGGGTTTCAAGACAGGCATTGAGGGGCGTGCTGACTGGGAAAATCCCATGGTATGCCTACATAGGAGATCAGGCAGTCTTTTCTAGCATAGGACTGGGGCCTAGGTAGAAGAAAGGACCATCCCTATCCAGGGATCTCAAGACTAGGCTCTGGGCAGGAGCAAGTGTGCCTGTCTTCCTCACTAAGCAAAAACCTTCAGCCCGTTCATTTTGCTTCTCTGTGTGAGACTGTAATGTCTCTGTCTGCAAAGATACCATCGTGCCCCATCTCTCTGCGACACGTGTGCAAAGCCACCACCTCTTGGGTTGTTCAGCCTGGAGAAGAGAAGGCTCTGGATAGACCTTATTCTGGCCTTTCGATATATAAAGGAGGCTTCTAAGAAAGACAGAAAGAGATCTTTTACCAGGGCCTAACAGGACAAGGGGCAACAGCTTTAACCTGAAGGAAGGTACGTTTAGATTGGAAATAAGAAAATTTTTGTGATGAGGGTGGTGAGGCACTGGAACAGGTTGCCCAGACAAGGTGCAACATCAGTGAAATTGCCCAAGGCCAGATTGAATGAGGCCCGGAGCAACCTAATCTAGTGGAAAATGTTCCTGTCTACGCCAGGGGACTGGATTAGATGAATGGTCCTTTCTGCCCCAAAGCATTCTATGATTTTATGATCATTCCACTGAGAATTTGCAAATGGATCCAAGACAGTAAATTTACTAAGAAACCTCATAGGTCATGGTAAAGACAAGTTAATATCTAAAGCAAAAGCCATTCACACAAGCAAAGCTAAACAAGGAATTAGTTCCCCAATTCTCATGGGCAGGCAGGTGTTCAGCCATCCCCAGGAAATCAGGGATCCGTTACACATAGCAGTGACGTGGGAAGAGAAACTCCATCACTCCAAATGTGCCCCTCTTTCCCTCTCCTCCCCCCCAGCTTTCTAAGCTGAGCATGACGCCGTATGGTCTGGAATGTCCCTTGGGTCAGTTGGGACCAGCTGTGTCCCCTCCCAAATCCTTGTGCACCCCCAGCCTCCTCACTGGCAGAAAAGCCCCGGCTCTGTGTAAGCCCTGTTCAGCAATATTGAAAACATCCGTCAGTTATCAATATTGTTTCTAGCACAAATCCAAAACACAGCCCCATAACAGCTGCTATAAATAAAATAACCTCTACCCCAACCCAAACCAGCACACTCCCTTTCACCCTTCCGATTATCTCCTGCATCCCACAGGTAAAGACTGAGAAAGGGTCTGCCTGGGGCTTAGCTGCCTGACGAGGTTGAACCCCGCCGGCTCATAGTGGTGTGATGCTGTTGGAAGGATGAGGCAGCAGCCAGACTCATTTCAGTATTGCCTTGTAAGGCTCGTTTAAGCTGCCAGCCAGGTATTAGAAAAGGATGATAGAGCAAGGTATTATAAGAATCTATAGAATGAAAACTTTCCTGTGCGGATGACTGACCAAGCATCTCCACATACAGAAAGGAAGAGAATTCTATGCCCTGTTACTTCCTGCAACACACCAAGAAGTCTGGATTACATGAGTTGCATCAGTCATGTCACTCACTCGCTCAACAGAAAGTAAATTCTCTGGAACTGATATACAACTTGTACTCAAGTCACACAACACAAAGGAATATTTTAGATACAGGAAGTTCTCCACTTTCCTTTGATAAAAGTAAAATCATCAATACCTAAACAATGAATTTAGCAATGCTTTTGTACATAAGCTTAGATTTACTGTAAATGCTAGAATTATGAAGAGATGCTGCTCCATTTTAGGAAGCAGCAGACAAACTGATACCTTTAGTTTGCCACAGAATGTTCTTTTACAGACAGCTTTAGGAAATGTCAGTTCCAAAAAGACATAAATAGCCTGTAAAAATTCTTGAAAGTACAGGCATAAACCTTCACTCAGCAGAATTTTCTTCCATATCAATACTCTGCAAAGGACTGAATAGATTTTAAAGGTGTGTCTCCTCAGAGGTATCTGCGCTTCAAAGGTCTCAGACTGGTGAAGCCCATTCAAAATAGAATTTAAATGCACATGTAAGTAATGCAGAGAAAATGGTTTTCTAATAGTGATGAGGATAGATATACTAGAAAAAGATTCCTTCTGGAACCATGTCTATCTGTAAAGAAAAGTCTAATTGCTGCACATTTTAACAAGGTCACTAATTCAGTTACAAATGGAAATGTAACAGGGTCTGGGATTATTCCAATCCCCTTTAGGAATGCAAAGTGCTTTAAGAACATATTTTGCTTCCCCAGCTCACAGCCACCTTATCATAAGAGTGGCAAATGCTTAAACTAGGAATAAATTATGGAAGCCAAGAATCTGAGTCAACTGGGCCAATAATCTATTTACGAGAAACTAGCTTTTAATGGTCATGTAAATGTGTAAACACTGTAAACTCATGCAAATTTTCCCTTCATATCTTATTTCATGCACATGCAGACACACATATTTCGGTGGTTTTAAAGTATTTCTTTCATCTACCTGAAGGCTGTAAACCTCTTAGCATGCTTGACCTACAGTCCTGTTTGGGACCAGAGACTATTCAGGGTTATTACAGACATCCCTGTGAATAGTGTGAACCCCAAAAGCCACTGTAAAAAATGGGGTATACGGCTGGCAGTGATACCCAGGCCTGTCCGAGACCAGGAGCAGCGAGCTGCCACCAGCTGGCTCTAGGTGATATCTGGGTAAAGAAAAGTAAGACTTTCTACAAGAGGAAGTTCCTGACTAGCCTCCCATCCACATTAACAAGTGGCTCGGTTCATGAGGACTTGAGGCACATCTGTCCCAAGGCAAGTTAACTCCCAGGTGTAGCTGTGTCACAGATGGAGTCAAGCGCCTCACTTGTGAGAGGGAAGCTGCAATATACTTTATTGATCTAAACCAGAGAGTTAAAAAATTTTAACGATAAATGCAACAGTGGTTTAACAAAATTTGATGGCAAGATAAACTTGGTTATTAACTGAATGCCGGGTCAGAAGTATCGGGAAGACCCTCCTGTTGAGTTGAGGGGCTCAGAAAGGAGCCCCTACCTAACTCAACTATTCTAAACTCCTTTTCAGAGAGGAACCTAGGAGTAGCTGGGTTCAACCCTAGTCCCAGCTTGGTCAACAGTTTATGTCTGAAGGATTAGATATGTACAATCTTTTAGATCACTCAGCTAAGATTTCAAAGTTTAGCATGCTAAAGTTGCTAAAGATTTCAAAGTTTAGTATCTGATGCCATAAGAACTCTCTAAACACCAAGGAATAACCTTGACGTACCTACTCAAGGAGAGATCCTGGCATGCAGCCCGCTGCCATGCAGCATTGCTCAGTGGGCGCTGGCCTGTCCACTACCTGTGGAGTAAGATGACTGACTTATAGCTGCATACCAGCAAGATGTCAGGATCACCATTCCAGACAACCCTCAATTACCCCGCTGACATCTGCTCCCCACATTCCAGAGTGAGCTGGATGCAGCCATCACAACTCCTACTGAGGGTTATGGCCTAACCCTGGCGTCGGGAGAGGACACTGCCACAAGAATTTAATGTGGTTTGGCTCCACAACCAAAAGCAAAGGGAAAGGCAGCCAGACTGAGCTGAGGAGAGCAGCAACACTGCAGACACAAAGGGGAGCCCCAAGTGCCTTTGTCAAGCTCAGGTAAACCAAAAGGCAGATTCTGGTAGCACCCACTGTGCCTGCTTTGCCTTGGCTGCTCATGAGGGAGAGGCTGGATGCAGGTAGGGTGTGAAAAACCCCTGCAGAGCTGTATCCCACCTCTGGGCAGTAGCTTACCCTTCAGAAGAAGACCAAGCACTCCTGTAACATGTCTGCATCTGCTCTGGGCTCTTCAGGCAGCCGTCGGGAGATAAATTCTTGCCTTGCATCCCATAGGTGATCAGCTGGTTCCCTCAAGCAAGGAATTTCATTACTCGTGTCTTTACCTGCCCACTTGCAAATGCTTATGTGATAAGATTTTCCAACCTTTCTAAAAAGCCAGTCAGGTTTTGCCACTGTGAGTTCCTATGAACAGACACGGCATTTCTTTCCCTCCTTTTCTCCCTCTGATTCACTTATTTCATAGCTGGCCTGCCCTTTCAGCAGGAAATGGAATGAGAGGGTCATGCTGGAATGAGAGGGTCATGCTGCATGGCTAGGGTTTGCTTTAAGAGAAGCTCTCTGAAAAATGAGTGGTACATTTTTTATAATCATAAGATACTTCATCACTGAACAATTCTGTCATTGGGAATATTAAAATATGATCAGAGATATTTTATGCAGCTGTTATTAAATAGTCATTAAACATTTCTGGAAATAATACTCCTCAGGGATTTGACATTGAAGAATAGACTGTCGAGGCCCAGTCTGAGCCATGACTTAGAAAAATATAAACCTACCAAATGCACTAAATGTGTCTTCATAATCAGTTATCTCTGAGTTCAGCAGTTTTCCACATACCATGCAGAGTTTGGTCTGGGGTATCTGTTTCTATGCACACCTCACCCAGGACCATGGTGTCTAACGGGCACATGGCTTTGCAGTGCATCAGAGAAGGCTGCAAAAACACCACAAAAGGTCCATTTGTCCGAGGATCTCAAGGGTCATTTTTGGACTTAAGGATCAAGTGGCAACTGTCTCAGTCAATTTTATAGCTACAAAGCAGGTCACTATGCCAGTGCTAGGAGGCAGTGTTTGGGATCTATGGGCAGTGAAGCGACACAAACTGATTTGGGGCACAGCTCCCAGTATCAGTCTGACCTCTCAGATGTAATTCATGGTGATTTGACCTGTGCTTTGATGTTGACTGTTCCTTGGCCAGTTATGGAGGTAACTATCTCAGGTGATTGTTTCACATGCCCAGACTTTGTGTCTACCAGGCTCTCTCATTTAGAGATCCAGGTGCTGCTTCTTCTACCCCTCAAACCAATTGCAAACTCCCAGCAGTAGCTTAAAGTTTCTTACCTGAATGTCAGTGTTTTCACCTGGAGATTGATAAAGACAATAGGAGGTTTTGTACCTCTTCCAAATCTGCTCTCTCCAGATGCAGAGGCAACAGTCTCATGTCAAAATGAGGGGAGCACATAGCAGATTTTTCTATTTTTGCCTAATTTTTATACAGCTTCAGGAGAAAATGAAGTGCTTCCTGCTGTCCCTTTGAACTCTGCAGGGATTTTGTCTGCAGGGAAAATCCCCGATTGTTTACAGACTAGTCCAGATTCCCAGGGCATTCAAATTCTCATTCCCACTGCCAGAGATGTGGCTCAGGTGTAACCAGGCAGTTTGCCTGACTCTGCTGGAAGTTTTGGTCCTCTGCTCTCACACAGATTGCTCCTCTAAGGGAGAACAATCCTCCTTCTTAATGAATATGCAAAAAACCAATTTCCACACTCGTAAGTCTCTCAGCTGGTTAGTTAAAAGCCTCCACTGGTGGTATACAACAGCAAGAATAACAGCTTGATTAATCCCCATCTACTGGTCTGAACTAAAACCTGTGCCATTTTGTCACACTGCAGTGACAGAGTCATCATGAAACAATACAGCTCAAAATGGCTCTCACAGATTCAGAAGGTTGGAATGGTATCCCCACTGACCCAAAATATCTGGGGATATGCTAATTTTCCTTCGCTGAAACGAATGGGGGACTGATTTTGAGATTTCATTGTTATGGAAATATATTCTGCTTAGGACAATTACATTTGACTTTCCCCCGCTCTCCCTGAAGCATCAAGAATATTTAATATGCTACACTGATTAACAGTGTTAGTCTCCTGTTTCTGAGATGATTTGTCTGGGTAATGTATTCGTAAAGAATATGGCAGAGGAGAAACTGTGGTGTTTCACTATTGATCCTATTATCAGATTTACCTGAGAAAGACCTACTTTTCCACAGGGAGGACCTCAAAACATGAGTAAGGATAGCCTCATCACTTCTTTTTGGGCTCTGCTTAATGACATTGATGTTTCTTAGTTACCTCAGCCTGTGGAGACACCCATGCTAAGAGTGGACCTTGAGCTGCTTGGCAGGCTATAGGCCTGGACACAAGTTATCCGTGGAAAACTTCAGGTATCTTGTCTCAACCCATGCATGTTCTTGGCTCTTCGTATCCATCAGGATGCTATGGGATAGAGATCTGGATTGCTATAAAAGCCATTATGCCTGGGACTGAATAGAGAACAGAGCAGTTACTTCACCAGGGGCATGTTTATAATTTCAACATGGTTTGGAGGTAGGTTGTGAACAAAACCAAACATCAGTGACTGCGTAGTCGGGTCTATCTCTCTGAAGACACTGATAGCTCTTTTTGTTTATACTGGGCCATCTGCTCCAGCAGTGCACCTGGATTCTGCCAGCTAAACTGCAGCCATTGCTGTACCCTGGCTTCAGGTTCATGCTCTGCCTTTCCTATGGATTTTAACAAGGCAGAAATATCAGGGCATACACAAATATGCGTAATATCTGCTCTAGTTATTTTACTATTTATTTATTGTTTTGGGTAATATTTACTATCTTAGGGATAAGCATGCAACCACAAAATGAGAATTAGTTTGCCTTACAGTATGGTTTTGCAGGTTCCGTGTTAAGACTGCATTCCAATTCTCTTCAGAAGGAAATGACAACATTTCAAATCTCTTGTGTTTCTAAACAGTTTACTTAATTGTGTCTCTAAAATTGTTGATTATGGTGTGTATATATATATATAAGCGCATATATATATTTTAATCATATTTGAAGCTAAGCTGCAGTTCAATGTATGCCTCCATATGAAATACACAAGTGCATTTCCCACCCTGAAACTGTGTATCCTTTTGTGTTAATCCCTCTTCCTCCTACACCATTTTGCTTTCAAATATCTTCCCTGAAAGTAAAAACCCACAGCATTTCCATTTAAGAAAAAGGGAAAACGTAGCCTAAACATCCATACCCCATCAATTACACATGAATAACATACAAAATAAAAAAAAGAACCCAATCCATTTCTGAATGAGAAAAAGCCTGAACACATGGAGGTAAGGATGAGATAGCATAAAATGAAACTTGCAGTAACAGATCATGTCACAGTAAGTTTTTTTTCAGAAAACAACCTTAGGACTGATATTTCTTAGAGGTAGTAGCAGGGAAAGATAAACAAGACCAGAGAATATTTGTAGGAACAAACAGAAACCTACATGACTGTGAGTAAGATCAGACAGAATAATGGGTGTGTTTCTGACTGCAAGAGCAAGAGGACACTAGGACATATTTTCTTTCCAACAGGAGCATCCTTCAGCATTTCATGATGGATTGTGCTTGCGTAAGGATTGAGTTTGTATTAGGTAGGCTGGAAAGACTGTTGCCAACTAGACTGAACGGCCCGAAAGGTCACTCCAAGTCCTGTGCTACCATATGCTTCACCCTTCCTTTGCTGATCCTCTGACATCTACTATCTTTCTGCATCCTGTGGCTCAGATATTGTGCTGTGTTGTCTCAAAATGTGTCATCTTTAGATACGTGTCTCAGTCCAATTCTCTAGAGAAAATGACAGAGAAAAGGAAATTTTCCACAGTCCCCCATCCCATTCACTTCTGTATACCATGTATCTCCTGTTCATTTCTCTTGGCCAGATCCATGAGGAGTGATGGGATGATCGGAAAACAAGTCAGCCTAGATCTGGTCTGGTTCATTAGTTGAGGAATTTAAAAATTCTCTGCGCCTGGTGGAACATGATCTATTCAGCCATCCTCCCCAGGACAATATGGGAAACCTGCCTCCAACTAGAAAGACTGAGCAGCTTAGTGTTACCAGACACTCAGGAGCTGTGCAAACATTTCCTTCACTCTTTCAAAGGCACTCTCTCTTCCCAGACCTTTTCACTACCATTTTAATCACAGTGTAATAGTTCTTGTTTCTTCCTCTCTGTGACAATGCAGATGTAGTGTTGATAGACTGAATGGCAAATACATAAATTTCTGGCTTCCTGTGTAACATGAAGTTTTTTGAAATACAGGATCCTGGTCGTCTGCTGGTTTTTACTCAAAAGCTGGAAATATCTACACTATCTAAAATACCTTCACAATGAAAGATGAAAGATAATGTCCTTTCAGATCCACACATATATTACTGCAGCGATAATAATTCAGAAAAATAAATTTAATTTTCATTTTCAGAAAGTACAGAGCTATTTGAATTCTTCGTGAACACAATTCCATACCTGCATTTCTACATTCCATGATACTTTTTTGTCTGCTTTGACTTCACATAGTGTCTTCTGGGTAAAGTGCAAGCTAGTAAGGGTTAAAAGCACCATTGATGTTATTCCCATTAGAGTAAAAGTGAACTTGCCACTCCCTCTCCCTGTGTAGGGAAAGGCAGCCTGTGACATCTTGATGGGTTTATTCTGTTTCATGGTGAAACTCAAATACAGAACTCTGGCCCTTTTCTCCCTGCTCTATTCTTCTCCAACTTCCTGTCCTCAGTGCCAATAAGTTTTAAGGATGATGAAGAAAGGAAACATGCTGGTGCATGAAGGGATAGATAGATAGGCTGTTTACCTACAGCAGCTGTGAAATACCAACCAGCTGCCCACAGATGTACATTGGGCTACCCTGTAGTTGTAGCACTAGCTACAATGTGCTAGCTGTTTTTGTCATCTTGGGAAAGGGATGTTTTCTGCTTCGAGAGCTCACAGGCCTACGGACAGACAAAGGAGGAGAAGGAGGAGGCAGCAACTCCCAGAAGTTTATAAATTAATTTCTCCTCCTTTGTCTGAGGGAGTCTTGATGGCTTTGAAGCCAGCTCCAGTCTCAGCCATAGCTCTGGCCTGCTGTGCTCTCCTTCCTCTGCCCTTTTTTCTCCTCATTGCTCTATTTAGATCACAGGAGTCTGTGGCTCTGCAGCTGCACAGCCAAGTGGGACACTGGTAACTTTCATCTGGGCATTTTTGCAGGATGAACAATAACTCGTGCAAAATAAAACTCCCTCACAGTAGCCAGTCCAAAAGGGGCAGGGAGAGTTTTCATGCGGAACAGGGTATGTCAGGCAGCAGGAGGTGCTCCTGTGAAGTGTGGGGAGAGCATGGTGGTGGCTGTGTGAGGGGCTGCTGCCAGGGTGTGCAGCAAATGGAGCAGGGCTTTGAGCACAGACAGCTGAAGAAGGAAGGGTGCACACAGAGCTGTGAGTCCAGGACAGACATGTCCTGCAAGGCCACCCCTTGCTGTCTTGATGGATGGCAATCCCTGTCAGCCCACGCATGGGGATTATTCTTCGCAGGACTCAAAGAGTCCAATTCATTATAGCAAAGCCTATTTTTTTTGCCTTTTTCCACTCCACTGGAGCATAAATGACCTGAATAAATCCTACTACTTTGGCACATGTAATGCATGGAATGTGTTGCCGGTGCTGTAACAAGATTTATCTCTTGGTGCATGTTGTGAACACACATTTCTTTCCAGTCAGTAGAATTGTTATAGCTATAGAGCTTGATTATTGAAAGGGGAGCTGGTTGGTGGAAGGAAGATATATAAATGTGATATACACAGTACACGTCAGCCACACCAGCTGGAAAAATCCATTTATTTCCACTGACTGAATAACTCACTTTTGATTCCAGTTTATACAGGTAGGAACACGATTACTCAGTGCCTGTCTCCAATAACTCAGCTAGTGCTGAGCTTTGTTTAGTCTTCGTGGCCAGAGCCAGCTCCTCTCTAGAGCTTCATACCAGCAATTCCACAGGTGTTCAGAAGTGAGAACTGGTACAGACCTGCCCTGCTCCAGATTTGACGTACATCTCAGGGCAGGTGGCAGGATCTAATGTCCACCAGGGGCGATGAACACATATGCAAAGGTAGAAGGAAATGGACAGGGACACAAATGGATTTGTCTTGTACTTACAACCATAGAAAACCATTAGATGTTTGGTAGGATGGTGGTTATGCAACAGGAAGCAAAAAATTCCCTTTAAGGTGTTGGAAAAACCAGTCACTTTTGCAAACGTACATCATGAGGTCTCTTGCTTGAACAGCGGCTCTGAACAGAAAGATCTGTGAATCACTAAGAATTAAAAAACCTCTACCACAATTCTTCAGTGATCCCAGCCTTCTCGGAGGAACAATTCTGCTGTTTACATGTGGATTTCAGGGAATGTGGCTCAAGTGCTATTGCTGCCCCAAGTAGAGCAGGGCAACCTAAATGTCTGTAGGACACCAGGGTGGCTTCTTATCTCCAAACAAGGGTGGTAACTGAGGTCTTGCGAACTCATTCACAGCTGCTGTGCCTACATCCAGACTGTCTGTGACACGTCTGAAGTAATTTCCACTTCTTTGCATCCTTTTCCAACTCTGCCTTTCCTTTGTGGCTAAAAAGTGACCTCCAGCTGACTTTCTTAGCCAAGGCAGGGATGCCTCCCAAATGCTGATAGCTCCAATCACAGTGATTTTCAGATAGGCTGTCCCCTGTTGGGCTCAGAGAAGTGGTCAGGGTAGAGCATCTATATTTTACCAATGAAAAAGCTGGCACACAGCACGTGAACATCCTCATAAGGATTTTCAGCCCAGCGATCACCAAGTCAGATGTCTCATTACCGTGTATAATGAAATAGTATCCCAAGAAGCGGGAGGAGATAAACGCATGTCATTCAAAAACCCCCTGATTATAGGATGTGTCCACTAACACGGTGCCAAATTAGCCTGTGTAGCTTTGTATTTTGCCCATCTGTTATTACTAATCTGGCCTCAAGTGTGCAGTTTAGTGCTGTAAACCTTTGGTTGGGACTGTTTTATTAAACTCTGTGGCCTGCAGCATCTGCCTCCAGCTAGGAGAACTGTTTTGGAAACCTTCCAAATCACAAAACCAGTAGTTATGTTTTCTGTGTTCCAAACACACTTCTGGCCAGGTTGGTGCTCAGTTTCAGGGAAATATATCCGTATATCTGTGTGATGTCCTGGAAAGAGGGAGTCTGCTCTGCAGTTTTTATGCACTAGACTCTCCACTTGGCTGGGTCCCACTGCTTGGCTCTGCCCTCCATGTCAGTGAGGATCTGGAACACCAGAGTCATAGCTCCTCATACCACACATGGTCTGCTCCAAGCACCACCACTCGTCCTTGTGTGCATGCTTTGGCTGCAGACAGGAGATCTTCCTGAGATCTTGGCACTTCCTCTTCTTCGGTGACCTCCCTGTTGTAACCATGCCCAGAGTGGCCTCTGCTCCCAAGCTAATGGCTAATCCTGGTCTCTCTGTGAATACTTACTTGAGTGTCTTCTCTCACTTCTTCCTCTATCACTTCCTGCTAAGTGAATGCAAATAATTTCTCAATTCCCTCTTTTCCTCTATTATCCAAGTCTGTAGGCTGGACATCAAGATAAACATTGATCTGACCAGCAGTGTGGAAAGATGACTGGAAGCTAAGGCAAGTATCAGGAAACCAAAAAGGCAATGAAGAATGAGAGAAAAAAGAAGTACACCAAGGTGCTAAGCCAGCACAGGGAAGAGGGTCCACAATACGTTCAAGAGCTCTATGTCATGAAAAGCTGACCTTTATATTCTGTCAAGCAGTACTGGAGGAGCTGGTCGTCAGCTGTCTCTTTGTGTCTCCAACAGCCACACAAGCTGCAACACCCTGCTGCTGAATCCTCATCTGGCCAGACTTTGTAAGTGAATTTACCATTTTGCTTAGTGCTGTGCACAAACTCACTAGGCGACGAGGATCTGCGTGTAAAATCAAGGTGTAAGGTGCAATAGTGTTGCATGCAGATAAGGAGCATAATGAAGTTGTGAAAGAATACTGATTGTAATGAATACTGCATAGGTATGTCCAATAGGTTTGTTTTCTGTAGTCATTCATCTCTGGGGAGCTTTTGAGAAGTTAATGCTGTGAGTGTTTGAGACTGGTTAAAGGGAATTTTTCATTATTTTGAGGACATATTTGAAGAATGCTTGAAGGTGATTGTTAGAAGATCTAAAAGTTGAGAGACAGAGGCTGTTAGCTGGGGCTTTCAGATGCGGAAACCAACTTCATGATATGAAGGACGTTTTCTTATGTTTTTCTTTTCTTACTGAGCTTCTGTCCTGCACTAACGGTAATTCTTTGCTGTCAAAGTATCTAAGACAGGCACTTCCAAAGGCTTGTTATTTTAGCCAGCTTGGAAGAAAATACTGTATTGCTTTAGATAAACAAGAGTTCCTTGCTTTGTCATGGAAAACTCGTCTAGCAGGAGCTCTCAGTTACTGCTTTGAGCCAGTTCGGTTTCAGATACAATGGGGATGTCAGCTTTGACGTGTTCATTGCAGTTAGCTGTATTGCAGAGGTGTAGTTGAAATCAATGTTCACTGCTGAAGCCTTCCTTAGTCAGAATAACTCTTCTTCGGGAGATGGAAAGCATTAGCCTAAGTGAGAGGTCTGATGCAGAGTCAGATTTGTACAAGCTCTCAGCAAGCTTTGAAGCATTTGCATGGCTCCTCTCTCCCTCTTCAGTAATTTAAATTTTTATGATCTACTTGGTGAAACACACTGTCACATAAAAGATTTAAAATGAAGTGTATCTTTCCTATCAGTGAGCATATTAGAAGGTATTTTCACATCTCTTTTTAAGGCATTGGGAAAAAGATGGACACAAATGCTGAAACCTATGTGGTGGTTTATAGGATAGAGGCTCCATTCATTATTTGATTCAGAAAGTAGCCCAGAGTAACAATTTGTCCTTCCTGAACTATAGCTTTGCACCAGGAAGGGGCATCAGCCTTTGTCTGTGCCACTTGTCAGCCCTAACTCAATGCCAGGGCCCAGCAGCAGTGACTGCAACAGCTGGCAGGAAGGGAGCATGTGTCAGTGAACTGTCTTTATATGGATCCTATTGCTAGACAGCAGGAATGGAATAACCCCTAAATGGATGTTTGTGAAAAGTACTCTACAATATTTGTGTGTTTCCAGCCTGGACACAGATGTTAAGGACATAATTTTCCATGCTGAAATACTTCCCAGCACTCACAATAATCGTGGCAATAGGAAATATTTCTGCAAAGAGCAGAGAGGATTATGCTTTATGGCACATATACGCATAACACATGTTCATATGCTTTTATTAGCTGTCACCCATGCTTAAGGCCAAATGAGGCATGCCATTTTGCTAATGGACACCTGTCTTGGGAGGGAATTGTTCATTCACTGCTCACGGATGTGAACAAACATCTTAGACCAACATCTAGGAATTTAAGGAACGAGTTGTGATAGTGCACCCAGACAGATGTCGACTTGGATTATTCAGCTGTACTTGTCTCAGAGACTACTACAGTCCTGCTGTATTATACACACCAGAGAATCTCAATCAGATAACCTTTGTGATCAGTATCTGCTGGAGAATTGATATAATGTACATTATCTCTTCTGTCAGTTCATAGTTATTAAATTATTTTTGCTGTCCTGAACTCCTGATTATATGTTAAGAAATATTTAGTTTTCTTCAATCAACACTTTTCATGATATTTTATGATAATAACTCACTTACTGGAAAATAAATGTTCCAATTTTGTATCAGTGTTGTCCTGGTGGGAAGAAAGGCATTCACAGCAAGAGAGATGACTCTAACAAGCACACCAGCCATTTAACTAAAGAGTCAGCCTTTCTGCAAGTTGATCATGTTGACGTAATAAAAGTTCATCATCCATGGTATGTTTATGGGAATAGATGTTTGGCAGGATATGCAAATCCACAGAATCTGACAGCAACCACAATTGCACGATGTGGGATGGCATCCCTTCTGCCCAGGGCACTGACATCTCGAACACAGAAGTGAGGACTGAATTTATAATACCCCTGAATGCCCAAGTAGTACCTCTGCAGGGAACAAAGAGGGCTAAAACCGTGATACTTTCCACTAGAGGTTACATGCGCAGTTTCCAATGAGTGTAGTTAAGACATATTACCAATTGTGGAGACTCAACTGTTACAGCAAGAGACAAATACATAATCACAGAATCACAGAATTCTGAGTTGGAAGAGACCCGCAAGGATCATCGAGTCCAGCTCTTGAATGCATGGCCCGTATGGGTGGGGATGAAACCCACGACCTTGGTGTTATTAGCACCATGTTCATACAATAACACAGATTATGAAATGTGCTGATTTTCGTCAGCTTGGGAGAGGGGTATCAGTAGGGACCTAGCCAAGACTGTGAATTTTTGTATGCCATGGGCCCAATTGTGTGAAAATATAGTGTTGTGGTAGAAAGATGAGCTAAAAAAACAGTGATCACTTTGACCTTACTGCTGACAAGAAGCTCAGTCCACCTCTCTGGAGAGCCTCTCTAACCTTCTGATAGGCAACCCATCTGTCTCTGAATGGTTGCCTGTTCCTATGATTGTGTTGAGCAAGTCCTGCAGTGGAAAATAACTTCAGTGGCTGATACTACATTTTCTGTAACACCTGCAAATTGAGTGGTCATTTAGCAAAATCTGAATGAACTGTTCCTATCTTTTTGCTTTTTGCTACTGTGGTACTGTGTTCTGTTTGAGAAGGAGAGATGCAGATCATGATTACACAAACGTATTCTCCTGCTTCTGATTTTAGTAAAAACTATTTTTTAGTATGAAAGAATAATCTAACTGACTTTCTCTGGAATATTACAGAAGAAGAAAATTATTGTGTTAAAATGGCCAGTTCTTTCCCATGAAACAGAATGCCTCACTAAAAGGACAGTCAGGAAAGAACATGTAAAACTGGGATTTTTCCCAATGATAAATCTAGGTTTGAATTCCCTATAAGATAGTGTCTTCACTTGTTAGGACTCCTGAGAACGACTGTGAGGAAGATCCGAGATGTTCCATGGCATGATTGTCAAGCTCTACAAATAGAAATCATAAGGCAGTGCAAAGGTGCCTTTAAGGCAAGGAACACAATATACACTTAAAAACTCCAACATTTCCATACACCCTTGGAACATACTTGAATATTTCTAAACTCAGGATGAGGTAAAATAAACTGAATTTATTGTAGATTTTAGGTTTCAGACTGATACCTACATACTAATGAGATGGACTCATTAAATGTGCATAGCAAGATAATTTACCTAGATTTTTCTGAAGGAGGAACTTATTCAAAGCAGAAAGGATATTTTATTCAGAAAGGTTTGATGGTAAAATATTTTCTCCCAGCCAAATAAGATATGACCGAGAATTTTCTTTTAATTATTACAAGTAAAACTAGTGAACAGGGAAATTAAATTCCTCCAGAAGTAATTTTGCAGATTTGTTTAGCCTAGGGTTAAAGCTTCATTTGACGAAAAGGGAGGAGTAGAGGATCTATTACTGTCCATATTCTACTAGGATTCTAGTGCAATTACTGTTTTGTAATAGAAGGTCTTTGTAATAGAAGCAGCAAGACAGAAACCAGAAAGTCTTCTGCCCATGCTTGGAACACTCATAGGATCATCAGCAATCCTGTCACCTTCCATATTCAGAAAGTTATTCCAGAATTTCAAAGTGAATTATTTCATTCAATACAAAATTTGTGTTGCAACCATTGTCTCATTTTACGCTGTTAGTTTGGACTGCTTCTTCATTCCCTGCAGGATCCTGTTCTCCTGATTGACCATGGCCTGCTGTATCAGCTAAAAAAAAAAAAAAATTGAGAGTAGAAGAAATAGGTATGCAAAAGCTGTGGGTGGTTTAGTAGTTGGATTGTCCAGAGATTGTTCCCCCTGGCAGTATGGATGGGACTGCACAATGTCCTGGTGCCTTGGCTCAGAGTGGTCTTTGAAGACTCTTCCAAAAAGCCTCTGCTTTCCACATGCCTTCATGCTCTGTTATTTCACCCATTACCATTACACCCATTAATTGTGTTACATTATAGGGGTAACAGACACGGCAGGTTCCCACAGAGTCAGTCCTCTCATTGTTTCACAATTCAATATGAACGCCAAAAGCATTTTAAATCATAAACTGTCTGTGACTCAAAGGTGCTCAGAAGGGATGAAATGTGCCCTCAGTTATTGACGAAGAGGGCTCATGGTGGCTGGGAGTCTCATGGGCCCCTCAGAACCCGTGCAGGTGGCCTCACACTGGGAGTTTCAGCCATAGTCCCGAGTTTTGCTACTTTGCTACTGTCTGTGTGGGAAATCACCCTTGACCATTTAAAACACGTCAACGTGCTTTTCACAGTGTCACAGGCATGTGAGACAACATTTAAATGTGGCTCTGAACCTCTTCATAAGCCTGGACTATCTGCACTGCTTTCCTACGTCCCAGGGCAGGATTAGGAGAGCTCCATGGCTTTTGCCTGGAGGAGCTCAAGCCTTAACACAGCCCAGAGCATAAGGACATCAGACCTGCACCAAGCAAGCCACAGTGAAGCCTTCCTTAGCTTTTTCTAAATGATGATCCTTGTGGGTCCCTTCCAACTCAGCACATTTTATGATTCTGTGATCCTGTAAATGCCATGTGGACGAGATCAAAACCTGGCCTGCACAATGCAAAACTGAGCAAATGAACAGAGCATGTATGGACTCAGCAGGAGTAAAGTCACAATTCAGCCCAAGGATTATCTACTGATGTTTGCCATGACATGTGAAAAAGAGGCTGCCCAGGAGCCATCAGGGACAAGAATTCATTTTGCACGGCCACAAATAGACTTCTCACTAGTGGATGGGTTTGTCTCTTGTGGATTTATCAAGCACACATGCAGTGCCGGAGAGAGAGATGCTAGTATGAATATGCACTTCATAGCTGGCCTATGTTCCCAGTGGTCACTCTGCTCAGGCTTTTGGTCATCAAATGTAGCAGGGAGGCATCAGAATACTGCTAAACCAAAATGAATTCCTAAGAAAAAGCAGTGGGGCAGCAAGGTGTGCCAATGGTGAGCTGCCAGACCCTCCCTGCCTCTGTGACAAGTTCATGCCCTCTATATACTACAACTTAGGGCATCTTGGCCAATTCATCCATCATCTTAGTCTGTAGATTACTCTATGACAATATTCAATTCCTGTCTTTTTTTTCCCTGTAATTATAGAAACACAGGTTGAAAGGTAACCCAGACAACCTGTAGTCCTACCTCCTGCTTGCTATTAAACTGAGAATCCACGGATGATCTTTCCTGATTTTGTTTCTGCTACATTTGGAGTATATCTGTTTTGCGGTTTTGGGTTTTTTTGGGTTTTGTGCTTTTTTCGCTCGTTTGTTTTGTTTTGGTTTTTTTTTTTTTTGTTTGTTTGGTGTTTGTATGTGCTTTCTTAAGATGCTTCTGTTGTATTCAGATGCTTAATTGGTTGCTTAGAGGCAACCAGAAGTCAAGCCTGACATTGACATTGTTCTTTCAGAATTGGCCTATATTTAGGAAAAAAAATGGACAGTGAAGGAATTGCATCACACAAAAAAATATATATACTGTCAAAGCTCTCTATTGCACCAAGGGTCTAAAAAACCTTGGAGAATCATGTCTGTAGCCTCTATTTTATATAAGGTACTATTTGTGTTTTTAAAGCCCTTTGTGAGGAAAGTGACCTTTTTTCTCCAGGGAGGAGACCAGTCAGAGGAAATGTATAGAATACAAGTTAAAATTAAAGGAAATGAATAGGGAACAGAGCTCAGTTACTTTTCTTCAATGATCACATTCCTGAGGATATTGTTCCTAGAAATATGGTATTGTCCAAGTGGGAATATTTCTTGGTGAGTGTTTCCTAGGGCAGGTACTCCACTGCTCTTTTCTCCACTGCCTTTTCCTCTCTGGAAAAGCCCAGCAGCTCTGCCTCTAGCCCAGCTGCTGACCCCTATGAGTCACAGCCTCAGGCCTGTCTGTGTGAACTTGCCACATTCAGTTCAAGGTGCCACCCACCTCCTTTTTTGAGAAATAGTCCATCTTTGGCTTGCGATAGCGTAGGAAAATAGGCACAAAGTTCACACACTCCCAAGTCAAAGTCAGGCACCCCTTGTTGGGTCCCAAATTTTATTTAGTCGAGTGCTTCCCACATTGTCATGTGCAGTTTTCTACTTGCCCAGCCCTCAAAGCATCTGCTTCATCACCATCTGAGCCTGCTCCATGACCACATGTAAACCAGTGAGTTGCATTATTTAGCTGTGAGTGTTGATCCAGAAAGAGACTTCACCAGACTGAATCCATTACACTGTATCACTTGGGAGGAAATACTAAAATGACAGTCTGTTACAGAAAAAATATTTTACCTTTTCTGATTCACCCTGTCTTACGAACTTGACTGATGCAGATACATCAGTTGAAGGTTAATTGCCAGTGAAATCTTATATGAACACTTTTTTTTTTTTAATCAAAATTTCGAGATTTAGAATCATTTACTAATGAGGAAGACAGACAGAACATGTATTTCATCATTTAATCTGTCATGTAACTTTAAATAAAATGTTTTCTTAAAAATTCCTTGCTATCAACACTTAGAAAATTTGAATAAGACCTTCATCTGTCTTTCATGGCAGATCATGTGGTACACTTCTCCATTTATTTCCAAAGGATGTGTGCCTGAGAATATTTCTCTTCACAGACCTAGTAAGAAACTTTCCAAGGACTGGATCTTTCTTACATACAGTAAGCAAAACTTTGGAGGCCTCAGCAGATGTAAAATAATGAGTCACTGCGTGCAAACAAGCCTTTGATGTGCAATGTAGCACTGTTCTCTCTGTCTTAAAAAAAAGCATGTGATTGCAGATGCTTAAGTTTTTAAAGTGAAGCATCCTTCTATGACAACAGATTGCATGAACTGCTGGAAAAGTCAGTTAATATTTTCTTGCAAGCCCAGCAGTCTTACAGGTGACTCATGTTACTTGTTTTCATGAAGATCTCACCAAGATAAAATACCTGTGCTTTGAAATTTTTCTGCTGAAAAGATGTTTTCAATGTAAATGATTTGTATTAGTCTGTTCGCATTCCCGTGTGCATTCGTCTTGTTCACTCAAAACTATAAACATAGAAAATGACGGACTTCAAAATCCGATTGATTTCACTTTGTCACTATTACTCAGTTATCGCTGAAACCATGACTAGGATCCCTGGTTTGCTTGGAGGGCTGCAGGGGAGCTTGAAGCTTCTACATATCTGGAGGTTTGAAATGGGACGGCTAGTTGCAATGTTTCCTGTGCTATGCAGCAGATATTACTAACTCGTCAGATCTCTCTTCTGACCTCTAAACTATGCAAAAATGATGACAACTAATTTATAGTCTGTTAAAAAAAAATGGATTTAAGGCTGTTGGTGCTTACAGTATTTGTTCTTCCCATAAATCTGTGTCTTCTGTAGGAAATGGGCACAAATAAAGAGCTTCAGAATTATAATAGACCTTACACAGGTCATGTTTAAATTGCAAAAGACAAGCAAATCTTGTCTTGCATGTACAGACTTTACCTTCAGAAGTACAGTATGTAGAAACGAGGTCTCTACATTAAGTAGGGTTTCTCCTGTATCATAAAATCTGTATATTCCTACCATCCAAGTATTTTGCTTTCAAATATTATTAACTGTTGTATATAAAAATACTATGGAAAATAAAGATATGCAATTTCACTTTGACTGCACTTTTCCAAAGGAAAGTAATTACATTTTTTTCCTGCATTTACACTCAATCGAAATCAGTCTCTGATCATCATACATTAAACCGGCATTGTCTCCCTGTTCCATGGCTTTCCGGGTTTTATTGAAACACAATCGCAGCATGGTTATACTGAAAAATGTTCATTTTTTTCCCCTTTGTACAAATATTCCTTCAGTGCAAAATCAGGTATTGTTAACCTTCATGCTCTTCTGTATTTCTAATGGCTACCCCCCACTTTGCCTGCAAATGTACTGTAAGTAAAAATTACTTTCTTTTTCTATTATCATGATTGTTCGATTCATTTGAAAAAATATACTGATTGTCACCTAAGAGCTACCACTTTTAATGCTGAGTGGCTGATAGCAATTTGTCAGGAAAGTGAATTTTATCAGTTATACCTTATGAAAAGAAAGGAGGGATGCGAGAGATAAATTAGTACTCACAGAGTACAGCTCTCCTGGGTGTATAGAAACAGTGCTCAGTAGCTCTCTCACGTTGCAGTCTGCAATGGGGTCTTAGCACAGACCTACTGAGAGCCACCATTAGGCAGCAAGGTGGGGACACAGAGCACTCACACACGTGCAGGCTGCTTCCTGTCCCAGCTGAACTGATTCTCAGGAGACCAAGGAATGACACAGGTCACTGTGTCAGCACTTTAGTACTGTTTCAGCAATATTCCCACTCATTACTAGTGGTGACAACTGAATGTCTTGAGAGATTTTCGGGTGATGGTGTCAGATTCGAAGTGTTGTGCACCTGGGGTAATTTTTCAGATGTAACCCATTTCATTCAGCAACTTTCCTTCCTGGTATGTGTTCACAAGAAATACACAATTGTGGGAGGTATGTAGTGGGGTTTTTTTGGTTGGTTGGATGGTTGGTTTGGTTTGTTTCCTTGATTTAGTGTTTTTCTCAGGATATTGCTTCAGACTGGGAGTTTTTCTGGGAATGAGCACAGATACATCATTTGCCTGACTGGCCAGAGTAGTTCATGA
This sequence comes from Cnemophilus loriae, assembly GCA_013397755.1. Taxonomy (NCBI): domain Eukaryota; kingdom Metazoa; phylum Chordata; class Aves; order Passeriformes; family Corvidae; genus Cnemophilus; species Cnemophilus loriae. The sequence continues at coordinate 339,266 of VZTF01001239.1, forward strand.
GCTGCAGGACAGGTCTCCATTTAGAGGCAACTGGAGAGGCTGGAGAAATGGGCTGACAGGAACCTTATAAAGCTCAGCAAGGGCAAATGTCATAGTCCTGACCCCAGGGAAGAACAACACCAGGCACAAGACAGGCTGCATATGACCAGCTGTGAAACAGCTCTGCTAAGAGAGACCTGAGAAACCACAAGAGCAAGGGGTAGAAATGTGCCCTGGCAGGTTCCTTGTACTGAGCTATATCATCAGCAAGAGAAGGGGCAGGAGGCTGAGGAAGGTGCTTCTATCCCTCTGCTCAGTATTGGTGAAATACACCTGGAGTTCCAGGTTCCGTGCTGGGCTGCCGAGTACAAGAGACACGTGGGCATTCTGGAGCAGGTCCAGAGAGGGACCATGAAAATGGTGAAGGGACTGTAACATCTTACATGTGAGGAGAGGTGCAAGAGCCAAAACTTTGTAACCTAGAGAAGAGAAGACTCGGAGGAATCTTATTCAGTGTCTGAATACCCAACCAGAGAATGCATATAAACCAGACTGTCTGTGGAGGGATTCTACGAGAGACTGCAGGCAAAAGATATGAGTTGCATTAAGGAGAAGAGAACATCTTTACAGCAATAGTGGTAAAGCTCTGTCATAGACTGCCCAGAGAGGCTGCGAATCTCCATCCTTGGAGATGTTCAGAACTCAGCTGCCCAAGACTCCAGACAACCGGATCTGCATAGGAGTTAGCCGTGGTTTGCGTGGGAGGGTTGGACCAGATCACTCCTAGACTTACTATCCAGCCTATGTGATTCTGTGGTTTTAAGATCCTGCAAGGTCAGTTGTCAAATGTGTGGTTTCAGCTATGGAGGAATTTATAAACTGAGTGTTTTGCTTCTCATGAAAACATTTTCCAAGCCAATGAACAAAACTTGTTTATCATGTGAGGAGTTTGAGTGAGGAAACTTAAATTAATCAGTATGTTTGCCAGTATATTCCTTAGAATGGTGGCTTTGGTCTGAAAATTTAAGCAGTATAAAGCAGAAACGAATAGTCTTTACTAGCCATTCTTAGGTCCCCAGCATTGACAAGGGACATACTTCCTGGATCTATGAACTTCTGCAGTTATCTTGTATAGGGAGATAAGCCTCGTCTGTAACCTTTGGCGTGTTCTGTCCTGCTGATGTGACCAACGAAATTACTTTTTTAGCAGAGCTTATTTTAGTTTTGTTTTTTTAATAATACTTTTTTTTTTCTCAGACTGTGGGTCTGGGATGTTGCTGTTATTTTTTTCTTTCTTCCAGCCTGACAAAATGGTGTGTGTTCAGTGAGGAGCAGCGTGTTACGTGCTTGCGACAGTGTTGACAATAATCCGTATGATCTCCTCTACAGTGTTCGGCCTTCTCATGACTCTGACAAATCTTTATCACCTCCTGCTCAAGTGTCACAATTTTAAAAAGCAATGTGTTCCTATATCACCCCTGGGATGTGCATTTGAAACAAGCTCTATCTTGGAGCTGTCACAACCTGAGACTGCAGCTGGTCAGGCTGAAGGAGGGAGGCAGGTATGCACTAAACATTTTTACTGTCTTGCTGTAGAACTCCAGGCTATTATCACCTGCTTCCTAATTCACTAATCCATTCACTCAGTTTAAGCCTTTGATGTATTTTAAACTATTGTACCTAGACACTGTGAGCAGTGATGATAAACACCAGCCTGAAAACAACCATTAGCCCTGCTGTCTGTGGTCAGCATGCTCTCACGCTTCCAGAGCCCCAAGGTTAAATATAGCACTCTGCAATGCCAGCCTATCTCTCATGCAGCTGATGCAGTTCTCCATAGCCTATTAATTTCGGTCTTTCATTTTGTTTTCGCATTATGAGACAGTGTAAAAACTGTTGCCCATATCAGATTTTTAAAATGGAACCTAATCAAAGCACTCCGTGTTCTGCATCCAGCACCACAGTCAAGATGCTTTAGCAGCGTGGTGACTCAGAGTAAAGGCTGACATTTGAAAAATATTCTCATCATGCTAATGGTGAGTGGGTAGCTTGAGCAAACAGGAGAAAGAGAAAGTTAACTATGGAGGGGCATGAAGGGAATTTAAATTGACAAAATCTTCTTTGAAACAGCCAAGGGCAAATCTGAATACAAAGTGTTTCCTGTAGCTTTTGGGTTTAGACGAAAGAGGGGTTCTTTAATTTTTTTTTTCTGGGGCAGGAGAGAGGTTGGATCTTGTGAAGGCTGTGCTTGCTTTGCTTTGTGCAAAGAACAGTGAAGAATTTAGGAAAATGATTATCTCAATTGCAATAACCTCCACCGGAAGACAAAGAGAAAGAAATGTTTCTCCTTTGCTTATTATTTCACAGCTGAACTTTTCAGTTACTTAGATTTGATTTTGCTTATGCTCTTAGCCTTACACAAACAAGAAGCCAAATAAAACAAATCCCAAAGCATATAGCGTTGCATCTCCCAGGCAGATGTAATTTACAGAAATGGTAGGCACACCTCAGGAGTTCACTGTGCTTTCAGAAGCATTTCCAATTCCAGCTATATTTCCCATGCTTAAATTGGGACTCCAGTAGTCTCTCAGTAGTCAGAATTAACTTTGCAAGTGCATGCATACTGCAGAGCAGCAAAGCTTAGCAGAAGCAGTAAATCTGCTGCAGTGAGGTGGAGAGACCCTGCTGGGAGCCTGACACAACAGCAGCTCAAGCCTGTTTTTCTAAGAATTGGAGATTTTATTTGGGTGTCCAGGAAAAAAATGAGGTGTAATTGTATGGAGATGTGCATGTACACATTACACGTGCCACACGCTTAGATCAGTGCTTCTTAAAGCTACTGATGCAGGACAATTCCCTTCAGAAAATATGATCTTTTAGCACAGGTAAATAACTTCTCGGACCAAATCTTATTTTTTTGTTATTTAACTAACAAATCTGATGATGAAAACAGAAAGGTGAAAATTGGAGCCTACAATTCGTAAGTGAGTAAGTCACAAGAACGCAGCATCTGTTTGTCAGGTTTAAATTGATTTTCTTTCAGCCAATGGAATAGTGTCATTTGTATTGAAAATGCCAGGATGTTTAGTTGGCATTTCCCATTTTCAGCAGAGGCATTCTTCTTTCCATAGCTTTCAGCATTCTTCATAAACAATCCAATTCAGTGCAGAAATTAATTTCAAAATGCTGCCATTTCTCACACAATGAAAATCATATTTTTCTGAGCTACCCCAGCTCTAAATATTCTTCCTGGGTTCTGAAGTATGAGAAGTATTTTGTTGTAGTAGCACACCAGAGATGCCTCGTCTGGTTCAAGGCTTAAGCGTCCTTACTTAGAAAAGCCCCCGAACTAGTTACCACTGCTCTTCTGTGGAAATTTCTGTTGCCTTATTGAAGATAACAGGAACCTGACTTTCTTACGGGGCTCAAACAGAGATAAAATTCCATATTCTCTGCTGTGTTGTTTGTATAACCAGTCTCCCACTGTCCATTTTTAGTTTTCAGACATCAAGGGGAAATATCAGCCAGTTACCCTGTGCCACCTTGGAGGATGTCCCAGATCAAAAAAAGGAGAGGAATAGTGGCCTGGCTTAGACAAACCAATGACCAGCTTTGGGCAGCTTGACATACAGGAACGCCAGGTGGGAATATAGAGGATATGAAGATGTGTGTAGTGGTGTGCACCTTGCAGTAAGTGTATGAATAGCTGGCAAACCAAACAGAAATGCTTGGCAACCAAAGCCTGCACTACCTTCAGTTGTTTTCAAAACAGCTCAACAGGATCCCATGTAGCAGACTTATGCTCCCCAAATGCCTCTGCATCTGAGGGCCTCAGGGGTTGGTCACGGGCCTGTGTGTTGCTCCTCAGAGCATGTTTCTGCATGTTGGCATCATGCAAAGATGCAGATGTTGGCAGCACAGTCCTAATCCAGTGCTTTGCCCGTGGGTAAGGCTGGAGAATATTTTGATAATCAGAGATTGATAGGAATCTTGTCTTCTGAAAACATTAATTGCATTCTTTTTGCATGCATTTATATTTAATATGTTCATTGTTGATAAATGGCCACTTTTCATTTCTAAGGAACCTACCTTGTTCTGACCGCTCATCAGATCAAAGGCCTAGCAGATGCTTTGGATGTCACTGACAGTCAGTGGGTAGAAGTAAACATGGATGTTAGTCTTCTATGTTTAGACAATGGCTCTTCACTGAATACGAGGGAGAGCTTGAAGACTAAGTGTTTTCCACAGTGCAGAGAGAAGTGGTTGAAAATTGTGGTTTATCTGGCAAAAAGTTGGATAGTCCTAGACTGCAGCTTGATGGTGAATCTGAAACATTATATCCCAAAGTTGCATGTCCATACTCACTTTCCCTTTAAAGTTCACGTCCCTTCAACAACTTCTGTGGTGGAACATTGTTTTCTCCTCCTGAGTCATGTGTGTGGAGAGGAGGAAAGAGAAAGGGAAGGAGGAGCTTTGATTATGTTCAATGTGGTCTCATAAACATGCTATGGGCTTTACAACCACCTTGTCTTGAGTGAACAAGAGTTAATTTATTCAGAGAAATTAAGCAGAAGGTAGAATGAAGCAAGGAATTTTGGTTCATGGAAATTTAGTTAAGTATATGCTATGTAATCCAGTTCCCAGCAGAAAAGATCACTGGTGTGCTGCAAAATCTAAAAGTGCAACACATTAACAATTAAGTTTTGTACTATGAAACTGATTATCTTCTTTATTCTTTAAATTTTGAAATGAAAATGCAGATTTACATGAAGAACAAAAGAATAGCAGAACAGAATATTTATTGTCTGGAGTAAAATCAACTTGTGAAATAATTCCAGACTTATTATTGCCCCCAGATCCAGTTCTCTTTATTGAGAGTCCATGATGGAGATGAGTGGTGTTTCATAACTTTGTTTCTGTCTCTCGAGAGAAATAGCACCTGATACAGCAGCCAACCTTCCAAGAGTGCTAAAACGATAAACTGGTACCAAAACCAAGAAATGTATAGCAGCTTTGTCTGTGCTGGGGGGCATTAAGTGTAATAGTACAGTAACTTTTCATTCCAGCTCTCATCTTTGGGGAATGCTTGCCTTCATGCTCCTGAAAAAAGAGTGCCATAAGAATATCAACCTTGGTGGCCTGCAGAAGCTAGGTCTTTTTTTCTACATATGATGTATTTAAACCTCCTGCAGAAGTTCATAGGTTACCCACCCTAGCTATCCACTCTTGCTGTTCATCTGTGATTCATGCAGTTTGCAGTGGGAAGAGTCTGCCAAAGGATCAGCAGGCTGGAGAGGACTCCAAAGCATGAGTCCTTTCTCTTTGGCTGCAGGGAATGCTATTGAGCTGGCTGAGGTCTTACTCTCTCACAGAGGATACCAACCACACGGAGAGCATTTGCTCTTCTGCTGCATCTCAAAACACCCTTATTGTCTTTACTGGGAAAATGAAAGATTCTACTGGCTGTATTTATGACATCATTAAAGTTTACTCCTTGCTGCTCAAGTCCTTTCATCATTATTGGGATAACATCAGAAGTGCTAAGTGAAGCTAAATGTTACACGCTTTGAAGCAGTAAGTGGGAAAATTTATGTGGCAGGGTTTGTTGGATGCAGGAGTACAATACTCAGGATGTCCCTGCAAGTGCAATGCCCTGATGATCCATACTACATGTGGTAGTTACTTCTGGGCTAGACAAGGTAACTTCTGTTCCTCAGAGCATTGTTTAACAACTAGACTTTCAATCCAGCTGAAGTACATGAAGGGCATGGAGTACAAAAAACAGCACAGGATTTGGTTTAACAAAGATGGAACGGTTTAATTCCAGTGTAAAATGAAAGGCCACTCGGTGATTATAATAGTTACTTGCCGCTCTCTAGTCAGGGTTCAGTTCCTGGTTTGATCATGAACATTTACTAGTCTGAAAGACAGTGTTGATTTATTTTGTATCACCATGGTCAAATCACTCAGATACTAAAAACAAAGGAACCTAGTGTCCCATGTGATATCAAGGTCAACATCTCTCTGAAAACCAGGGTCTTTTTAAGGTTTCTGAAACCAAGCACCTCCAAAATGAAGGAAACAATAATACTTTGCCATGTTTGAAAGTTTTTTGTAGCATTTTCCTAGAGATTGGAGTTACAGACTTAAGAGAATGATACTGTTTTAAAGTTCTTTTGTACTGAGGGTACAGCTCTGAACATATCCCAGTACTAAGAAGAAGCAGGACTGAGTAGTTCTAAAGCAGGTGAACAGTACAGTTTGAGGAAAATCATGTGTTAAGAAACATCTGGTTTAATACAACCTTTTCTGCAGCTCCCACATTATCAACACACAAAGGCACAGACATTTTTCTTTCTACTGGGCAGGCAACACAAATTGGTCTTAAAGCTTTCAGGAAGAAAAATGGTAAAAATAGCTAATTTACCTGATTTATGTGAGCCATTAACAACGTACTGCTATGTTCTGGTTCGACTTGGGTTGTAAATTTCACATGACAAAGAAGACAATTAAGGAAAAAACAGGTAAGAAAATGAACAAATTGTTATTTTACTAATTTCTACTTAGCAAAGATTTTACCACCACCACCTTTTCTTTCAAGGCATCTCAAATTGTTATCTGAATGTGTACATCTTCGTATATCTTTCTTCAGCTGATAGAACCAAGATTGCTAGCCACTAGAGGGATTTTAAATTTCCTTCTTACAATACAAAATACCCTCCCCTGGTTTATTTACCTATTTTTGTACCAGATCAGCCTGACTTTCATAAAATCAAGCTAGTTTCTTGTTATAATTTAAACTAAAAAGCTCCATTTTCTTCACCTGTTTGTTGATTGCTGGTCCTTCATTAATCAGAAGCTGTTATGCTGTGTCTTTGGGAAGGCACCATGTACCTTTTGTAGTGCACTCTAAGAAAGAGCAAGCAAGAACTGGGAGGAAAACTGTCTGGCATATACTCAGCTCCTGCAGGTAAACAGAATGGGGATTTCAGGTCCAAAATGTGAGTGGGGTCCTCCAATGATGAGGGGATTTAGGGTGCTCAACTGATGCAATGGTGCCGTGCTGAGACCTTCTGAGACCTCGTGAGAAGCGCCAACACCCGCAAGAAGTGCAGTAGACAAGGACTGCAGCAATTTGTTTATTCTGAATGGGTGAAATGACATATAACTGGATGAATCAGTGGTGAATGCAACAAACATTCACTGCAACAACATCTGGTCTTTCTCTGCCCAATCAACAGATACACTTGAAAGACTCCAGTTCCAGATGTGGCAGCTCATCCCTGTGGTAGGGAGAGCTTTTCTGACCTTTCCCAGACCCCAGAAGCACCATGCATGGAGAGGGAACACCATGCAGGGCTAGTCTGTGTCTACCGTCTGTTCTGTCTCCCTGAGTAGCCTCCTCCTCAGCCTGTCCATGCTGACAAAGTCAAGACTGGGAGTTTATAAATGCCTGCACTTTCAAGCTGTGCCTGGACCTCAAGTGAGGTTTGACACTTGCATAAACCCAAAGTTTTACTAAAGAGAACCCTCCCACCTTTCTCCTTTTCCTTCCATCAAATTCAAGTGTATATTTGCACTTGTCAGTGTGGCTTGCTTGTATCTCTAAATTAGAGTAGTGCTCCAGAAATTTAAATGAGGCAATAGTGTACCAGCCTAGTTTTTGGGCAAAAGGGTCATTGCTAGTCCTCATTCACTTCTTAGACAGATAATTCTTAATACCTCCAAAAGAAACCTGATTAAAAACATATTTTTCTTGCTTGTTTTTATTATAGACTTTTTATTATCTATTTTATTCTATGAACATTCAATGAGAAAGCAAATGAGAGAAGGTAGAAAACATTCCAGCAACCTTGATGAGAGAAAGCCTTTCTCTGTAATAACATTCCTGCAATGATTACTTTGGGTCAGACTCAGAAGGAGAGTATACAGAATAGAAGCCGGGAGAAGAGAATAAAATTACTTCTGAACAAGGTAGAAGTAATCAAGCTATATGTTTCTTTTTATATGCTATTTACTTACAATTTTTCCCTTTGTCTTGTTCTTCTAGAATTCTGAAAGAAATTTCTCTGCAGGCACCAAGCCTTTTCTCCACAGACCTTCCCTTCAGCTGTGAATTCTATTTGAATCGTGATACATGTGAAGTGATAAGAGAGAACAGAAGGTATGGCATTCTTTTCCAAGAGAAGCTTTAAAGGATGATAAATATTTGTCTAAGCAGAGTATTCAAGCCACATGCAAATTTGCATAATGGCACTCCAGGTGATGTGACGCATGGTAATTACTTGCAACCTGATAAAACGGAGAAATTCAGGAACATGCTGCTGAATGCAAACATTCATCTGTGAAAAACAACACCACCTTATCACTTCTTAATAAGGGTATTATGAAGAAAGGACATGTCTTTAGGGAAGGGCATGAAAGACATGTCCAGCTGGACATGAAGGACGTGTCCCTGCCTCCCTCCAGGAGTGTGATCACTGTATGCTCACTTCCTGAACATAGCCATACCTTTCAGCTTCTTAACTTGCATGGATTCCTTAAAAGCTTAATAATTCTCATCATCCCCCAGAACTACACATATTGGCCTGGCTTTTCCAGCTCCCCCAGTAACACAGCTTGTGCTGTAATCACTCTCAATTAACGGCACTCGCATCATCAAGGCAAAGAAGAACACATTGGACTTACTTGCCTGTGGGCAACTAAATCGAACATACAGCACCTTGATGCATGACAGAAGGTCAGTAGTTCAGAGCAGATAAATAGTGGATTGTAGCAGTGCATAAAGGTATAATTAAATTTCCATTTACCATGTGTAAAAAGTCCAGAATAGAATCATGTGTCAAATTGAATGTGATGAGATGTTGCTATTGGCTTTGCTTGGGCCAGAATTTCACTCTGGGACACATTATTACCTACTGGGATACTTTTTTCTTGATCTGTCTGAGTGAAATAGGGAAGTATTCAAAACAGGTAACACAACAGTCTCCACTTTGAAGTTTCCTTAGGTGGGAAAAATACATCAAGATAGAAGAAAAGGAATCCTGCAAATAGTTTTCATGTCCTCAACATGGTGGATCCATGGTGGTCCACAACTGGCTGTGCCTGAAGGAACAGATGCATGAGACAGAGAGAATCTGCTGAGCATTGAAGGAGAGCTCCTGGCCAGGACAAGCAACCACACTGTGTGCTTCAAAGTGAGCACATTCGAGAAGGTCAAGCAAGGTCTGCTCACTTTTTTCTTTCTCCTTTTCATGACTTAAAAGCATAAAATAGTGCGAAAGTTCTCTGTGCTTAAACAATACAGGGCATTGCCTTGCACACTGATGCAGCTACTGGAATTTGGGAAAGAAGCCATACTATACCTTCTTGGGGAAGGTACTTAACAGAGCGTTGCTGTCAGAGCCTTAAGACCTTTTCTCCACAGTGTGCTCTGTGCATCCTCTTTGTGATATGGCTTTTAAGTGGGATTAATGGATTCCTCAGACCTACCACACAATAGGAAGTTCTGAGCATTCATTTCATATCTGTGAAGGAAGAACACAGCTAGAGCAAATATTAGCATTGCTAATACGAAAACATGATCTAAAAGCACAGAAGATGTTACCTGGACATAACTGTGGAAAATGAGCTAAGGTTTTTGCTGATGTGGACAGTCAGAAGCTGATGGACTGCACAGCTTTTAAAACTTAAGTGAAAACAGAGAAGGAACCACCAGAAAAGGAAACAGCAAAATGAATAACTTGTGGGAAATTATCATACTAGAGAAAATAGCCTGAAATTCAAATAATCATTACGAATTACTATTTTGGGTAAAATATATATATAAATTGTAGGTAATATAAATATTTTTGTTACCATAATGTAAGGAGGTCTGACAGTTTTTAATGTACCTATCAATTTTTATTTTAAAAAATCCATAAGAAATTTTGTAAGAAGCTTTCTTAACTATTTTTTTTTAAATGAACAGCAGACATAAGACAGAGAATGTGATGGAGGCCAAGGAAGTGCCTGTTGTTTAGTATTTGAATTTTGGTTGTACAGATCCATTTCCTCTCTTTTTCTCTCTACTGTTTTTTGCCTCAGGGCTAGAAGGACTCTGACATTGTTCTAAACACAATAAGTACAGAACTCCCTTTGAAACTGTAGTTTGCTAAAAATTAAGTCAAAATTAAATTCACCAAGTCGGAGTTGCAGTTATGTGGAGTTTGGCAGAAGAGAACATGTTTTAGAAAGTAGGATCTTGTAGCCATTCTTTGACTTCTTTGAAAATAACAGCATTCTTGGCACGCTTAAAATTTGCCTAGGAGACAGCAGGACATTTGATGTCCAGATATGATACCAGTTTCTCTAGGTATTAGGCCGTGCAACCTGAGTAGCCAGAACCAATCACATCTTCCTTTCCTAGCTGCAGCAACAATCATTTTATTGAAAAGGAAATTGATACTTCTCTCTTAGTTTTGCTTCTCAAATTTGTATTGGTTCTCTCTCTGTCTTAGATTTTTCTTCCTTGTTTTGCCTTTATATTGGATGTGAAGAACATATCTGCTCAATAAAGGGCTTCCTAGTTTGATGCCCACTGGGAACTTTACCCATCTAAGCATGTCAGCTAGTGGATGTCACTAAATCCACTAGAGAATTGTACTATCTTCTGTGTAAGGCCAGCAAAGATTAATCTCAGGCTGCAGTTGAAATATATATTTATTCTTTCATACAATAGAAATCTAAACAAATATTTAAGGTGGTTAAAGTGATTAAAAAATGTCAAAAAGTGTCAGGAGAAAACTTAATATCAGAGATTGCTGGAGATAGCTGCAAAAGGGAAATAATGGGAAATCCCATCACTCTGCTATTAGTGACTCAGTGTTGTGCTTTGAGAAAAGGTCTGTAGATAAGGGCCTGACACTGGAACTGACAAAACAGATCCAGCTGATCTTTCTGCTTCCTGTTTTCATGCAGCTATGTGCTATAGAAGTTCTGACTGAGAAGCAGAAATTATTTTTTAAAATTTTTAATAACATAGTTGTCACTAACATCTGATGTTTTCAAACAGAAGTTGTTTGATCTGCTTTAAGTTTTAACCGTCTGACTTGCCTATTCCTTTAACTACCTGCCGTGCAATTACCCAGGTGGCTCCGCCTGAGTATGCTATTTCCTGCTGATCCGGTAATTGATGGATAACAGGAAGCGCCTGAACATGGATGTTAAATTTTATTCACTGTAGGAATAGATTGCATTGCCACCACTGTTGCTATATTTACCTAAACCAGTAATCACTGTTGCCATTTTACGTGCCCTCAGGAATTGGATGCTGCTGTGCTTTCCCAGCATGTCTCTTTTTACAAAGACGTAACACATGGAAGGGACAATGGATTGAGGCAATTGCACAAAGAGAGGACTTCAAAATTTGCCCACTGTTTACATCACATAAGCCATGGATAGACTGGTCAAGCACAAACATGTACACTCTGATAAAGAAGAAAACAAAACCAAGTCTTTGAAATGGAATGAATTAGTACTGACCTCTGCTTTCAAACTGAGAGTGCCTCTGGCTGGCAGGATGGCACACTGGTTGCCAAATCTGCCTCTGTTTTTAGCTCTTGATGTTGGTTTTACAAGTTTCTTTCTCAAGTCTTATAGTTTTGGCAATTCTGGCCAATAGCAACAAAAATTTCTATAGCTGGACATTTGGGGTGGGGAGGGGTCAAGGACCTGACTATGGATCTTGGATAGGTCTTTTTGGAAGGGAATGACTGAGCAAGGGAGAAATTAGGGACTACTTTTCCCATCATTCTTACTCAAGTCTCTGTAAATCTCTGCCTTAGAAACCACATGGGAACTGTGATATGTGTGATTTCTCAGTTATGGACAACCTTATCAGTGTGTTAACCACAAGGCTATCAAAAACATAATTTGCTTCTGCATATGCCAGTGTAAGTTAATCAGAGAAAAATGGCAAGTATAATCAGGGCTTTAAAATAGCATGGCTATAAAAAGAGATAGAATTGACAAGCAGCTTTTAGTTTGGAATAGAGATGACTATTGTACATATATAAAAATATAAATGACGTAAAAAGAACAAGAGGTGATTGGGATTTGAGTGAAAATATGCTCAGGAATGAAAGGAGGCTCCCCTCTCAACTGCCTTGAACCACAAAGGAATGGACGAAACCTCTTGCTCTGAAAAGTCTCCAAACGGAAGTGGGAGGACATACCAGGGGAAGGATAACTTGGTATAGGTCCTGCTTTTATATTCCTGTTATGCCTACTTACTGGCCTTTCACAGGCATGGTGCCAGGCTGGGTAGCCCTCTCTGTATGGCCCTGGCTCTGATTTAAGAGGCAGTACCTTTTTATAGCAATTCTTGCAAGTACAAGTAACGTTAGCTATAACTAGGCCAATCTTTTCCATATCCTTTTATGTACTGTTGGGATTTCAAACACAGACACACACATTTTTAGAGTATATTATGCAGTACTCCTGCCTCATACACATTGTAGGTATCACAGTGTACAGCTGCCGCAATATTCATGTTCCTGCTCAAACTCTAATAGAAGTGGAGTCTGCATTTCAAGGTGAGTGTTCCCACAGTGACACTGCTTAAAAGATGTCAGTGAAGGAAATGACATGATTAAAAACTATTATCCCAGATGTAGGAACAGAATATAAATATCCTGTATTATTAAATACTTCTGTTTTGTGAGAGGGAATTGTGTTAGGAGTGTTTGTTTGTAAACTGATTAGAGAGCTAATGATATAAAGAATATGCATAAAACATAAACAGAGTCTCTCACAGGAGTTTCCCACATGCACAAAGGGTCTGTAATCTGTTTCTCTCTGGCCTTGCTACTATGTGGAAGGCTTGGAATATAATATTAACCCTGAAACAACCTTTAACTGGGATGGGACTGGATTTCCTCTGTAATAGTGACACATCCTGTGGGTGATTAGTAGTTGTCATGGGAAAATAAATATTCCACATATATATTTCTAAAGCCATTTGTTTTCCAGGGCAACACTTTGACTAAAGGTATCATTGTAGACAGATCAGTCTGAGTAGGAAAACAGACTCTTGCATTCCTGCTAAAATTCTCAGGCGAGACAAGGAAGACTGTATTTTGCCAAGAGTCCAACTCCAAACTATGGAATTTTCAGATCTTTCCATAATTAATAAAATCAGTTGTCATCAATTATTCAACTTGATGGTCTTTAGTTGCTGTATTAATTCACTTCATTATTGTGTAGATTTACACTGATATTTCTTTATAAAACTTCCAAAATAACTTTTTTTGGTAATATCACAGGTTAAAATATCTTCTTTGCTTCTTTTCCACGCTTAATTAAAACAAAAATTAAGGTAAACGTAAAAATAAATGTAAAACTAAAAATAAGAATGCATCGTTGTGCCACGGTGATCCCATGAGCAAGCTTGATGACAGTATCAACCCTCATTTGAGAGAACAAAATCTCTATTCATGATATACCTATTTGCTCTGAGTTCTGTTTTTTTTCCCAGAGAAATAAAAGGTTTGGGGCTCTAAGGGGGCAGACACTGTCATGTTGTCCTGTTCTCCTTGTATCACTAGGGACTCAGTTTCTGAAGGCTGCCCCTGCTGCGGTTTGGTCCTTATTGACAAACACCTTCTGGAGTACATCACTAAGCTGCTTCGTCAGCTTGAGGGCTTGCTATTTAATTTTTCAGAAACATGCAGCTACTCTTTTAACACAGCTATTAGTTCACTGCTCTTTGCTGACAAGGGAAAAATATTTTCATAACAGCATTTTAGAATTATGTCACTGAGAAGATGGACTTGTCCCCAGATACCTTGCCCCAAATTCCTCCATGGCAAATGATGGCTATATCCTGTCTATGTGCTAGATATTAACTGGCTATATGGTTAAATTAATGAGTAAAAACAAAAGAACATTTACTGAAGCTGGCTATAATTTTGCAGTGATGAATAGCTCCCACGAGCTCTATTATTTTTGTCATACACCTCTAGTCAGTGCTACATTGCTCTCAGCTCAGCAAGAGAGCTCAGACATGTAGCTTTTACAGTTGTGGACACATCAACCAAAGTCACTGTCATGGCTCACTGCTGACCTGTCTCTTTCTTGGAATTCATTTTATCAGCTTGAAAAATCTGTGATGTGCATATTTACCTTGTGACTTTGAGGTGCCACAGATGCCTATATCCTTTAAGGCTAGCAGTTGCAGGCCAGGTAGAATGTGTTAAGTCACCCCAATGTCACATGATACCCAGATGTGGGCAACTGGATCAAGCCTCTGAAATCTGGCAAAATGATTTGTGTCTGTGATGTCTGTGTTGTGGGGATGTAGCACGGATGCATTGAAACATTTGTTTCTGGGCTCATGGACTCGAAGTGTTCACACATAACAAAAGCGTTCAGTGGGAAAAGGGCTTGTTTGTAGTTAAAACAAAGATGAACTGAATATATAAATCTCTGTTTATCTCTTGAAGGCTCTTACTTTAACTCCTCTCGCTCTCAGAAGTCTTCTCATGTTGAAATATTTTCCTTCCCCACCACCAATATGTGTAAATTGCCAGCGTATTGGGAATGGCTGAGATGGAGTTAATTTTCCCCATGGCAGCCCCCATAGTATTGTGCTTTGAATTGGTAGCTAGAAAGCTGTGGATAACACAGCAGTGTTGTGGCTGCTGCTGAGCAGTGCTGGCACAGCATCAGTGCTGTCTGTCTAACATTCCACCATCAAGGCGCTGGGAATGGGCAGGATCCTGGGAAAGGACACAGCTAGGCCCGCATTAACCAAAGGGCTATTCCATACCATATCACACCAGCTCAGATATAAAATCTAATAAAAGGAGGGGCAAAATGGGGCACTCATTATTTGCAGTGTTTCCCTTCTGGAGCAATTGCTACATGTGCTGAAGCCCTGCTTCCCAGGAAATGGCCAAGCATTCCTGACTGGTGGGAAGTAGAGAGCAAAATCTCTTTTTTTTGTCTTTGCTTGTGCGTGCACAGCCTTTTGCTCTTACTTTAGTATATTGTCTTATCTCAACCTACTAGCCGTTTTCCATCCTATTTTCTCTCCACTGTTCACTGGGAAGTGATAGAGAGGCTTGCTGGGCACCTGGCATCCGAAGTCAAACCACAGCTAAGGAGACTTCACTGTCTGACCACCCGGGAGCCACTCTGGCAACCACACTCACACCACCTGAACTATAATGAAGCCCCTTCACAGTGACACACCCCACACTCCCAAAGTTGGACCAGATTTCCTTAACAGCTTGACCCCAGGCTTCCCATAGCAGAGCCTCTGACATCCAGATCCTTAAAGTACGTTAATTATGGTGCAATAACTAAATAACAAAGTAACAGCTTGAGCTGGGTGCCTCTGAGAAGAGATATGTATATACTCTTACTAAGGGTGGGGGAGTCTGGAGGTCCTCTGCTCCTGCTGTGTCTCTGAGTGGCAGTCACCCAGCTGTGCCACAAGTTCCCCTGTCCTTTGTTATGCAAAGGGTCAGCAGTTCATGGCCTTTTGCCCTGGCCTCAGGCTCCTGCTTTCCAGGGCTCAACCTGCAACTCAAAATGCCTCTGCACACTCAGTTATCCGCACTGAACGTATTCCTCAAAACCCACCAGAGTCTGATAACAGGAAATTAGTTTTCTGGTTTGATTTGTCTTAGGATTTGCTACCAGAAATGTAATCTTGATTTTTTCTTTAAACTATGTGTTTTTTCTTTAAATTATGTAATTTTTACATTAAAGAAGATTCCTTCAGTTAAGCAGTGCAGAATTTCACTGAGTGCTGACAGATGAGAATATCTCTTTGGGCCTCTAGTAACCATTGAAGACTTTCTCACAGCAAAACAGGTTAACCAAATCCATGGCTGTGCTCTTCAGACATTTGTCTCAGTTTTCCCTGTCCCTAACACAACCTTTCAAGACTCATGTTTCTCCCACAAGGATCTGAGTGGACTCCGTGAGTTTATGGGCTCTCTGTCGCTCAGCTGTGGAGTCAGAGCCTTGCCATGCTTTATGCTGCGCAAACAGAGGTCTAAGACCCATCTCTTCAGCAGACAGTGAGTGGAACCATGGGGACAGACACACAGTTTGGGAGCTGCTGGTCCTGTGAACCACCTCCAGGACCTGGCATTCCAGGACAGGCCATTTAACAAAGAAGGAGCAATTTTGTTTTGAAAATGGGTGGTGGACTAAAAGAAATTCAGGAGTGACAGTAGTTCTTCCACCTTTCCCACAAACTAGTACTAGCCAGTGCAGTGTGCCCCTATTTAGATAATTGCTTTCTGGATTGAATTTGTGAAAAGATGTTGACTGAACTGAAACTGAATTTGGAGAGATTAAAATTTTTAATGAACTGGAAAACTTGCTTTTCATTGAGATTTTTTGTTAAATGAATAAACTCGTAAATAAAATCACAGAAGTAGAGCAAACATGATTTCTAGATTAATGTAAGATTATCCACTAGCGCAAACACTTAGGGTTCTACTCAGTCACAGAGTCAGAATCTATTAGTAAAATTCTTTTAGTAAAAGGCCTGGAAGGTGAGGAGAGTTGTATTAAAGCCTATCCCTAGTTTCAGCAGACCTCTGCATGAATTTAACGTATTCTGTCTACATACTAGACCTCCCTCTTAATTTCTAAGGTAGCAAAAATCTAGGTAATCATGAATACATGCAAAAATCTAGGTAATCACTAATACAATTTATTGCTCTAGCCCAAGTGATGGTTTTACTCCAAGACACTTGCCTGTTTGTATGACATTGGAGCCATGCAAAAAATTATTCTGCTCCATTCTTATCGGAATATCTCCTAGACTTTCCTTATCTTTTTATGCACTTCATTAAGTCAGCTACATCCCTGCATTAAATCAACCATACTCCAGTCATTGTCAACAAGAGGAACTCTACCCTTTGCTATTAAAGCATATGGGCTGCAATCTGTTAGTATTATTATATCTGACAAATATAAATTTGTTAAATCAGAGGGCATGAGTTTTTGTCTTCCTAAATAATCTTATAGTCTCTCTCTTGCTACTTTCCATTTCTTTCTACAGCAGTCAAATTATCTTTCCCTTGCAGTAAAGTATGGCATTTATTTGTCTAAAATAATAATCTGCTCTCCAAATTACTTTTCCTCTGAAGATCATGAAGTGCTTTACTTCATGAAGCTTGCGTAATCTTACCATCACAGAGAGAGAAAAAAGGAGAACTGGAAAGGACCTCAAGAAGCGAGTATTTGACCTGCTCAAAACGTCCTCTGTTTTGACACAGAACCAAGGTAATATAGTGAGAACAGTGCAGTCAATTTTCCACTGGTTTTATTTTCCTCCTAGTGATATTTTGAACTGCAATAATGGGCATACATAATTACATCAGCTTAGACTGAAGTTATTCTTAATCAGTTGCTTTGGATGATAACATTTCAGCTACATATTTGCCCCTAGGTACCTGGGGTAGAAAGAATAACAGAAATGCAATTGCAGCTTGATTTTCATTCTGTCTTTCGGAAGAAATCTTTATCCCTTTGACTAAAATTTGCTCTCATTAACATATCAAGCTTGTTTTCTGTAGCCAGTGGAGTCATACAGAATATTGCTAAAAGCAGAATTTGATTTTTTACATTTGCAGTAGCTTTTCAACAAATATTTGATATGACAAGATGCATAGCTGTTCCTGCTCTTATCCATGAGAATGGCAGAAGAGCCTTCAGACAGAGAGTTGCTTCAGACTTCTTCTGAAATACTTCTGCCTGAAATGTACAGAGCTCTGCCTGTTACATTTGCAGAGTCAGGGCTGAAAAAAATATATCTTGAAACTGTTTACTACTTCTTTGGTTTTATGCTACAGCTGTAAACTCTGTTCTTATTTTATTTGCTGATCTGTTTTATTAAGTGCCTTCTGATGAACAACAAGAAGCATGCAATAAAAACCATCCGCGGTATGGTGGCAGCTTCCCTCTTTTCTCAGCCACAGACCTTAAACTAGTCCCTGATGGCTGCTATACACAACCCTGTCTTGTTTCTAGGACTTGTTACTGAAATGTTCATCTGGTCCTGGCTGGCGGTTTTGGCTGAATTTGGATTGTGCTGGTATTAAAGGAGACCCTTCCATGGGAAGATTTTTCTAGTTCATTTGTAATCTCTTCGACAGCACACTCCACTGGATTGATCCTCACTGGAGTAAATATCTTAGTCAGATAAAAGCATGGAAGAATGAGACAGTTTGCATTTGGTAAGAATCTTCCCCTTATCTAATCACAGCAGATATTGAAGTTCTGATTTTCCTTGCTCAGCACCTGTGTACCTCATGCAGTGTTTTATTACACAGTCATGACCCATTTAGTCATAGACCTCCCTCTTGCTGCAAAATTATCTGCTAATAGTGTGCTATGCAGTCAAATTTTAAATGAGTTCCATGAAAACTCCTACCAGGTCTCATCTGAGAGGACCCACTGTGCCTCCTCTCTTTATGCTGGCTGAGATGGAGCACCAGAAGTGCCTGTTCATCCTTTAGGCAGTTTTGTGCTGATGTCCGGGTGTTAGGGAGTGCACTCAGCCAGGCTGCCCACAGACCTGCTGCTCCATGGGATTTGGTTTTCTGGGAAAGGAGTCGTGTTATCATGATACACCATGAGTGAGGTGAAGTGTTGTACAGGACTGTTGTGGGTTGACAGGTTTCTAGGTGAATTTCACCCTGCCAGGTCCTGTGGAGTGGCAGGGTGTCGTGGGCCAATGACATTTAAGGTACGCCCTCTGCGAGATACAGTATTTAAGGAGCTGGACACTGGGAACTTC
>VZTF01001239.1:358892-686891 GCA_013397755.1 Cnemophilus loriae
TGAAGAAAGGTTATTCTAGAGGTGGCAAACTGACTGAGAAATATCAGATGTTGTGTCTTTGCACTGGCAGTGGGGAAATATCTGAAAGAGAAGTTTGGAGGGGGGAGGAGAGGTTTTCTGAAGGTTTAATCTAATTTTTATTATTTGGTTCTCTTTATTTCTTTTTTTTCTTTTAGTTCTGTTAATAAAACTTTCTTTATATTCTTTAAAGTTTGAGCCTGCTTTGCTTCTCCTAACCCTTATCTCACAGAGAGGAATATCCTAAATAATAGACCTAAATTTAAATTACTGCATTTAAACTAGATTGGCGAACTCAAACCACTACACTTTAATTGGTGTTTCCGCCTGGGAAGTGTCAAACCACTACAAGGACTCAGCCAGGGCAGAGTTCAGATATCTTGAAGATTGCTTTGTCTCTCTAACTATTGGCAGCAGAGCAGGCAACGCCTTCCCTGACACTCCCAGGAAATTCGCACTTCTTGCCAGTGCAGAATGTGTCCCCAAAGACGCCATTAACATTGATGGACACGATCTCTTACTTCGGGAAGAGAACTGAAGGTGCAGGAACCGCTTTCAGGAACCTTCACCTGGAGATATTAAAGACAGGCAGTGTAATTTGAAAGCCAGACTCTTAGGACTCAGAATTTACAAGGGTTTAAAATTTTGATGAAAACTGATGTAAATGATCCTGGCTGCTGTAAGTGATCCATTTCCTTCACAAGATTGACCTTGCTTTCTGGTTCAAACTTTATTTCAACTAAATATTAGGATAATGAATGAGATGGTACTCTGTTACACTTCAGAATAATCTTAATTCATATTGCTGCAGTATGCAGTTAGGTCTTAGCCTATATTTTTTGCTTGTTTTTCAGAAACTTTGAGAAGCCTCCAGTGGCTCCAGCAATCTAAATATCAAGCAATGACATTTAAAATTTGGAAGAAAAAGAAGTATACTGCTACTTGTCATAAATGCCCAATTATTACCTTCCTCCTTCACATTTAATAGCACTTTATTCCCTGTAAGCCACTCCCAGAGGCTGGATCCAGTCTTACCATTATTTAAGTGTGGAATCTGAACCGTTATCATATCTTAACACTATCACATTCATAACAAGAAATTATTTGCTGTTTATTTGATCATAAAAATTTTCCTTTGTACAGTAGTGAAACATAATACTCTATTGCTGAGCCTCATGTCCTTTTAGTATATTACAGAGATCTAGTCTATGTTTTTCTGGAAACAACTCCAGAAAGTTAGTGAAGAGTCATCTTGCTTATGTAGCAACTACTGGCAGGGGTACCCACTTCCTCTTTGCTGTAACCTCAAAGCACCCAAAATTATGTAATGCAATTACAACTGTTAGGACCGACTCCTTTTCTCTTAATTTAATGACAGCACTAAATTAAATCAATCTTTTCAACATTTAAGTTTTGCAACATCTGAATCAGTTTTTATTTTCATATTTGCATCACTTATAATTATATTAACTAATTTGGTGCCCTAAACAGTGAAAAGAGATATGTATGAGAAACTTTCTGTCATTAATTAATATGTTTAACCATAACAGATTCTTTTAACATAAGTCTACTTCAGAATTAGTGGTTTAGATCTGAGTCAGGTCCTGCTTCTTTTCTTCTGTGAAGAAAAAGCATTTGAGTCTAATGACTCCTACCAGTGTACCTTTGTCCACATATTTCCAAAAAAAATCAGCTAGTAAGGATGATTGTGTTAGTTCTATTTCTTGCAAATGCTGGACGTATCTATACCATGCAGCCAAAAATTTTGAGCTCAGCATACTTGCATTGATCCGTGAAGGGATGGCACGCCAAACAGGGAGAACTGCAGCAGTGTGGGAGACAGCCCAAATGCAGGAGTGTGCCTTAACACGGCAGTAGCAGAACTCACATGGCTGGACTTCTTCCGGGCTCAAGCCTCCATCAGCAGTGACTCTCACACCTCTACTGGTTTAAGCATCCCTGTGCTGGAGCTAGCTTTGAAATCAGAGGTCTCCACAATTTCTTCTCTTCTATGGCCACTAACTAGAGAGGTTGTAGATACTCTTTCACATCCTTTGAGTTCTTAGTTCTCTTAGAACTCTGCATTTTTTTCTATCTTTCTCAGAAACGGAAAGGACTATTCAGAGTTGATTTTATCTTTCTTTTTGTCTTCGTGTATGATTTAAGCCTACAAAGCTGACAGAAAGAAAGGTCTTTTATTTGCTTTTGTCATCTCAGTGAATGTTCTTACTTTTTTACAGAACTGCTTTCTGTTTACCAATTCCTCCTTTTCTTTCTCCCAAGTAAAATCCACCTACTCTTGCTTTTGAATATCAACTGTAATTCTGTAATTGCTTCAGAACAACTCAATGACTGTTGCTGCAAGAAAATCAAAGCTGTAAGAAATACACCCAGACCCATGTCTTTTACAAATTAGGTGCTTAACAGGCTCCAATGCCCTCTTCTTCCCAGCAAAAAACTCTTAGGAACTCTCTGGTGTAGATTGGCCTCAGCATTATTGTTACTGCAACCACACGTTGCACATGTCTTCAGGTCCCCTATGCTTCTTTTCAGCTCTACCTGTTTCACCAGGCAATAGAAAGAACTTTGAACATATGATGGTTAATACAAATCATAAGAGAAAAGATATTTCTATATTTTAGAAACTTACTTCACACCCCTGGAATCCTTAAATTCTGCTCATAACTACCGGTATGAACCCGAGGGGTTGTTTTAACAAGCTACTTTCTGAGGTTCAGACGGAAATAAAAAATCCTTCTGGTGCTGATTGGAAGGGACTTCAGTGGTCATATTGTCCCTCCTCCCAGTGAAACTGTCACCATCACTAGACCAGGTCAGTAAAGCCTGTGACGAGGATCCACCACCACTCTGGATAATCTGCTTCATTGCTCAACTACCCACCAGTGAAAAAGTTGACCTTAAAGCAGAAGTTGAACCTCTCAGTTCACAATGTGTGACTGTTACTCCTTGCAAGTGTATAACATATATCATGACCAAGAAGAATTTGGCTCTGTTTCTTTATGGTTCCTACGTGCACATTTGCAGACTGCATGTAAACCACCTCTTTACCAGCCCAAACAAGCCAATACCTCTTAGCATTTTCTCGCATGCCGTGTGCTGGCTTTCTCAGTAGTCCTGCAATGGACCTGGAAGCCCGAATCCTGAACTCCTGACTCAAAACTACTGTATTTGTGGATCTATATTAATAAAGTTTCTGAGTCAGGCACTGAAATGACGTACATGTAGGTTCATGGCCTGCCAGCAGGATGCAAAGCACTTAGGTATGTGCCCAGACTCCCTACACAGTCAGCACAGAGATACAGGCACTCCTGCACATCTCTCAATAATGATCAAAAGTGGAGCATTTACTTGTCTCTGCTGACTGTGCCGGGAGCCTTCATACTTCAGTGGAGCCATTCAGTGGTCTCTGATGGAGCAGGGAGCCAGCTAATGGGAGGTCACACGCAGGACTGTGCCAGAAAAGGCGTCCTGCTCAGAATTGCACAAGCAGCCTCCTGGATCCCCTGGGAGCCGGGATACAAGGCCAGTCTCAGAGGGCAGGTGTCTGACTGGAGAGGACGCGTATGGCTCAGAACTGCTCAGTACGGGGGTCTCAGATTTAGCTGAATTAAAAAACACCCAACAATTCTAATTTGGGTTGGTTTGGTTTTCTTTTTAGTAAAGCTAATAGAATTTCTTAGTAACTCTATGAAGTATAAGCAGCCAAGACTTTGAGGCTACCCCCTTATCTCATGGATTCACAAAGCCATGTTCTTGCCCTCAGCATTTCTGAGCTAATAGAATAGTGAAGATAGCCTCCAAGTTTATGCACGTTTGCTTTGTTCAGTGTTTTGGGGCATGTTTCACAGAGTGTTGGAAAATACTGATAATGTTCAAGCAGTCACATTCACCTCCTTTTCACCAGGTCAATAATATACCATTTTGCAAATATTGGACACTGGAATCAGTAATTTGAAATTCTCCTGAATGGGTTCAATCTAGACAAAAACGAAATTGCAGCCATCCAAAGATAAAAGGTAGGCTTTATTCAAATAAATCTGGTCTTCTCTAGCTATACTTAAGTTAGATGATCCTTCAGCTTCTTGACTGCTAGTGTACCCCTTAGGACGAAGTGGTACTTCATGCATTTTTAAATAGAAAAAATATTTTATTCATTTTTGATAAGCTGCTAAAAGTTAAAAAATGTTATCCTAATTCTTTTGGAGTAATTAATGAAAATATTTTTAAGGTGAAAGTCCATTCCTTTTACCTATTCTCAATAATAAATTGCAATGCAAAGAAAAGATTACAGGTATATTATACAAACAGAGAAAAAATATGTGGGCTGAAAAGATTGCAGGAAAGTTTGAAATCGGAGCTAATTTAATATATATGCTCCATAAACTGCATAATTTTTATTACGAATTTGTAATATGGACAAAGGCTATGAAAAGAGTAAGAAATGGTTTCAGAAATATATTCGAAACTTACATTGTTTCACTTCTCATTGACTAAATTAAACCCTGTAATGGAATTTTTCTTTCCAGAATTGGTTGTATATATTTTCATCTATCATTGCCCCATGACAGGTCTGCTTTTCTTGGTGCCTTGTGTACTGCTGTAGGTCCCTTAAAGCTATGAGAAGGATTGTACAGTATAACATTAACCTATATCTACTATAAATAATCTGATAAAAATTGAAAGCCCAAAATGATAACAACTGAAGAGAGGTATTCCAGCATCAAAACTGCAGTGGTAGATTATGATTTACCTACCTTACAAATATTCCCATCTGCACTAATATTTCTTTCTAGGTGTTTAAAATATTTTTTATTGCTTCAAAGAATATTTATGTATTTTTGACTTCAGTCAAAATATTGTGGAACCACATGTGATCTTTCCTAGACCAGATAACGTGAAACAATTAATGGTGTCTGATTAGAGAAACCTCCAATGTCATCTGAAGTTCAATCTCTCCCTGTTCCTGGGCCATATGGAGAGGTGGCTGTAGCTGCCTTGTCATGTATGTGACTTCAGAAGAGCCTCTCTGAAGGTACCTCTTTTTTCCCATTCTTTAACGTGTTCCATATTACTTCAAATGTTTTTTAAATGTTTCAGTCTCAGCATTAAGAGCAGGCTTATTTTAGTCCTGCACCACTCCCACAAAAATTCCTTTTTAGATCCTTGCTGCTGTAATGCTTATCTTTTTTTTCCTTCTAATTTCAAGCTTAAATTTATTCATAGCCAATTTATACCCATTTTTTTTTGTGTCAGCATGGCCTTTAGCTTAAACAGTTGTTTTCCCTGCCTGATATTTACATCCCTGAAATGCTTACAAAGAATGGGAGAGAAGACAGATGGGTATCGCTTAACCTGTAATTTGTATTAATTATAATAATTAATCAGGTTATTTTGAGTTCAATATGGTGTGATTCAGCAGAATTTAGTATCCTGCTAAAATTCCTTATCAGAAAAGTTGATGGAAGATTTTGAGTTAGTAAATAAATCATATATCCTAGTAGTAAATGTTTGTTAACAATACTTATTACTGAGCTGAACCACAGCAATTCTACCAAGTGAAAAAAGGGATAAAGTCGCTGTTTGTAGTGCTTTACTGTCTGTTGTAAGGAAACCCCAATGGGCCACAGAGGCTGATGGCAGGGAGTTACTCACTAGGGGTCATTCAGGAAATCTTTTAAGGCTGTACCTGTGTTGCCACACTGGCTTGGATTCTGAAGTAAAAGTCTCCCGATTGTCCCTGTTATCGGTGTTCTGGCTTCAGGACGAAGCAGTTCCAGAGGGATGAACTGCAATCCTTGGAGACAGGGCAGAACGGAGGGGTGCGTGTCTGAGCCACAGCTGGGCAATCGCCTATGGGGTTTTCCAACCACAGCAGCAGCTAACAGCCAGGCCAAAGCAAAACCTCCCACCTAGGCCTGCAGGGTGGATATGTGGACCTCAGGACAACACACATGGCTCCACTTTGTTTTAAATAGGTGGTGACTTAACCACTGCTCTAATTTTGCGTCTGTCGAATTAGATTTTCATTTTCCTTATTTAACCTTGCACTCTGTCTAACTCCTTGGCTACTGCCTTTAGCTGTTAGACACCCAGCCTACGTTACAAACACCAGTGTTCCCATGAATGAGGTGCATTAAACTGCTCCACAGAGAGAGAGCCCAGCTCCACCATGGGCACAGGTCCAGCTTTCACAGGCCATGCCAGCCCCTTGCCTTGCCACCACCATGGTATTGAGTTGCCTCTTCTATATCTATGTGGATCTTATTCAAGTTCCAAGGGTCTCTTTTGTCTCTATTTTATTCTGTATAGAACCAAGTGCAATTTTTTAAACATCAGGAAAGTATTTTGCACATATTTATGCAGCACCAATAACAAGCAAATAAGAGCTAATAAGTCCTTGTCATTTCCAGGACTACAGCTATTCTCCAGAGAGCTGGCCCAAGCACTTTTCCTACTCTTCAGCAACCTGGATAAAACAGCCAAGGTTGATTGTGTGTTGATTGTCCTTAAAACTTTTATAGCCATTTAGGTTGAACATTTTTACATCCTAGCTATGTTGATTTATTCATTATATTACTTCTGCTTTATGTCATCCTTGTTTCAGAGACACTGCAAAATGTTTTTAAGTTCTGCTCATAAAATGTGCAGAAAGGAGATGGAAGACTATGGGATTATCTTTGCTGCCATTTTCCGCCATCAGAGGGACACGGAATTTCTCTGCATGCCCTTTACTGAGGTTATATTCTGCTATCTGCCTGGGTAAGATCAAAAAGCTTCAGTGGTTTGGGAGCTTAATATTAATTTCTACTCTTGTAATGACCTGGGAAATGTTTGATACTGAGAGATTAATCTCATTGTGACCTTTGAAATTTGTAAAATTTCGGTTCTGAGGGAAGATATGTACCTACAGATTTTACTCTCTGTTGGTGAATGAAAAGCACTACTTCCCTCACCCCATTTCTGCTCTCTTGTTTTGCTAAGTTTTAATCTTATATGCAATTCAGATGCACATAGTGCTACTGATTGAGATACTCTAGTAATAGCCTCCCTGTAGTTATATTTTTGAGTAGTTCCACAGAAAAGAATTTGGTGCACCACTTCCTCAGGAAGCTTGCGATAAATTATGAATAGCTGCTATTCAGGCAGCACTGTTCATTCCAGGCACTGAGTCAGTTAGGGATGGTGGAGTGGGAACTATAATGATTATAAAATCTGCAGCTCTCTTCTCTTTGAATGCTTGCATGAGGACTTGCATTTTACATTTGAATGGCTCCTTTTGCCATGCTTTCCTGGTTTGTTTTGGGTTTTTTAATGCAATTACCTTAAAAAAAAGGCAAAAAAGTCAAACCCAAACCCAAACCAAACAAAACAAAACCCAAAAAACCCCCAAACAAACAAACATTTAAAAAAACCAAAAAACCAAAAAAAAAAAAGAGGAAAAAGTATAATACGAAATTTGCACATGGGACAATGCTGACCCTAACTGAGCTATCAGCAAGGTTGACTTTGGCAGATGAAAATAACCTTCTGTGATTTCCTGGTATTTTGGATGTCCACCACGGTGACACGTTAGCTGTGGAACTGCTGACAATCTTTCAGCACAGAAGGGAGTGTGGAGATTTGAAAAGGAGAAGTTTAATTTCAAGTTTTGCAGTAGTTAAATATTCTAGCTCAGTAAGTTAAATGGGAAGAGATGGTGTGAGGAAACTGAGTTGCAGAGAAGGTTCAGTTCTACACCGAGTAGACACTAGGATACTCCTGTCAGGAAAATACAGTCCCTCCTCTTCTACGTCATTCATCCCTCCTTTTATGTTCATCCATTTTCTTCCCTGGATCGTTGTCTCCAAAATTTCCAGACTTTTTTCTCTACAATCTCTTGCCCTTGCAATAGCTCTCCTGTTCCTTACTGTCTCTCTTTTTGGTCTGTGTATTTTTTGCTTAGAATAGAGTTTCTCTATGCTTCCACTTCTAACAAAGATTTTATGCATTTTCTGTTTCTTTGTGCTCATTTCCTCCTGGCTTCTTAAGGCCTGGAGCTGTCTCAGGAGAGTGTATTCCCATCACCCGAAGGCCAGCTGGCTTCAGGAGGGCGAGGAGTACTCTGCTACTCTACAGTAGTAATGGGTATCCCATAGGTTTTTACATATGTCACGGACTTGGGATGAAGCTCTTAATCTAGAGTCACTTCAGTGGTCACTAAAATGTTTGCCCCGAGATGCAGGAATTTCCGTTGAGTCCAGCTTGAGTGAGAGGAAGAGCAGGAGCACAACATGTAGCAGGGTGGGATAGACTCTGACTCAGCTTAGCTGGCTCAAGTCCTCGTCCTTCCTGTCATTAGCAAGGGAACTAATCTGGCTCAGATCTTTTGGAAACTTCTTTCCTTTACACTGGTCTACTGTGTGAGGTAATGTTATGGGAACAAACATCCAGCCAGGAGGCTGGGAATGCTTGCCTTCACGCAGAGCTTCACTGGGGCAGGTAACTCATATGGCTCCTTGTGCCTCTTACACAGTTGTGCAATGGAACGCATTATTCACGTAGATAAGAGTTTTGATTTTTCCTCTTGAAAGATGTAAGGCCTTAGCCTAGTCACGTAGCATTGCCACGCTCTGCTTGTAAACAAAGCACCTCATTTTTGGAAGATTGATACAACAAAGCCTGAGGCAAGCAGTCAGCACGGTCCTCTCGGCAGAATGTGGCTTTGCAAACAGAGAGGCAAGTAAGGCAATGACTGCCGTATCACATAGGGTTCTTGCAGAAATCAGTCTCTGGGCAATTGGTTTCATAGTCCTTCTCAATGGTCTTGCTTGCTTAAGATTGGTCTTAGTCCAAAGAAAGTGGCAATACTGAGAGCACAAACTGGGTAATTGCTTAGAGTAAGATCTTGTTCCCACCCTACCCCCAGCAGTATAAAGCCACCAACCTTACTAACTTTTCCAGCAACAACTTACAAACTTTTAGGGGTGTTTGTTACTGCTGGGTTTTTTTAATTTGTTTTGTCATTTTGTTTCTTCTTGTGCATATCGCAGAGACATCTCAAGAAGTCGCATCCTACATCAGTCAAGTTGACAAGTGCTCAAAGTCTGGCTGCACAGCACCTTTACCACCCAGACTGCTAACTAGCAGAGTCTGTGGTCCATTGAAGAATTTGTCTTCATTTACCAATGCCATATTTTCAGTTTGTACAGAATCTGTGTACTTTCAACTTCATTCTTTTTCCCTAGTAACTCCAACCACACAGAAGAATGTGACTATATAGAGAAATGAATTAAAAAGAACTTAATTTTTTTTTTGGAGATAAGTTTCCTGAAAAGGTGGTGCGGTGGGTTGACTCTGGCTGACTGTCAGGTGCCCACCAAAATGTTCTCTCACCCCTCCTCCTCCTCAAAGGGGAGGAAAATCAGATGAAAAACTCTTGAGTCAAGATAAAGGCAGCTTAATAAGGAAAACCAGGGGCTGTGTTCAGAGGCAAAGGATAATAAAAATAGTTATTCTCTACTTCCCATCAGCAGGCAGTGTCCAGACATTTCCTGGGAAGCAGGGCCTTGTTATGCATAGTGATTTCTTAGGGAGACAAACATCTTCATAAAGAATGTCCCTGATTCCTCCTCTCTTGTCATAGCTTTTACTGCTGAGTGCAACATCATTAGGTGTGGAATATCCCTTTGGCCAGTTTGGGTCAGCTGTCCCAGCCATGTCCACTTCCAATCTCCTGACCTACTCCATCCTACTGACTTTCTGTAGGGTTGGAGAGACAGCCTCGATGCTGTGGGAGCACTGCTCAGCAGCAGCCAAAACACTGGTGCATTATCAACAGCTTCCAGCTACAAAGCATAGTGCTATGAAGGATGGTATGGGGAACGCTAACTCCATCCCAGCCAGACCCAGTGCAGGTGGATCTACAAATAATTTTTTTCCTCCAAAATAATGAGTTCTTCATGGAGACACCATGGAGTGTAGCGAACATGATGAACACAGCATTGTAATTCTCATGATAAACTGGAGTGATACCTTAGACTTCAGAGAGATTTTATACACCTGAAAATCACAATATAGAAGAGAGATGTTTGCCAGCTGTTTTCTCCCTGTGCAGACACCTCTCTTTGCTATGAGGGTGGTAGCAGACAATGGAGCAGGATGCCATTCCCAAGCGTGGAAACCCATCTTATTCCAATTGAGAGACTCTAGGGTTTCTGATGCCTCTTCACAGGTCCAGCAGGTATTCTGTAGTAATAATGCGGGGCATGCAGGCAGTGTTTGGAAGCCACTGTGCATTAGGGCAACTCAGATGATGATCAGGCCTATGTTTAGCATTTGAAGCACTCCCCTTGTGGTTTCAGATCAATTTTAAATAAGGGAAATGACTCTCATTTTCCATAAGTACAAAGTGTGGTGAAAATCTTTGAGACAAATGAAGCTTTTATCTAATAACAATCACTCACTGACGTACAAAGTTACACCTCATTGCGCAGAATGTGTCTTTTTATTATTTTTTGTTATCAATGCATTGGAAATGCTGCAACTTCCTGTCCCAGTGCATGTGCAGTCTAATACAAATAAGAATGTCTATTGAGCATGACTCCTAAGGAAATCTGTGTTTGTAGTTTTGGGAAAAAAAAGGCACTACGCAAGCTGAAAAGAGTGGATATCCTGAGTAAGGAAACACGCTTCATCGTGAGACTTTGGATTCAGTTCTTGACTGTGCCTCTGGGGACAATCGCAAGGCTTTGTGGAGGAGCGCAGAGCCACATGCAAGCTCCCTTTTCGATGTCTGGTTTCTGGTTTATCTGGTCCCAAGGCTGGCCCTTAACACAGGTCTGCACAGCCTGACTTCACTCACTCCTTCCTCGCCATTACCAGCAGCCGCAGTGACGTGAGTGCTTTCTGACAGAGGGACAGAGGGTTGCCCTGGCCTTGACTTTCTGCCTGATATTAACAGCCAGAGCACAGTGTGGGAGAGGTTGGGCTGGCGTTGAGCCGCAGAAGTCCCTCTTCTCTTGGCCGTCTGTCAGCAGAGAGCTGCTGGGTTCTCTTGGCACGGTGAGACAGCCTCCATGGCAGTGTATTCTCGCACAGGATGAGTGGAGATATTTACTGAATTCCTTCTTATGAATTCATAGACTTTAATGGAACAATATGTCAGGTATTTCAGTGAGTTAATGTCCTTCCTCATGAAAGCAAAGAAATTGCTTGTTGGTAAACAGAGCCATGTCATACTAGCTCTTATAAAATGATAAGCTGATCAAATTACTATGTTGGTAACTTCTTTTTGTCATATAACTCACTGCGGAACTGCTTGGGGAATAGCCAAGTCAGTACACTTATTTTCCCCAAAAATACTTCAAGAAATCAAAGGTTTCCACCTGTTGGGGAATTCAGGGATGTTATTTTTTTTTAAACAAATATTGAAAACTGTATTCACAGCAGTTTTCAATATTGTATAACTTGCAAACATTGCAAAATATCTACAGGAATTAAGGAAACATTCTGCAAAGTGTCTGATTTTCTTCCTGCTTCAGTTTCATGCATTTCAAAAGAAAAGGGTAGAAAAGAGAAGAAGAGGATGAAATCTGAATTACAGATGAAAAGGAAATTGTCCCAAATGAATGCTTTTGTTACATCAAAAATCTTGATGAGGACTAAGCTTCCTAGGGGGAACCAAGAATCCATCATTAGTTTAATTAAAACCTTTAATGTCTAACTAAAACTTTTCTTGGTTCATTTACAATTTTGCTAACACTGTTAACAACACAGTTAAGGCTGATGTATGCAAACTTTCTGGTACCTACCGCTTTTCCGTGCTGTTCTGCTCACCCATCCTCTTCCCTCCTCTTGCCATAGCCCTCTCAAGAGAACAGTGGAGGTTTTCAAGAAGTGATCAGTGTTCCTAGTTGTTTGCAGGGAGGAGTGTGACAGTGGCATTCCTCAGCCTGGGATCTGCCTGAATTATCTTTATACTCTATCTAAACTAAAATGTGGCTTCCTTTAACTCTAATAATTCCCAATTTCCTATTTTGCTTTCTTTTCTGTTCTGTTTTATTAGCCTTTAAAAACATTTTACTGGACACACATGGCTGCACTCCTACAGTGCCAAGTAATTGGCCACTACCATTTGTGTTTGCAGTCCTGGGGTTTTGGGTATGTCTGTTGCTATACTACGCTGCATTTTTATTCTAGGATCCTATTCTAGGCAGCTCAGCCCACCCAGAATAACTACTTGTTATCGCTACCTATTAGTTAGCTGTAGGCATTCATTGCACTGCACCATTGCACACAGCTAAACTAAAGCTAAAACCATTTAGGACAGAGCTATGTGACCTCTAGACAATTGCTGTCACAGCTGTGACAGGCTAAAATCAGTTCAGGACAAGAGATTTGCAGACAAGTCCAGAGAACTTGTATTGCTGGGTTAATACAACATCTGTGGCCTCTTACCAGTGATGGCAAACTCATTTTTACTCAGCTACAGGGCACAAATTTTGGTTAAGAAGTTCATGTGAAGGTGTTCTGAAAGCCAAGGATTTTTCTGAATGCTTATGGAAACATTAAATGAGTCAAATAAGTATGCAATAGTTCATGAAAGAAACTTATAAACCTTGAAATTGTGTAAATATACAAAGCTTTAATAAATTTATTCCTCTAAGGCTTAAATCTTAAGAAACGCTTACGGGTGGTCTGCTTAAGAAAGGCCTAATCTTATCCAAGCCTCAGCTGTTAAGCACGAAGAGAGTATCTCATTACAACTGCTGATTGGACTTTTTATGGTCTAATCACTGACAGAAAACTTCATTATTACAAGTGTGATAAGTGAATGTACTAATTGTCTGTCTCTTGACAAACTAGATTTAAACTTTAACATAAATTTTAACTTCAGTGGTTGTGTAGACAATTTAATCTAATTTTTTGGTTTGTTCTAGATGTGTTGAGCACTATTTGTCACATATGAACATTTCCCTTGATTCTGCTTCTTTTGGCATCCTTTTTTTTCTCTTTTGAGGATGTGCTAGGATGTAATTTTCATGGTTTATCTAAACTTAGACAGACTTATAAAAACTCTAAGTGTATTAGCATTTCCACATCATCTTTAGCATGCTTCATGTGCATTTTATGCTTTTTGTACTAACAGCAATCTTTGACTCTCTAGTCAGTAGAATTTGGATTTTTGAGATACTGAATTAGGATTGCAAAGTGCTCAGTATTGGTACCCATGAGCATGGAAACCATAAAACAGTAAAAGCTCTGTGAGTCCTTGGATATCTAAAATTGTATGCCTTAACATGAGGAAGTCTTGCCAGTCTGATGCTATTGATGCCAAAATGAGTCTCCCACACAGGGCCACCCAGTCCAGGACATACAGCTATGAATGAAGTGCTCATTGAGCTACTCTGAGTATATAACTCAGCATCCAGAGTCCACCTGGCAGCCTCAAGATTCTGAAATGGTGGGTTTGCACGTTGATTTGTTTTCAAATATAGACTTATAAAAATGTCAGTAGAGACAACATTCTTCTGAGGTGTCAGGAGCCCTCTAGAAAGGTTCTATATGTAAAGGCAACTCTGTTTCTTGAAAGGGTATTGGGAAATTACATTTTAATGGATCTGTATCATTCCAGTTTTCTTGTTTCTATGAGACCTGGGGGAACACTCCTTCAGAGTGTAATTTTCCTTAAGCTTTTATGAATTGTTTTAAGAGACCATCAAGTATCCAGCTACAACAGTTTTACACAACATGAGAAACTTTACTGAGCAAAGTTGCTTCTCCTGATAAATGTGACTCTTGTTAAAGCCCTGTTCTGAAACTGGCTGGTTAATCACTTAAAGAACAATTGCTTGACTTCTTTGATGGAGAGGGGGGCATGGTTGAAAAGGAGACTCATAGTGTTAGCTGATGCAATAATTTTTAAAAAAAATATATCATTTGCATTTAATAACTTAGAGCAGATTCTTTAAAGTTTTCAAAAGTGGAGATTTATAGTACAATAAAATCACTCATGGATGAGTTTGTACCAAGCACAGGTAAAATGATTTGTCTCTGATAATGTTTTAAAGTTTTTGTGTCAATATATCTTGTTTTGGTGGGACAAATTTGAGCAAATAATTAGCATGTCTTCTATTTGATGACCTGCATTGCTGTACCCACTCGGCTTCTACGTGTTCTGCTTAGGACTCTAATGGCTTGATATAAAATAATGACTGGGAAATCACAAAGATAAAAATATTTTGCTTTCCCCATGTATATACGCGAATACAGCACTTTATGGATTTGAGCAGTAGCCTGTGTGTCTCTCAATTTTCAGTATTAAATTGCCTGCATAATTACATTACCTGCCCTACCTATGCTGATCTTTGATTTTGATCTGTCCATTACAAGTGGTTTTATTTCTAAGGACATATCAGTTCATATATAAAAAACAGGTTGCATGAGATGAACCTGAAAAACCGGAGTGCATTTTAAATGGGCTGTTGTCTTTGGCTGAGGAGTGCCTCCTTGTATTGACCAGTCCATAGTACAGGAACAGTCTTGATTCTCTTCCTAATGTTAAAATCCCTCTAAGTAGCTCTAGTGAATAAGTTTTTATCACTTTTATCTAGCGAAATAAAGAGCACTACATCTCACTTAATAATGATCCAGCATATAGCTCTTGAGTACACCTCTCAATGGCACTTGGTCACCTTATGCATACAACAGATATAATCATAGAAGTACAGAATCATAGAATGGTTTGGGTTGGAATGGACCTTTAAAGGTCACATAGTTCCAACCTCCCTGCCTTGGGCAGAGACATCTCCAACTAGGTCAGGTTGCTCAGAACCCTGTCCAACCTGAACTCGGATGTTTCCAGGGATGTGGCACCCACAACCTCTATGGATGATCTGTTCCAGTGTTTCACCACCCCTATGGCAAAAAATTTATTCCTTAGATCTAGTCCAAATCTACTCTCCTTCAATTTAAAGTCATTACTGTCATGTCCCACTCCTAAGTGGAAGGGAGCACTCAAGATTTATAAATGCCTGTAATCAAAATAGAAAGGCGAAAGCCAGATCCAAAAAAGTTCAGTTTTATTAGCTAACTATGTGCTCAGCATGGAAATTGATATATGTTTTTCTCCTATTTTCTAACAGTAAGAATAATAAAAGACTAAAAGAAAAGAGAGAGGAGGAAAGAGAGAGAGAGGGAAGGAGAGACAGACGGACAGACAGATCAGATTTCGGAACAATGGAGAATAATAGGAATGATAGGAAATACTACCCTAAAATAGGGAGTGGGTGCTGGTACTGTGAGTTCTTCTGCATGAACTGTCACACATCTTACTGTCTTTTTCATTAGAATAAAGGTGTATATAGGTTTGTCTTCTGATGCAGGAATGCACAGGGATCTCTTCCTCTTACATCAAACCAGCAGCAGCCTAATCACCAGCCAAGCAAAATTACAAATGCTTTTTAGATGAGGAGAATATAAATAGAAAATCATATTTAATGATACAACAAATGGAAGACATTGAGGATCTGCAGTAATAAAATGAGAAAGGAAACTGTGCAAAATGAGATGTAAATGTATTGGCATCATAATAATTGAATGATAGCTCTATGGCAGAAATGCTCTCCCAAATTCTATTAATAAAACCTAACTTTTATTTAAAATTAAATAACAGTGTTTTTTTGTTATTTTTTCCTGCACCTAATTTCATCTCACCGTGCTACCCTGCTTGCCTTCAAGAAAAAAAAAACAAACAAAAAACTGCCTTAGAAATTCAATTTTGCGTTGCCTGTCATAGTAAGTGCTTCAACTTGCCTGATGCTTCAGAGGAAGTGGTAAATCCTTCATTTATATGTTAAAAACAATAAATGGCCTTATTTAGCATAAGCTGCAGTATATTAGCTTTATCCATTAGATTGATAGTAAATCCAGCTAACATAACCAAAGAGTGTCAGTCCTACCCAGGGTTCTGGAAGAGCCCTAGGAATGAAACATAGAAGAATGGCACTATTTTTCTCAGTGGCAGTTGGAGTCTCCTGTCAGCTCAGGGGAATTCTGTGTTGAAACCTTCCTGCTAACAGATGAGTTAAACACTTCACATTGCTCGAGTATTAAATCACACAGCAGATGTTTGGTCAATTTGTCTGTGTCCTTTCCCCCACTTGCTCCTACTTGCCCAACAGTACAATAAGCAATAGTTAGGCTGAGCTGTATTTTGAAATCAGGTTATTGCTCTGACTTGTAGTTACTCTGAAAAAATATATTTTGAAATTCAGGAATTTGAAGAAAATCTGTAATTATTAATGCTATTCCTATAAGGGAAGGTCAAATTTCTAGGAAAATACCAGAATTTTTCCCTTGAAGTTTTCATATGTATCCTCATTTAATAGGAAGGCAAAGCCATATTCTTATTTAATACAGTTAACAGGACTATAGTTCCCCAAAATGAAACTCGGAGCTAAAGCATATGAAGGCTTGCATTTACTTACTAAGCTGAATATTTGTATTTGTTATTTTTAATGTAGTATCATAAAAATCTCACTCAATTCAAGAGTGTTCCTGCTTCTATTTTTGTAAAGAACTGGAAAACGCCTTAATCTTCTAAAGATCTACTGATCCTTTCACAAATTTTTAACATCATGCAGCTAGTATTATTTTTTCCCAAAGATCAGTGTGATGCTTGCACTAGGAAGACATATTTGTTAATTTACATATTATTTCAGTCTGTCTGCTGTAATGAAAGTATTTAATTCATTTAGAGCTGATCGTTTGAAGCAAAAAGACAAAATGGTAACTGAAAAATTTGAAGTTTACTATTTTTTTTTCTACCTTGTGAAGGAAACAAGAAGTTAGAAAGGTTGCAAAGTTCTCATAAAGATTTAAAGGCTATAGGGCCTTACATTTTCAAGATTGTTTCAACAACCAAGTGTCTGCTCAGGATAACTACATAATTGTATATATGCATATCTAAGCACCTAACTATCTTAAAATTTTAGTCAAGGATAGCTTAGAACAAAATTTATTAAATTCTGTTAATTCTGCTGTTATTCAAGAACAGATACTTGTGATAGTTTAAACCTATTTTCACATGTGATGGATATTTCAGGGAAAAAAAGAGTAAATTAATTTTAAGAAATGCAACAATTCTGTCTTAGTTGTTTTCAGTTCAAGTTCAGCTTTCTGCCTAATGCAGTCTGAAACAACTCTCACAATGAGTTGTGAACAAGGAATGTGCCATTCTTCAGTCTCTAAAATATTGATAGAAAAATAAATTTTCTACCAACTTATGCCAACATATACACTCGCTAAAATAAATATATATGAAGACAATATACCATTTTACTCATCAAAAATATCGATTATGTCATATAAAGTTGCACTAGACTGCAAAGAAGTATTTTTAGAGGCTGTGCAGAAGAAGCAAACAGATTAAAATGATGGTTTAGTTCAATTGACCTGAGTCAGTCTTCCCTGGTGACAGAAAACAGCTTCGTATAATTGCCTATAAATATTAAACATGACCTAATATCTCACACTTCTGTGTCTGAGAAAAAAAACCCAAACAAAAACAACAACAACAACAAAAAAAAATATCCCCAAAACAACACAAGGCATTTAGTAGCATGTAGGAAAGAGTTATGCTGAGTACCTTGGTGCAGTTCTCACGTACACTGAAGATAAAGCTCTGATCGCGTCTAGGACATGACTAAATTTTAAATGGCATTTTAGTATGGATATCTGGATTTTGGGGAGGCAGGGATTTTTTTTTGTGATTCTGCAGCAAATCAAGCATTGATAAAAGGGCCTTTTCTCAGTGCAATTAATGTCTCTCATTCTAATTCTAACAGTTGTAACTTCAGTGCCTGTGAGAGGAAAGTATTTCTCTCTCTCTTGCTTCTTCCTCCTCACCTGATGGAAAATGACAATGCCATATGCTAGTAAAATATGCTGAGACACATTTCAATATGTTGAAAAATACATGAGGCTTCCAGACTATTTCCAGATTCCATTAATATATTACATAGTTCCATTGCATAGTAATAATGGGCTGAACATTACACATGGGGGCAAGACAGGCTATTTCTTATGAAATATGGAAAGGTGTGCAGTTTGCTCAATACCTGTGTTCCTTTTTCTGGAGGAAAACTTTGGCTGAAGATCTTCAGCATGGAATATAACCTGACCTTATTTTAACAACCCTAGAAACCCAACACAAAAGAAACCAATTAGTGTAATTGGTTATTAATTAGAACAAGATTCAACTTTTACCAAGGCAAACCTACATATAAAGACCATACCTGTTTTTCTCCCTCTGCATGAAGTTTTGGATCCATAGGGGGTGAAAATGTGCACATAAAATGCTTGTGTTGTTTTCTTTAAAAGTGCCCCTTAAAGGCTGACGCGCTTCATAAGTTTCCTCAAAGTATTGAATTTTGATGTTCAGTTCAGACTGGGACTTATTACGCTGAACATCAACTTGCCAAATCCTATTATAGTAAAAACCTTGAGATAATGTTTAATGGCATGAACTGAGAACGCTGTAGTGAAGTTAAATGATATATGCCTGGAGAACATAAGTGATTTAAGAAGAATCTTGAAATTTTTAATCTTATACACTATTTCTTAGAAGCGTGCTTATAGGGAACACTTTGTCTCTTTCAGGAACAAAAGAAAAAAAAAGGAAAAAAAGCAATATCAAAATGAAACTGCTATTTTTAGCTTGAGACATTTATTTTCTCCAAAAGGGAAAATGTGCAATGAGTCATTCCTGCAGCTGGTGCTAAAGCTGGGTTAGTCACATGCCTGTGAACTTCTTAACTTCAGTACAAACACCAAAAGGTTTCTGAAGGACCTAAAACCAGAAGTTCATAAAATATATGGCGGTCTGTTGAGTAGAGGATATCATCTTTTCAAGTCACCTCTACCTTATCATCTTTCATAAGTGTCTATGTTTTTAACCGGTGCTTCCTGCATCTGTATCATCGGCTGTGCATTTCATCAAGCTGAATTAAGATTGGCTTACAAACAATATCTTTAAGTAGTACTTATGTCTTATCCTGTAAACTCTCTGTGTCACTGATCCCAGCAAGTAAGGCAGTGTTCATCTTTTCTGCATATCTTCAACGTGCAGGAACTCTCTCTGGCATTGTACTGCAAAGATATTCCTCCTTATCAAGTCTGGAAATTCAGCTGGTCTTCTAATGAGCTCAGGAAGCTGCAAGCATTGTGGATTGCTCCTTAGAAGTTCTTCCAGACTACTTATAAAGCTAAGGGAAGAAGACTGATTGCAAAGAGCAAATAGTTGCTTACTGTTCACAGCTGGCAAAGAAGTCGCCTGACAGTGAGTCAAATTGTCATAGAGTCATAGAATCTTATGGTGGTTTGGGTTGGAAGGGACCTTAAAGGTCATCTAGTTCCAATCCTCTGCCATGGGCGGGGACACTTTTCACTAGGCCATGTTGACCAGTGTTCCATTCAGCCAGGCCTTGAACACTTCCAGGGATGGGGCATCCACAACCTGGCCAACTTGTTCCAGTGCCACACCACCCTCACAGTAAAGAATTTTTTCCTCATATCTAATCTAAATCTAACATCTTTCAGTTTAAAGCCATTACCCTTTGTCCTGTCACTACAGGCCTTTGTAAAAAGTCCCTATCCAGCTCTCTTGTAAGATCCCATTAGATACTGAAAGGCCACTATAACATCTCTCCCCAAAACCTTCTCTTCTCCAGGCTAAACAGCTCCAGCTCTCTCAGCCTGTCTTCATGGGGCATGTGCTCCAGCCCTCTGATCATATTTGTGGCCTCCTCTGGACTCACTCCGACAGATCCACACCCTACTTATGTAGAGGTGAACCAAAGTTGAATGCAGTACTGCAGGTAGGGTCTCATGAGAGCAGAGCAGAAGGGCATAATCACCTCCCTTGACCTGCTGGCCAGTCTGCTTTTGATGCAGCCCAGGCTATGTCCTTCCAGCCAAATGACTGTAATAAAATACAGATGCTGGATACTGAGATTTTTTACCCTACATCAATAGCTTTGCCAGCACTTCTTGCATGTAACCTATGCTCCATGGCTGGCCAGGAAAGATCATGATTCGTATCACACTGCCTCAGGTTAAATGATGTGGAGCAGCCTGACCCACAGCAGATAGCTGAGTACTCCCACGTGTGTTGTGAGCTGGCAAAGCTGTCATCTAAACACACTGATGGCCAGGTCTTAGTTACGTATAATTGCAAGCACAAGAAACTGAGCAGTTGGTAATGTTTATTTAAAGCGCTGAAATTGCTGTAAATGATAAATTGCAGCCGGGCAATGATGTGTGATGTCTAAGTGACCCCATCCCACAGAAAAAAAACACCATGAGATCATTGGGGAAATGGCTCTAATTCTAGCAATAAGAGGAGTGGTTGTCGAAAGGACTGAAAACGGTCATCCGGACTATCTTTTAGGCAGTTCTAAAAGGGAAAAAATAGCAGCCTAATATTAAATTATTTGCAATTGTTTCATTCCTTCAATTCAGTACATTTTGCTATTTCTATTAGGAAGAGTTTCATTCCTTCAATTCAGTACATTTTGCTATTTCTGTTAGGAAGAGTTCAAAAGAACCTAGTTTGTTACAGCTGTGGAGGAGAGTGAAGCACTAAACCAGATTCCTTCATATGTCAACATGAAAGAAAATTTCATCACTATTTTACTCCACTAGTCCATGCCTTCTCAATGCTTTATCTCAACCCTGTGAAAGTTTTATCTTGAAAAGTGTGATTATACTTTTTAGTAAAAACAGTGGAGAGACTTTCATGCATGCATTTATATTATAACCTTACTCTACTTGAATTCTGGCTATTGTCATCAATTTCTTTTGAGTGTGCACAAGTTTCAGCTGACTCAACTTTCCACAAGACCTTAATTTCTTTTCATTCTTTTTTTTCAACTCACTTGCAAGTATCTAGATGCAGAAGAGTTGGTGAGACGATTACATTCTGATACTGAAGTAAGAATTGCTGAAATAATTCTTTACGTACATTGCAGACACTATTCACGTATTCTCTTTTCTACAGAAATTGAGAAGGCGTATTCTACCCCGCTATTGGGACAGTGTGCACTTGGCAGGTGGTGACTTGTTCAGACTTTAACTGGTATTGGTGAGTGATATGTCAGAGTCTGGAACCTCTGGCTGTCTCTTAGATTTGGCAGTGGCAAAAACAGTGGTTCCGAGTTGGCCAGAAACCTGTCAAGCTTAGGCAAATTGTTTTATTGTACTGTGTCAAAACTGTTCTATTTTTCCCACCATATTTTCCCATATCCTATACAAACACCACATCAGTGAGGAAACTTCAATTTATATTATAATGTTACATTTCTGCATCCCTGAAGCCTTCATTATCTTCAATAATACCTTAGAGGTTTATTTTAAACTATTTGAGTACTGAGAAGGAAGTATGAGGAATGTGTTCATGATTGTCATTGTTTCTGCTCTATTTAGGCAATATCATAAAATCATAGAATGGTTTGGGTCAGAAGAGACCTTAAAGATCATCTAGTTTCAACCCTCCTGCCCTGGACAGGGACATATTCCACTAGATCAAGTTGCTTAGAGCCCCATGCTAAGATTTCTTACAGTACTGGAAATGGACAGACATTTAGTTATACAAAAGCACGCCTTCTTTTCCTATTTGAAACTTGGAAATGCAATTCACCTTTGGTCTGTGCTACAGGCCGTATGTACAAATCAAGCGTAGAACTGATATATCAGTGTCCAGGTAATTGGCAGCCTTTGGCATGCAATCCTGTTGGTTTATCATGACAGTTTTTATTATTAATAATAAATAATATTATTCAGACAAAGAACCACTCCAGAATGTGTATGAAATCAAGGATGGTATAACACAGTAGTGTGATCTGTTGAACAATTGTTAATAATAGTTTTCATACTGGATTCATCTTTTGTCTGATCTTTGTTGACTATTTGTGGTAATGTAAGTTCAAGCAGAATGGGTTTGTGACACTGTAAAGTCTTTGAAATGAGTCATTGCCAGATCAATACATTCCAGCAAATCTGTAGTCATCAGTGATCAGCTATTGCTCTAACACAGCCTATGAATACAGACCCAGTTTTACCAACATGCAGGACACTGTATTGTGGTGCACTTATCTTGGCCACCAGCTAAGCCCCTACACTGCTCCTTGCTGACTGTCCACCCCGCACACCACCTCCATGGAATGGGGGAGACAGTAGGAAGAACAAAAGTGAGAATACTTGTAGCTCAAGATAAAAAGACAGATTAAAAGCGAAGGAAAGAGAAAACCAAAGCAACACACAATAACTAATGCACACATAATCATTCACCACCTCTCACCAGAAGACCAATACTCAGCCAGACTCCGAACAACAGCTACAGTGGAAGACAACCTCTACACATATTTTTTTACTTATTGCTGACCATGACATCATCTTGTGTGGAATATCCCTTTGGCCAGTTTGGGTCAGCTGTCCCAGCTTTGTCCCCTCTCAAATTCTTGGCCACCCCCAAACTTATTGCCTGTGGGGACAAAATGAAAAACAGAGAAGGCCTTACTGATAAGTAAGCACTGATCAGCAACAGCCAAAACACTGATATAATCAACACTGTTCTAGTCACAGATCCAAACCACGGAACCATATGGACCATTAGAAAAATAATTAACTCCATCTCAGCAGATCTAGTGCAAATAAACAGTGGGCTCAGTGCCCAACCTATAGGAAAATAGATTTAAGTCTACAGACCCAAGTTCAGTTGAATGGTCGGCAGAACTTTATCTTACAAGAGGAAGTGAAGATCATTTCTTGAATGACTCCAGTTTGCTACTTTCCTGTTAATTATGTAGACAACAGCTGATCAGAGTGCCCAGTGCCTCCTGGCAGAAACCACTCTCTCCTGGAGAGCAGCATACGTGTCCTGGAGAGTAGGAGAGAACCAGCAGGAGCTGGTTTGTGCTCAAGTCTCCACACGTGGTGAGGTTAGGAAACAGTTGGATTACGCAATTGGTTCTAGGAATTAAAAAACATTTCTGAGTTTTGTGGTACAGATGTAGTCCAAAAAAACCCCTTACTTCATCTAGGACTGGCAGTGAGTCAGCACGGATCCTGTGTTGGACTCAGATCTGGAGGACAATCTCATCCACAAGCAGAACTTGAGTGGGATGCCTTCGTTCACAAGGCATTTAACCACACAAATACTTTCAATGACCTAAATTCGGGTATAAACACTAGCCTCTAGCTGAAGCAAAATTTAGTTCTGAGTTTGTAAACAGGGAAAGGAAAAGGAGATTCACAATCTTGAAGAGTCAGTGTAGTATGCTTAGACCTTGTTAAATACCTTCTCTTATACTAGACACAGCCCTACCTTTCGTTAGCAGTTCTGCAGGTCTGTACTCCCTTGTGTTGACTTTCATTTCAAGAAGGATGAGCTGCTCCTGCAGCAACTGTTGTGAGTGTGAGGGCGTACAGTGCACTCTGCTAACAGAAGAAAAATTGTCTATTACTGGAAGTCTTAGAGGAACTCCCTTTCATCCCAGTGCACAATTTCTACACAGCAGTGGACAGAAAATCATGCTTTGTTTTCATCAAGGCACTACATGGTTTCCTGAATTGTTTCTTGCATGCACCATCTGAATGCAAATCACAGCTCTGTTCATTATGGCTACTATAAAATAGCAGAAAGTGTTGAAATTTATAACTGACTGAATCTGCTATAAATGATGTGTGCTTTATTGCCTTTTAATGCACAGTTTGCAGTCTTGTTATTTTATAGCATTTTACTATGCATATTAGAACAGCATGCTCACCCTGGCATAGTTAAAAGTTGCAGTTTCCACCACAAACCCCTTTTCAGTCATAAAGACTCCCTGATCTAACAGTGCATGAATTTTAGATCTGCAGTTTTTCCTTAGAAGCATGCAGATTGGCTAATTCCAAATAATTCATGCATGAATGCCACACACTTGGGCATTTGTTGGAATTTAGATTAATTTTTGATCTTGCATTTAAAAATGCAAGTAGCTATAATCTAAGTCAGGAAAACAGTTGTTTACAGAAGCAGTTCCAGTTTAGTT
The DNA here is from genome assembly GCA_013397755.1 of Cnemophilus loriae. Lineage (NCBI taxonomy): Eukaryota > Metazoa > Chordata > Aves > Passeriformes > Corvidae > Cnemophilus > Cnemophilus loriae. The sequence goes on from VZTF01001239.1 coordinate 383,003, forward strand.
AAGTGAACTCTTTTTCACTCTGTTTTCACAGAGAATAACAGAGGGCCTACATGACCTAAAGTCATAGTGACCTGATGTAGACCTGTACCAATGAGCCAGTCTGGTTTTTCAGGGGATCTCCTGCCTTACTGAAGAGTACAGAACCAGTTTTATTATGACCTGAGGTCCATATAGACAGATGTTTCACAAAAATGAGGGTTTTATGCATGTTTAATGAGGAAGAAATCCAGATGATATTTTTTAATAAATATGTTGCATTCATGTTACCTTTTGCTTCTGGAGACTTCATTGCACTTATACAAAGAAGGTTAAGAAAGGATGCATATGGACTGTTGGTTACTTAGTGGGCAATATTGGATTTTAGGGTAGCTTCTCTGCTTGGGTTGTTTGGTTTTGTTTTACTTTCCTACCTCAAGCACTTTGAAAGTAGTTTTGAAAGTCAGGATTTCTTAAACAGTAAATCTAAATGTGGCCGTTGTAGCTCTAGAAGACTACAGAGACGGGTATCTGTGCCTCATTAGTAAAAATCTGTGTTGAGGAAAGAAGAGGATGGAGCAAATGTGGAGGTCCATGCTCCAAAACATGTTCAAATTCATGATCTCTCTTTGAAAATTGAAGAGAAACCCTCATTCTGCCTGGATGAGTAGTGTTTGAAGGTATGGGATATTTTTGGGCTAACTGGAACTCTCGTAGAGTGATTTCTGTTGGCAATCTGCTGAAGTTAGAGGTTCACCAGAGGCAGCATCAAAAATGGGACATAATGTTCCACAGAGACGACAACTGAGGGTAAAAATGGAAAATAAGTAACTTAATGTACTTGTCCATGAAGTCACGCATTAACTGACTGGGTAGAAATTCAAGTGCTCAGCTGCAGCATCTTCCCTAAATGCTACTGACTGTTAAGGAAGAAAAATCAGGGGCTGGTGCATGTGCCAAAACAATCCTTTGGGCTTCTCTGTTCACATATATTTATAAATGGTGGAAGGGATTTACCTATAAAAAGATCTGTTATGTGAGAACATTTCAGGCAAAAGTGAGGCACAAGTCACATTCCCCGTGCCTGCTGCTGAACCGCTGTGTCACAGCAGACACTTCTACTTTCTTTGCAAAAAACCTGGAAAGCAACACAAAGAGGCAACATTTCATTGCTCAAATGGCAGTGGGACATATGGATGCATAAGAATTGCAATAAACTCACATCAAAGTCTTTGTTTTAATGTTTAATTTGCCAAATGTTTCCTGGACTGAGACAGGGGTGGCACAGCCCTCAGATCTTCTCCATCCTCGTGAAGAGCCTGTGTGCTGATCTGCGAGGTGGCCCTTTCGCTTCCATCCTCACCCTGAACCCGTGAGTGCTCATTGAAAAGGACATATTTTGTTTTACGAGAAAACCCTCTGCATTGTCTTCTGTGTAAGTCAGCTTCTCTTGGACTTCCCCTTGAGTTACAGCATTTCTGGGAGCTGCTGACAGCCCCTTCGGCAGAGTTAAGCTGAGCTGAGGACAGCTGAAAAATCGGGCAGTTTCCATCTGCACAGGCTTTTTATTGCATTTAAACTTTGCTCTAAATACTTTTCCCTTTTGAAAGCATGGATTAAGCAATGCTTTGTAGTGACAGGGGCACCTTCAAAATAAGCATTTGCTGACAACAACAAGTATTTCAGCCCCCACGTCATAAGGTGACCTGCAGACGGAGGTTTGGGCAGTATCAAACTGGGCTGCAACTCATGTCCTGACTTAACCTCTTCACCCAGCAATTCTTATCCACTGCTGGAGAAGGTGGATCAAGCAAGTCTGCAGGAAACCCTGCACAGGCTAGGCAGTACTGTGGGGAGCAGAGCTGAGCAGGAGCCACCAACCCTTCTCCATTCTTTTATCCCTGCTCTCCCAGAACCAAATGGTACCAGAAAACCATGCAAGCAGGGCAGCAAGGGATGTGGGCATTTTCCATTAGACATCTCTCACTGTCAGGGTGTGCAGAAAGAGCCATTGTATTTATCACTGTAAATTTTTTGTTCATCTACCTACCCATCTGATCTGTTTTTAACAGCACCTTCAGGAATCAAAGGTGGCACACGAGCCATGAGATTAGTGCAATTTCTTGCCCTTTCCGGTTGCTTTGCATATAACATGATTAGGAGCAGTGATGGTCTTCGTGGTGCTTGTGAGATCCATGCGGAACTTATTGTCCAGCTACTTCATCTGCAACCTGACAATGACAATAACATTGTTGATGTAGCAGCAGTGCTATAGCCATGAAGGACTAAGGATGTAAACAGTGCAAGGTCTGGGGAGAGTGGTTACATCTTTTGTCAGAGCTATTAGATTCAGCTAAAAGTACAGATAAGCTTCCAGGCATGCAAGACTCAATACTACATACTGGCATCTCTTTTCTCCATGTATGGGTAACTCTAATAAAAATAAAAAATGGAAGGCTCACTGTGCAGCCTTTCTCTTTTCTGTCAGAGGTTACCAGTTCTTAAGGACACAGTAGTTTGGCTCAAGCAGATGGCAAGCTAGAGAAAAAAAAATCTTGAAGATTAATGTGCTTTTCACTGTACACTGTGGGGCAAATCCTCAGTGACTGCTGCTCCCTGTCTGCACAAAAATCATCTGGGCAGGGGGTGCTGAACTTCCCTCCAGCACAACTCAGGTGGAAAGATGTATCTGCTTATACAGCCTGAAAACAGTGGTACTGCCTTTGATACTGATGCTTTGGGATCAGCTTCCAGAGACGTTAATGCACAAATCCATGGCTCTGGCTCTCCCACTGCCTACCTCGGGCTATATCATGGACAGGTGCAGCCCAGCAGAAAGTTCTGTATTCTGCAGCCCAAAAGACTCCAGCTTCAAGATATTTCCACAGCTGTGATTTCTGTAGCATGCATGTATCCAGTTGCCATCAGTTCTTCTATGGCTCTTCCACATGACTCTGGTGTGGTCCCATGTGAAAATCCCATGCTTAAATCCTGTTTCCCATGAAAAAAAAATTAAAGCCAGCTAAAAAATGTCATGAATACAAAGTCTTGTGTGCACTCAAGGAACTAGAAACGATGATTTCATTGTTTAGCTTATGATCTCTGTTTTTAAAGAAACAATGTAAAAATGATGCTGTTGTATAAAAGCACTGCTTGGAAGTAAATCCTTCAGAGGTAAAATATCTCTTCCTGAAAGCACAGATGAGTTAAACTTACCTCTGTACCCAAGATAAATTACTGCAAGGATTTAAAACTGCTCAGGAGCCACTTTGCACATGGTGCTACTAAACCATCAATTACAGACAAGTCAGCATGGAGTGAAATTTTTTCTAAATTTGGAAAAAGGATGAAAAAATACCAGGGGAGTATTGTCACAGTGACAGAGGGAGAAAATTGAGTAAATGAAAAGTAACGAGGGCCATAGAACTTGCAAAGAGGAACTGCTCTGTGACACCTGTGTTCTTACAGTATCTGAATTTTAGCCTACCTGAATGTAATCTTGCAATTCTAGTCTGACAGGACATGGTTTTCTAAGAATATAAAATGAGAGTAAAAACTTGAGGAAAAATGTGGTGCTCAGTCTGGGAGTAGGCAAAACCTTTAATCAGGGTGGCCAGCGGCAGCTGCAGTTATGAGGGCTCTAGGGTACCATAAGACTCAGACGTCTGGTTCTTTGGGGTTCTTCTTATTTCACTTTCCTAGGCATCAGTGTTATTTTTGTTTGGCTTGGCTTTTCACCTATATTTTTATATATATATAAATTTATATATACACACACACACATACAATACACACACACACACATACATGTATATATGTACACATATATATACACATGTATATCTATATATATATATATGAATATCTATATATATATATGAATTCAGACATATTTTTGTATTGTTTTTCCTGTACTGCTAGCTTAAAATGTGTTCTGTTGGACAATCTCCCACAATGAATTTTTCCAAAGTGGAAGGCATTATTCCCATTTACTTTTGTGCTTGCCTACCACTTTTAGCAAGTGACAAAGCAACTGTAGGTGAGAGTTGAATAAATACAGGGACTGAATTCCTTGCTAAAAACATAGTCAAAGTATAAAACTTTACTCTAGCTTTACAGATAAATGCAAACTAAAATCCTAGATCCAAACATCCCTCAATTTTGAGAAAATTCAGATCTCCAATTAAATTTTCAGATCTAGTTCAAGATTTTTTTAGGGCAGGAAGAGACATTTTAGGCTGAAAGAGATATTGTTACAAAGGTTGTGGCTTCAGATTTGGACAGCAACTGAGCCAGAAGCTTTCAGGATTTACATTTAGGATTTTCCTGAGTCCATTCTCCCTAACCGCTACTTTAGATGCCTGACAGGTTTTTTTGAGTTTCTGGCCATCAGATATATCTGAAAAACTTATGCAGTCCCTGTTCAACCAAAAACGTTGCTAAAAAAGTTGCTGGTAAGAGTAGATTCTTATCTTTCATATGGGTTAGTCCCTGGAAAGAAAAATGTAATTTGCGGCAAGTTTGTGGCAGTAGGAAGTCTACTGTTTATCAAGTTTGGAAAGTTTTTCACATTAAGTAGTAATATAATTTAGGCAATGTTTTCAATTAGTTTTTGGGGGTATGCTATAAAGAGACATTTTAAAAAAAAACCAAGAAAATTTACAAGACTGATTGCCTGGAAAAACACTTCCTAAATGTAAAGTTCATTAAGCTGTGGTAAAATGTCCCATGAGTAGCAGTGGCCAGTTCTTTGTTAAAATAAAAGTAGTCTCAGCAAAGTATTGCAAAATACACTTTAGGGAACAATTTTACAATGGCCAGGAAAAAGGAGTAGGTGAACTAACAGGTCTTTTTCATCTCCATGTTCTAAGAGTGCAGTTGGTAGAAGAAAATTTGAGTATTTAACCTCCATCTCACGAGTCTGAGAATGCTGTTACAAAATCTATGTAGTCATTAAAATGTACACAAAGGTATAATGGAATCTAAATTTAAATGGAAAAAAGAAACCCCTAGAAGACCTAGGTAAGATACGTATTTGTGTGCAATGTTAAAAGTCCTGGTCATCATATTTCTTATATGGTAATTTCAAGAAGCTTCTGGCATTTTTTTGGTGAGTCATTTCCAGCAGCCATTTAGAAATCTTTATTAACTATTAATTAAGTGAGAATTAAGCAATTCTCACTGCAACTGGCCTAAACCAGAACCTTTTTAATGCTCTACTCTCTGTTTTAATTGGCACCTTTACAGCTATGGACTGAACAGAAGCAAATAGTTTAAATGTCACTCAGGTTGACATCTTCGTCAGGGCACCTCAGGTAACAAATTGACTGGTCTCTGAGCAAATTAGGTGATTTGTTAGTGTGGGCATGACTGCCTTGATTGTGGTAAGGATAAGAATGACCTTCATCCTGTTTTTGTCTGGGATAAAGCTAACCTTCTTCATAGTAGCAAACCCCACCCCACCAGCAAGGAGGCTGAGTGTGCATAAGGATTTTGGGAGGGGACACAGCTAGGACAGCTGACTCCAACTGACCCAAGGGACATTGCATACCATAGGTTGTCATGCTCAGCATAGAAAACTGAGGGAAGCAGAAGGAAGTAGTGGGGACGTTCACAGTGATGGAGTTTGTCTTCCAAAGTCACCATTATGCGTCATGAAGCCCTGATTTCCTGGGGGTGGCTGAACACCCTCCTGCTCATGAGAAGTGGTGAATTAATTCCGTGGCTTACTTTGCTTCTCTTACCTATTAAACTGTCTTCATTTCAACCCACAAGTTTTCCTGCTTTTTTCTTCTGCTTCTCTATCCCACTGGGTGTGAGGCTGTGAACAAGCGGCTGTGTGGGGCTGAGTTGCCGGCTGGGGCTAAACCAGAACATCTTGAACTGCGTACATGCTGGTGTGGGTAGTTTTGAGTTTGTTAACGGGTTAACTGCCCCTTTTGCAAGCACCCTATTTCATCGAAGCTCCTCCATTAGGCCCTGTTCATAGCTGATGCCTTAAACTGGCTGTACAAAGGACCCCTGTGCTTATACTGCATGGCAATAGCTGAGCTGCAGAGCTTATCACCAGGGTACACCAGCAAGGCTTACTCACACCTGATACTCTTGTCCAAAGAGATTTGGAAAGGATGTGTTGAAGAGCTTTGAGGCCCCCTGGGCAGTACTGATTGCTTCACAGCTTTCTGTAAGGGAGTACGTGGCTCTCTTGGGCAAGCATCTCGTGCAGACACCTATTTCTGGTATTATCTGCATTTTACATTGAGTCCCCATGTTATCATGTCTCAGTTTCACCTCAGCCTGCCTTCAGGTTGAGGGAAAGATGTGCCCTTCTGGCTGCAGACCATGCAGACAGAGCTGGGCTAGGCTCAATCCTTCTGGTGGTGCTTCTGTGGGCAGCAAAACTCAGCAGTTCAGGCAATTTCTGCCGCTGTCAGTGAGTCTAACTGGTGCGAGTGGCAGGTTCATTACCTTTCAGGTATAGGGTCCCGCAGGACTTCTCTCAGTGATGCATGAAGAGAACCAGGAAGCACAACATACATATTCATAGAGGTTTGAGACTCTGGAGGGCTCTTGAGGTTGAGAATAGCCAAATACCATTTTTGTGCTGATGTCAGCAACAGCTATACAGTAACTCAGGGAACATTTTACAATAATGAGACCAAGGAATACTTGAGTTACCTGATAGCTCAGTCAGAGATGCTACACAGGTAAAGCAATGATCCCCAACTTCCTGATGTATTTTACATAGGATAAACAGCTGAGCTTGCCCCTGCTACCTTGGTCTGGCATGCCAAAATGACACACGTGCCCTGTTCAAGAGCAAAACTCATTACAGTCATTCTTACAGGAAGCTTTACCCCGTGAAAAGCAGTGTGGAAAGCAGTATAATTTTAACACCAGTAGTTGTTATAAATAATATAGTTCTCCTCTAGGGAATGAAGCCTTCATGAAGGAAGGCATTGTGCACTGAAAACAGTGGGAATGGAGCAGATCTGTCCCGCAAGATCACCAGCCCTGTGTGAGCTACAGTGGAAATGCACTAAGCTTCTACTTGCCTTTGGCTTCTGTGCTTCAGCTGGAAAAAAAAATAAATAATGGCTTTCAGATTATTATACACTTCAGGACCTATCAGGCTTGAGTGCTTTGTGATCTGTGTCCATGATAAGCCTATGTATTTACCATAGATCTGGGCAAAAAAAGCTGTTTCCTAACACTTGGGGTCCTTTTTCTTATCTAAAACATGCAAGAACATTCAATGGAAGAAATTCTTTAAAATTTTTAGGTGTAATTTCCAGTGTCAGGGAACTTCTGGTGCTCATTTTTTGCTTACCTTTCTGTCACACATCAGCGGGGCAAATTCTGTCCTTCCTTATTGTACCGCAACCAGAAATTCAGTAACACTTCAATTCACATTTCAGTTTTATGACTAGTCTTTAGTTTTAGGTTTTTCCCATTTGTACACTTGACCTCTGGCTTGAGGAGTCAGTAGCAGGATACATCTCCTTTTATGCTGCAGTTCATTATGTTAACCATTTTTGTGTATTTTTTCTATGTACTTGTTCTCAAAAAGACTGTGGTGGGTGTATTTATTTTTAGAAGTAAACAGTGACAAATATTCCCATATGGAGACTAATAAAAAAGTTGCTTCAGTTGAACCTGAAGTTGACTCACAAGGAAACAGACTTTTTCCATACTTTCAACTTCTAAAGTGGAAAATTAGAAGACAATTTAAGATAGTACCAAAGAGGATTTACAAAGGCTGCTGTGTCTGCCAGACATCTAATTATCTATGACTTTTGTCTGGGAAAACTTTAGTCTCATGACTGGTCTTTAGTACCTCTAAAGATCTCTTCTTGCCTGGTCCTGTGCTGTACATACTGCGTGGAAATGATTCTGATTATCCCAGAGGTGCTTTCCTTAGGTCAGCCTGAATGCAGCTGTTCAAAAGGCACCTGGCTCCGAGGAGCACTGCCTGGTAGCACATTTCTGTAAAGCCTTAAAGGCAGGGGTGAATCCCACACAGAAACACATATCATACAGAACACTGCTGTTTGAATAGCAAAATGAGTGGGGTTATTACTTTGAGGAAGCAATGGAAGTTGGCACTACAGTGTGTCAGAGTAAGGTTAAGTGATCCAAAGACTGCAGGCCTGTTTGATTAAGTAAATAGATGATCAGTCACAAAGAATAACAGTCTTAAATAGTAGGTTTATAAGCCTTGCAATCTTGTTCCAGTGCTGTCCTATTTTCATTATGCAGAACTGGAGATTTTCACTTAGGAATCAATCCTCTGCAGGACAGCGGTTACAAGCTCCTGGCAATTTAGGAAAAAAAACATGTCCAGATGCTCGGAACAGGTTTGACACTTCAAATTAAGAGATAGATACAGTACCACCCATCCCAAGTGTGCCAAGCTCACGGGTGATTCTGGAATTTTAAGTTCCAGAAGGTAATAAATATTCTCAGGACTTTACTATGTATTCTGAATTCTATAATTGCTTTATTTGTATTTTCAGGCTTAAACATTGAAGGTTGCTTTATATGTTTTTAACCAAAAAACTGAGCTTTTGCTATAATCGTGTAGCTCTTGTAGCTCAGTTCAAATTAAAACACTAAACTGCAGAGCCTCTGAGGGCTAGTAAGAGAGTGAGCTGCTAATAAATTCCAGGGAGGAGACACAACAATAAATTCAAGCTGATAGGAGCCATTTTTAATGGATATGCCGGAGATCTGATGCTAAATTCTGAAGTCTTCTTTCTACTGATTTATTGTAATTCATGTACAACCTACAAATGCTTTTCCCCTGCATCCCATAATGATGCCACCACTTCCATGGTTATGGTTATCCAGAGATCTGAGAAGGTGACTGGATCTCCTCCACCTACTGGTGTGTCCCACTATTCCTTCTTATGTGAGGATAAATATTAAATCACAAAACTTGACAGCAGTGACATTGTAAAAAATCAGACCTCAGACACACATCTGGTGATCATAAGATGGCAGAAAATTTGCCCTAGGACCTTTGTTTACAAAAAGGATTAAAAATATGTGTAGATAATCCCTAGTAGGTGTTCGGGGTTTGTTTTGGTTTGGCTTTTTTATTTTTTAATCGAAATTAGGGAACTTTCTATAAATTTTGGTTAGCCTTCTCTGCTGTTTGTCCTTAGCCTAGTATTAAAGAAACTTTCTAACTCTAAACTGCTTTGCTAAAGATTAATCTTCCCGGTCCTGCTCCAAGCAGCATTGGAGAAGTACTTTTTGTTTCTCTGTAAGACATGCTACCAGATCTGTAATATTGCTGGTTTAGTCAAAGCAGACCTTAAACTTCCCATCTAGGTCTCTGAAACTCTTCTTTTTGCCTTCCTGTCTATGTCACATCTGCACTTCATCTCATGGTCCTTAAACTGTGGTTTAGGAAAGAGGACACAAACCTCCTCCCTACTGCAAAGTGAGCAGGAAAGTTTTCTTTCTGAGGGCCCATGTGTCACTCCTATTATTGAATGTAGGGGTGACATTTCAAAATGCATGACATGCTTCCTGGATAATTCTTGACTGGACCTCTTACATAAACAGTTGCTGCCTAGCGTAAGGAATTACAAATACAAGTCTTTGTCTTTTCTGAATTTTACATAGAAAGTCTGATAAAAGTGCATTTAAATCACATCTCAATCACAGCACAAAAGCTGCAACTGTTTCACAAACTAAAACTTCTTGTGAGTAAAGAGTTTTTTTCTAAAGTACGAAGATGTTCAAAATGCCGGTCTATAAAACACTGTCTAACCTAAACATTTTACTGTAAACTATTCAAATTGACTGTTCTACGAGTTCGCCAGTCCTCTCTGGCATGGCTTGCTTGAAAGCTGTATGGGCTAATCAGTTTGTCCAGTAATACTCCTGGAAAAATTTCCCATTTTTTCTCATAGGTCACAGCATATTGAATGGGGGCAAGGTGGTGGCGGGGGGGAAGAAAAAGATACTGACTGAAAACTATGCAATTTCAAATTGTAGGAAATACAATTCTCTAGAGACAATAAGGACGGTAAAGGTAGCTTCTATTTAATCAAAGTTGACTTTTCTCTTTCTGTTGTACAGCACACCCGATCCTGAGAAAAGCTGAACTTTCATCCTCTCCTGTTCCTGGCAGAAATAGTGGAAGGTATCCTGTTGTACTGTGAGTGATTGGGAGCTTCAAATATATTGCTCCAAATTAACTTAACTGGCACTGGAGACACTTTTGATCACTGGTATTCCAGAAGGGTTACATTGCTGTGCCCTCTTCATCTACTTTATATCTCGGACTAAGCCTCCAGTTTCTTCTCTCAGTAAATATCTAAATATCCCATCTGCTGTGAAATGCAAGAAAATAAACATTGATCTACCTGAATCATGACATATTTTTACAGAATGATTGTTCTAAAATGGAAGGAAAGGCACTTTGCTTTTACCCTGATATTACCAATACCTGACTTTGAAAAGTCTTATTGCTCAGATCACCAGTCAAGCCTGAGTATCTCCCAAAGCAGGCTGCTTGCAGGTAATCAAGAAACTAATTAGAATGCTATTAGTGAAACATTCTAACTTTAACTTCTTTTCTGAGGTGAGAAATAAAGCACAGAACTTTAGAGTCCTTTTTCAAGTATGTAAATGGGAGAAAATATAAAAGAGAAATGTGTGGAAACAAGAAGACAAAACTTTATGAATATTTAGTATTTTATCAGTTCTTCCTCTGTCTTTCTAAGGTCCTGTTTGTCTTTCTGCATTTTGGGTACTTAGTATTCTTGGATAAGCTATTTTTGGATTTACATTTTGGGGAAGAAAGAGGCTTCATTTTTGTCAGCTGATCTGGCTCCATGGCCACTGTGCTCTTTCTGAGCCGAATCCTAATCAGGAAGAAGCATGCTAAAATCCATGGTAATCTCAGTTTTTGGGATCATATCTCACTGGAGCTGATGAAGTGAAGGGGGAAGGGAAAAGAACGTCTGCTCTAGTTTATACTTAATCATGTTCTAAATGTCTGCTCTTCTACGAGGCTCTTTTAGACTATTTCCCATGGCATGGGTTATTCAGAGGTAGACAGCACACAACACAATTTTAATTCCTAATTTATCCAGTCAGCCACTAAGCTTTCCAATCTCTATTTTTAAAAACCTCCAACACTCTCACTAATTAGGAGTGTCTTCTACCTCCAGCTGTTAATGGGCACAAACATGGCCAATTTGAAATATGTCTAATCAGAGCACTGCCTGATTCTGTCCTCATACAACAGCTATTACCCTAAGGGACAAATTATGTTTTCAGTTGCACACACTCATCCTGTTCAGCAACAACTAGGAAGTTCATCCATTAGAGGGAAAATATGTATTGCAATTAGCTGCACAGGTTTTATATTTATTCCTTTTTTTCTTAACCTTTATTTATTTTGCATTTATTTATTTATTTATTTATTTATTGTGGCTTTGTGTTCTAGCTTATTTTTTTTTACTCTAGTAGTGCTCTTTTCTTTGAGATACTCCCATTTATATTTGTGCCTAAGCCTACAAAGAACCTTGAAGAAACCCACTCTCTTTAAATACTTTTTACAGAACATACTCACAGGAACTCAAGCTACTCTGCCATTGCAAATTAATCTCAAAATAATCTCAAAATAGCTGTGTTTATGGACAGTTTAAGTTCAATAATCTCTCCAGTATGATCATAGTCTGCAGGTTCTCTGTCACAAAAATGTACACCATCTCTTGTGGAGGTGCAGATGGAGCTTCACACACTGCTTAGGCAGAGAACAGAGACGGCTTGTGGATTATCCTCAGCCCATGGCTCCTGCATGTATTGTGCTGAAATGGCGCTTTGCAGCAGCAGAAGGATGTATTTTGAAGGAAGAGGTAGGAAGAAGAAATAAAAGAATCAGGGATCAGCTGTTGGGAAGAGGTGGGGAAGGAGGGCTTGGAGCATTTGTGGTCCAAACAAAGGTGCTGGAGGCACAAGTTATTATCCCTAAGTTTAGGGGATGGAGACAGAAAGGCAGGGTTGGCTCAAGTGTTGTTTTGATCTGTACTCATTCAAGAATCCCTATGTCACCTCTTGTCTCAGTGTCTTCTGCTACTCTTTTGCTTGTTTGCTGAAATTTATAATGCCTTTTCAGAGGAAAGGAATGAGAAAATCGGTGCTTGGAACTGTAATTTTTAGCAAGTTGGAAGCTGATTTCAAAATACCTTGCATTAGTGTGACAAAAGTTGCTGAAAATTAAGGGGAAACTGCCTATCAGTCAACTTGGAGCCATATTCAGTGAAAACCAGAAAGCTGAATGTAAACCACTCACCCCAAAGAAGTCAACAAGTAACTAACACTTCACAGGCATTTAATTGCCATGTTCACTTTTGTCTGGCTTTTGCCCTACTGTTTTCCTAATACTAATTTACTTCTTGCATCACCGAATTCAGCTTCCCAGTCAGTGTGTGATGCTCTCTCTTCAGTGCTGGATCCACAGGTAATCTGAGGCTCGCAGCCTGGTTAAAGACAGTTGTATTTTAGCTTTGAAGCTGTTGGTAGATCAGATGAGGTAGCAGCTTTTATACAAACAGCTGCTTCTGGAGACATCTGCAACTGGACCCAGCAGGCAATCTCCACAAGATAATGGACAAGCTCTATGGCTCTTACCTAGGTGTATAATGTGTCTTGCAAAGTTGGAACAGTGGAAAAAAATGTTTGTTAAATTCGGTGGAAGGAAAGGGGAGACATGCATGCTTACTAGGTAATCCTGCTCTGCCTTATAGGAATATTCCAGGATTTCTAAACACCCCCCTCCGTAATGATCTTTTCCAAACTAATAGCATTACCAAGAATTTCATCAAAGTCTTGCTGGTACTGTGAAAGATGTTAAAAATATTGGGCTTCTGGTGATCTACATGCTAGACAAAAGTTCTGCGTTATCTGAAACGTGTATAAAGTTGATTCTGCACCTTCATCCATCTGAATGCTTTCAAGTCTTTTTAATAAGTAAAATGCAGTCCATCCCAACATGGCTTGGTGTCCAGGCAGAACTGCTGCTGCCTGGATGAATCAGTGACAGATTACACACAATCCACACAATCTTCAGTAACTATTCACAGGCTCTAGATGAAGATGAGAGCAGCTGCTCTCTGCTTCATGTCTGCAGTAAAGAAATAGATTTGAATTGGTAAATTAGGAAAGACTGTGGTCTGAGCTGGTCTTGCATCTCAGCTAAATGTTTGGAGGAGCTTTTTTAAGATGACTTATGGCGGGTCATAGCCTTTATTATCAGAGTTGTTTGTCAGGAAAAGTTACCTGCATCCTGACAGGGAAGGAAGAACAGGCAGGCAAGCAGCAACAGCATTAAAATGCAAAGTGTATTTAGCATAAGCTGTCAGATGGTGAAATACTGCTCTGTTGTTGCTCCTGACTGCAATTCCACTTGCCATGAATTTGTATTCTAGCTTGCAAATTAATCTATTAGTTATATTTCTGCCAAAACAAGAACACACTTAATGCAGCTTGTATGCACTATAGTTTTCTTTTCTCTTTAGGAATTACAGAATTTTTGGCCATTTAAACCAATTAATATTTGATCTTTTTTCCCTCTGTGACTTCAATATGTGACCCTAATTCTTCATAAATCAATATGTAAGCATATTAATACTTGCAGATAGAAAAAGCTTTGCTTAGGATTTTTGTTTAAGAAAACAGTTTCTTACTAGGAAAGAAACAACGTGAGTTACTTTTTTTTTCTAAGGAAACTGCCTCTGAACAGAGCTATTTATAGAATATCAAGAACAATTTGGTTAATAATCAATTTTCATTTGCTTGCAAGTAAAGCAGCCCGGAGGAAACTGCCCGAACTTCTGTCCTAATCCAAAGTTTAAAGAAAAATCTAGGCGATTTTTTATTCTGTTTTGCAGTTTCTGCTGGCTACAGATGTGCAGTGAGGTTTGCATTTTGTGGCTCATTACAGAACCCATTAAACCCATGGAAACCATGAAAAGCATCTCGTCTCAAGCAAGGGAACTCAGCAATTGCAGCAGGTACCAGCTCACACTGAGACTCCTGTGAATGCTTATATTTATGGTGACCCAGACCAGCCATGGTGAATAATTCTTTCTTCTCTTTGTTGATGGTCCTAGGCTCTTCTGTGATGTGGAAATGACCAGTGTAAAGTTTGCACCATATGCGTGCCTGAAGTCTTCTTAATCATCACTTCAGCTCAAGGATCAGGTGTTTCTGCTTTCAGTCATTCCTCAGTTCCCTCTGAACTGGTATCTTAAGATTTCTCATGCTGCTTGGTTAAGCATATTAAGATTCCTAAGAATTCTTAAGATTTTTTTCTTGCTGCTACAAGGCTTTTAAAGTGCCTTGCACTTCCACTGTGATGTATAACTAACCAGAAATAGGAATTTAGTTTCATAATTTAAAATTATTATGATCTGGGGTTGAAACTAGAAATACTTAAAGCTTACGGGACAGATTGCTCTTCTAAGATTTCAAGTTAACGTCTGTGAATGAAAAAAGCTTTAAAATTGTAGGGAATTATCTATATTAGGCATGGACTCCACCTTGCCCAGTTTCTGTATAAAGTTTAAATGCCTAGTCTGAACTCACTATGGTCCTCCCTTGTCAGCTAATGGGGACAATGACAACTTCCTGCTAGAACAGAGACCTTTGCCTAAATGAGATATCTTTCACAGTATAAGAAAAAATGCTATCTAAAGGTTCTTATTTCTCTCTGCTGATATAAGTTAGATGGTAACTCCAATTAGACATGTAACTCTTAGCCCACATAAATTAACTGTGATGAATACACTCATGAATATTTGCATGTTCTATGTTTTGTTTTTAAATTGAAGTAGTAAACAAGGTGATTTGATATTGGCTCTTGATTAGTCAGATGTGATTTCTTTATATGAGGATATAACTTTTCATTTTTGGCGTGTGAGTATGGAGACTTTGAAGCAAAACAAAGGAAAGTGAAAAATTGTCTAGATGCCTGGTCATTCTTATTACAATTTTGAATGAAAAAAACCCACAAAAACTTGTCCTTCTTATGGGTTTAGTAGCTAAATATTAAAAAATCAAAATATATCAAAATCAGATTAAAATTCTATAACCGTAATCAAACTAAATAAATTTGAGTACTCCTCCAGACTAAGATAACTGGAGTCTAATCAAATAATTGATTAATTTACCATAGTATGTAATTAAGTCAATAGTTTTTCACCAGTGTTGGACAACAGTTAAGATTCACTTAATAAAAATCTTCTACATATAAGTGAGTCTTACAAATGATCAATTATAGAAATCAAAATGGTGCAACCTGCTTCAATTCCTGTCTTCTGTGTGGGAAGAAGGAGCCTCAATGCTCCTGTTTAATATGGGATTTTCACAGTTAACTGTTGTTCCTTGTGTCATCATAGAAGAATGCTTACCTTTATTTTAGGGGTTATGTGGCAGATTTCTTTTGTTTATGATTACTGTATTAAGTTAGAGTGATATGTGGAGTTGTGAAATGGTGTTTGCCAAAAATAAGTATCTTCAGGTGCATTTGCTGAATACTCAAGGGCAGATATTTGCATCTCTACAGATACTCCAGAGAATATCAGAACTGTATTTATAGGCAGAGGTAATAAATTTATTAAACAATCTTGCTGGAAGAATGTGACAGGCTTTCAGATGGACAAGTCTCTTTCCGGGTCTGAAGCAGAAATAAGGAGTTTAAAAACCAGTGCTCAGAGGAATGCATTAGATGAGACATATTCAAATGAGAGCAGTTGGTACTTGTGGAGATGGAGGGAGCAGAGAATGGGAGAGAGTAGAAAGGCATTTATTGCCTGCAGTAAAGAGCCGTCCATAACTCAGGATCCTGCAATTGTCTGTATTCTCAAACCACACTTGGGGACTATTTTCCCTGCACTCCTCATTCTTGTGTATTTTTATTATCTCAGAATGTGTTCAAAAAATCATTTTAACAGAAACAACAAAGATTCTTGCTTATTTGGATCAGATAAAGAATTGTCTTTAATGGTAAACAGATTTTACAGGAACAGTATTCCACAAAATTCAAAGTACTTTCAAAAGAAAATTTAAAACTTATATACCCTGGTTCTTACCCAATCCCTCTGCCCTCAAATTTAGCAATATGTAGTATAGCCTTAAGAAACCTATTTAAGGCAATAAAAAAGTTATAATTAATTTAAATAGGAACAAGACAGAGGATTATTCAATGAAATAGAATGTACTTTACAGGTATCCAAGTGATACATTCCTTCTTAGCCATTTGAACACTATGGAAAGGACACTACCAGTTGGGAAAAAAGCATTAAAAATAATGTCTAATTATTTATCATGTACTTAAAGACAGGAAATCTGTCAATAACGTAAAAAGTACGGATAATAATTCTTGTACAGTCTTTTTCCTGGGTACTTAGTTTGTAGCATTATTTGATGTTTGAAAGTGAAAGTTTATTCATCTTCTAGTGCCAATGAAATATTCAGGTTTGCAGAATTTATTCAGGTTTTAAGCAGAATTTATCCCCTGAATAACCTTACCTGAATCAGGTACGGAATGAATTTCACTGATTACTTTCTGTAAAGAATCATTTTAATTTGCATTTGCACAGTGCTTGGTATCAAAGGATCTCAAAGCATATGACTGTTAATTAAATTTCTTGACTGGTTGGTCCCTGTGGAAGATATGCCTAGCATTATCATTTAAACTTTTATTGTATTATTAAAATCTTGGTATTCCTTCTCACCGTTGTCTTCCCATGGAAAATGCTGAGTTGAATTTGGTGTGAAGTTTGTTTCTGTCAGTTCTACCTCAGTGACGACAGTTAATAAAGACTGATCAACTTTTTAGGTGTGGTGGCCCACGGAATGAAATGTTCATTTTAGGAGAATTAGGGAGTATTTTAGGGTTCATTATAAACTTCTTGAATATTGAACAACCTAAAATAATTCCAGGAAATACTGAGGCAAAGAATGATTATTGAGATCTTGTTTCTTAGCCCCTTGTTTAAACATGCAGGACATATTCCCTTCATGGGGATTGCATAGTTCTAGATAAGTCCTAGAAAATAGGTCTGCACCTCCATTTGAGACATACTTCTAAATGCATGCCCTGTAGAGGAAGATAATGCTGCCCTTCTTTCCACTGTTAGTTCTCTTGCAACAGCAAGCTTGATTTTGGATTTAGACATGTAAATTTCACCCACATCTGACTTATAGAATTACTAGCCTCTTTTTTGCAGCTGACTTGATGAGACTAGGCAAATGTAACACATAAAATCTTCCCCTTTTAGGAAAACATAGGAAAAAAGTGTGTGAGGAGTATAGCTCAACACCACAACAAATTACCAAGGGAGATGGCACAATTTCTGTCTTCGGAAATTTTCAGGAGCAGATTAGACATATCCATGATACCTGATCTCATGCTGGAAACTGACCCCCCTCCAAGTAAGACGCTGGTCTAGGTGGCCTCGTGATTTTACTTACAACTGAGATGATTATGCTTCTGTGAAATCTTGCCATGTGAATATCTTGTACGGGTACTCTGGCAGAAACTGGTAATGCATTGTCAGTGGTTTTGCTGACTGTGATTGCATTATGTCAATCCAGCAACACATCTATCAACAACCAGGTTGATTTTTGGGGATAATGATTGCTCAGATTCATTTGGATTTATCTTATATTCAGCTTCGCAATAGTTTTGTCTGCTTCTTCTGGGCTCTACCTTCTTATTTATCTTCAACAAGCGAGGCTAAGTCAGGAAATGCTGATTCATGAGAGACTCACTGGCATAGTTGTAAATACAAACCAGAAAACTCGACTCTCCATCCTCACAATGGTGTCTGCACTGGACATCAACTTTTCCAAGAAGCCCTGTTCTGGACTGCACAAACAGAATGGAGCAGTTATGGGAATTAAAGCTCTGCTTCTTGGCAGAAACCTGTGTGAAATCCAAAGGCTTCTGTGCAGTGGTCAACGTCCAGTAGTCAGTGCTAGTCACAGCCACCACTCACAAGTGATAGGGTAGTTATTTCTTCTAAGCATTTAAGAAGGAGCAAAATAATATAAAATGCTTCCACTTTGGCTGCAGCTGTACAGAAAATATCAATAAAGAAACCTTTTGCCTAAATTTTTGCAATTCACAGCCCGCAGAAGGTTTCAGTAGGCTTGCAAGACTTTTCAGGGTCTGTTGGTGACCAATCATTTCTCTGCCATCCATAGTCTACCACTCTGGTTGAAAATCAAGAGAAGGCATGGGTTTTCTGGAGATGATGCAACTGCTCAGTCACTGGCAGTTCAAAACAATATGAAGATAAATGAAGAGTATATGTGCATACATATATATATGCAAACATAGCAAAAATATTTTTATTATGATCAAAACCATAGGACAGGGTAAATTTGGTTCTATTGCTTTCTTGCATTGATTGTTTTACTAAAATTTGCTGCCTGGGTAACCACAGCTTGGTATTAATCTCAACTAACTACAGGCAACTAATTTCAAGCTCTTTTTCTTCTATGAGTAATGAGAAGAAACGGCACCATAAAACAGTGTGTCGTGCATTAAATGTCTAAGATAGATGCATGGATACAGGAGATGAATCCTAACCAGAACCTTCCCGCTTCAGCTCAGTTGTCATTAGTGTCATTACTTTCATCAGAAATTCTTCTAGAAAGTGAATATTCCAGCTTCCAAAAATTTTGAAATTTAAAAAAGTGGTGTGATGACTTCCGCTTTCTTCTGTATGGTAACTTACATGATCTTAGTGGATTTTGTCTATCATCATAAGACATATGAAAAGTGTCCCTGCCCAAGGAAGGGGGTTGGAAATAGTTGATCGTCAAGGTACCTTCCATCCCAAACCATTCTATGGTTTTATGATCTTTCTCCAGGGATCTACCATGAATAGTTATTTCTACTTAATTTTTCTCTCTTTTTTTCTTTTTTTCTTTTTTTTTCTTTCTTTGCTTTCTCTTGCATTTTTTTTTTGAATCCTTATTTGAGTGCAGATATCAAGCAAGAAGCAGAAGTTGATCCCTGCTGTAAAAAATCAATAAATATTAACTAAGATATTAAATATTGATGAGTTAAAAATCAATGCATGTATCAAAGAACAATACATTTTGCTGTGCACCAAAAAAAGAAATAAACCCAGTATTTTTGCCCTGGTATATGTGCAAATATTGCTAAATTCACTACAACTGTGTGCATTTGAAGATAAAAACTGATGAGTTATGCATTGCTACATATATTGGCCACCATAATCATATTTCTATGTTGATGCGTCTAATTTGAACTTCCTACTTAAATTAATGAGTTGCTTTACTTACTTTTCTAAATGAAAATTCTAAAGAAGTGGTGAAATTTAAACCACTCAAAAAGAAAAAAATGGCTTTTCTCTTCTGTAAAGGCAGCATTAAAATGGATAAAGTTCATTGTTATGAATTAAGATTGAGTAAAGTATCATGACCAGAGAAATGTATTTCCAGGACCTGCTATCAACCATTACTCATGAGCTGAAAGAACAGAGATGGTTTCGGCTGGTTTCAGCCAGTCAAGAAACATGCTTCCTATGTGTAATAATGCTAGGTATTTTGCTATACTTTTTCTTTATATGTCATCTTTACCATAATTTTAAAATTTATTTTCTTTATTAATTTCTCTATATCCATGGTTTCTGGGGCTTTGCTTGCTGGAAAATATTCAGTAACTGTGAATAAAATACTGGTATGGGAAATATGATGCATGAGAACTTACGCTTAGGAAGATAAGCATGAACAGAAACATACTAAAAGATGAACTGGGAAAAGCTAAAGCAAAATTTGAGCAAAGCTAATTTCTAACCATCCTGTTCAAAATGTCCTGATTCATCCAAGATAAGCAGTTGCAGACTTAGGGTAAAATCCTTTTATATTTAGAACTTCACCCATGTCTCAGAATTAGCCTCCTTGTTTTGGAGAAAATACTTCACATTTGTCAGGAACAGCATTTATGCCAGAGATATGCAGCCACAGGAAGCCCAGAGGAGAGCCCAAACCAACCACTGTATAAAATGGATGTGGCAATTTTGTCTATATTCTGCTTACGGGAGGGTTTGAATATCCACTCCCTTCTCAGAGTCTCTTTCCTCTGTCCTCATCACCAGGAAGAGAGTCAGGCACTCTAGGAGATCAGTTTGGCTGAACAGGGATTACTGATGGAGGTCAACTTCATAAGGGAAACTCTGATGGAAGATTTGTCAGGAAGTAGAAATGGGGACAGGCTACCAAAAAAGAATTGTTTGCAGTGATTCTTCAAGTGATGAATATCAGGCCTATACCGGGATCCTTTCACAACAACAAAGTTTGAGAGAAAATACTTATTAAATATGGTTTTGCTCTCTATTTCAAGTATGTCCAGGTTTGGGACCCAACTACATTTTCCGGAACCCAGACCACAAGATGTATGAAAAGAGGCAGCTAGATTTTTTCAGCCTGAAAAAGAGACTAGAAATGGAATCTGACTGTTCGCTTCACCCACCTGAAGAGAATTATAGAAAAGATGGAACCAGAGTCTCTCAGTGTTGCATGATGAACAGACAAGAACCAACAACTGCAAGTCATAATAAAGGATTTTCCCACTAGGCATAGGGGAATAACTTCACAGACTGAATGTGACAGAGACCAAAGAGACTGTGAAATCGTCATCTTTGGAAAGGTTGCAAAAGACTCCATGCCTTGAACAGGAATTTGGATTATGTAGTCTCCACAGATCCCTCCCAACTTAATATTTTCTCATTTTATGCCATCCAGTTTCAGATCAAGATATTAATTCTTATCCATTTTTCACTCCTAAAACTGTACAGTTACTGTCTTCCAGTTAGTGTTTGAGTGGTCTTAAAAAATAATTCATCAATCTCAAAAGGAGTAAGAACACAAGGCAAGGTGGGAGAGAATAAAAGGAATACTGCAGTGCAAGAAACCTCAGACTTTCCCAATGGATGGAAGCCTTATGTGTGAAGTTTAAATTGTGGATCAAATAATTGGGATGACTCCATTAACTCGATGGATTTAAAATGGTGCATCAGAAAGGGCATGACTGGGTATAGACACATCATCAAAGAAACCCTGTGGCTATAAGTTTTTGCTGGAGGAAAAGTCAATAGTGACACAAGGACCTGGGACCAAAGAGGCAAAAGTGGTACCATTCTCACTGTATAAGTTATGGATACTCCATTTGGGAGAAGAGCAGGCAGGCAAGTTCTGAGCATGTATGAAGATTTTTAAACATCGGTGGGAATGGAGAAACTGTCAAAAAGGCTAGGAGTATCTGTAGCTGACCGGGCAAAGAGTCATGCAGAGGAAAGGCAGTCTGAAAAGTGAAGTGTGACACAGGCTTGCCAAGGAAGGAGATTGGAACAAGAATTGGAAAGAAATTTACATAAGAATATCAATCTTCATGGCAAAGGCACTGTTTATCACTCCATGAGAAATGAAGTACAGATCTGGTGAATATACCAATCCTCCACCATCAACACAAGTGCATGAAACGTACTTGGAAGCATTTTTCACATCCCTTTCTTAAGTCTTTGATACGGGTTGTGTTTAAATTAAGTTATACCTATATTCATCTCTGGAGCCCCATAACAGAAGTACATGGACTGCTTGGACTGAGTCCAGAGGAGGGCCACAAGGATCATCAGAGGGATGGGGCACTTCTTGTACGTGGAAAGGCTGAGAGAGTTGGGATTGTTCAGCCTGGAGAGGAGAAAGCTTCAGGGAGACCTTATAGCACCTTCCTATATGCACAAGGAGCTACAAGGAACTTGGAGCAGGACTTCTAACAAGGTCATGTAGCGATGGCAAAAGGGCTAATATATTCTCTTTTCACTGAAAGAAAATGTATTTAGATTAGCAATTAGGACGAAATTCTTTATTCTGAGGGTGGTGCAAGTTGCCCAGAGAAGCTGTGTGTGCCCCATTTCTTATTTCATTTTCAAATTCTTATTCTCAAGTCATACCAAACTGCAAAGCAGTTGGCAGGAGACAGCAGCCTGTGGAAATACTAATGGTGATGCCTTGTTTACTAGGTGTTGAAAAGCCTTTTCCATCCTCAGAGAGTTTTTATTTCATATCTGAAGCATATGGAATTTTATGTCCTCTCATAATTTCTACACTGTACAAGTGCCATTCAGAGATTTTTTTTTTAATTCATCCTACCTTTTATTAAAAAAAAAAAAAAAAAAAAGTCATTGAAGTTTTGGTATTGGGAGATTTTTGTGGCTGTTCCCGTGGTTAAGTGGATGCCACAGAAACACTATTGTGTTCTAGAACTTCTTCATCTGTCACTTTTCTGTGTGGGTTTTTCTGTGAATATTTCCATGATGCTAGCAAAAAGTGTCAAGGAGGGAGACTTTTTCTGTGCAGTCACTTTTTAATCTCGGGCCTTGCACTCCCCAGTTCACAATGCATGGATGTGAAAGGGTAAATTCTTCACAAACATGAAACTTACACAAAATGTTCCTTGTTTTGGAGTACGGAAAGTAGCCACAGGCTACCTTTGTTTTATCAGTGTTTTCTCCTTTTTTAAAGTTGAATTTCAAAAAAAGACCTGAAACTGTGAAATCGCTTCTTTAGTTTGTTTCCCAGCTTCCTCTTTCTGAATAAACATACCAATCAGTCTCAGATCATCTATCTTTCATAGGCCTAGAAAAAGAACAAATAAGAGATGTTTCTCTCCTCTCTCATCAACTTCCTCTGTTTCCTTGGGTCCTAGTACACAGGGTCTGTTTGGAAAGAAATTAAGAGTCTTGACATCAGCTTTTTAAAGATCTGAACCTTTTTAAACTAAATGTTCCCCAGGCTTCATGCAGAAAACATTTTACCTTAGCAGAAAACTAACTGAGATCAGTGCTTGGCATCATAATGATAGAATCATAGAATGCTTTGGATTGCAAGGAACCTTACAGATCACCCACCTTCTCTGCCATGGGCAGGGGCACTTTCCACTAGACCGTGTTGCTGAGAGCATCGTCCAGCCTGGAGTTGAACAATTCCAGGGATGGGGCAGCCACAGCTTCTCTGGGTGACCTGTCCTAGTCTCATCACTTTCATAGTGAAGAAATAATAGTTTATTTTATTAAGTGATACTTAAATTAACTCCAGTGGTGTTAATTTTGTTTTCTCATGAGCCCAGAAGAGAGCTAAAAAAAAAGGGAAAATGAGAGGTAAATCAGATTGGTAGACATTTGTGGTCTGGCTTGCTTGATGATTGATTTCTTTATGCATTTTCCAGGTTCAGATGGAGTATTCTGGTCAATGTCATTCCTTCATGCAGCAGCCCATTTTTTCATGAATTATGTATTTGCACAAAGTACCTATGAGTCATGAATGGTGTGCTTAGTAGTCAGGTGCTTCTTCTTCCTATAAACTGGATAATATGGAAATGAAACAAAGACTGTAAAATTTCATCATCAATCTGTTTGGCTGTAGTTTATGGCTCCTCTACTATTCATGTGTATTTTCTCTTTGCTGTTTTTTTTCCTCATCTTCTCGTGTGCAGGTTTTATTACATCAAGTTCTCTTTCCAGGTCCTTATGCAGCACTATGAAGCTTTCAGTTCAGAATTGCTTACACAGGCAAAACTTGACTTCACATAGAGATTTCCTTCAGTGAGACACACTCATAGTACTTCATTTTCCCCTGCAAGAAGTAAGAGGGGGAATGGAAGAGTTTAATTTCTTTTAAGAGAAGTGACTCTAAGACAAAATGATTAACAACTGCTTAGAGAACACACTTAACAGCGAAATAGAGTATTTTTATACCAAAAGATATCTGTGCTCATTAACAAATATTAGCTGACTTGTTCCCTTTCCAGATCCATGTGTTGACTTTGTATTTCTGTTAATTTTGTTTCTACTGTAAATGTAAAATATAGTTCGTGTTGTAGAAGCTCTAATTAGCACTTGATGTTGAGACTACAGGCATTTTTTCTCTTCTTTAATCTTTTGGAGCTTTCACTATAATTTCAGGTTAGTATGTGCTTAGGTTAGTTTGCTTCTGTCTGTAAAACTTACTTCATGTCAAATGATATATATATATATTAGAAACTGAAAGAAACAGCTTACAATCTGAAAGAAGAAAATTTGAAGCCAACATAGGATAAAAGCAGGTTAGGTAAAGAGGACCATTTTTTTCATTTTGATGCCTATAACCTGAGGGACTTCAGACAAGTTGCAAATGCACATTTCCATGTCCACACTTGCATGTTCTGTCTGTTCAGTGCTGACAGTGGACTGCAAATAGCAGGTGTTCCAGGGCTGTGTCTAGTAAATCTTTAGCAGAGGGGTATAAGACAAATAGCATAAAGGATGGGGTCTTGTTCTAGCATCTGAAGTGTGGAAATCCATGTGTCCCACAATGTTTTGATAACTCAGTGGTCTCCATAAGTGGCTGATTCTAGGCTTAAGAAAGCCCTTATAGCAATGGATTTCATAAATACATATTTTATGACAAACAAAACCAATCTTTCTTATCAGCTTTGTATTTCCTACTCTGTAGTACAAGCTTCATTGTTCCAAAAGACAACAGTAAAGAACGAGCTGAAGCTCCTTTGGTATTCTGTGTTTAGTAGTCCGTACAGAAACAAACAGTTTTGGTAAACAGATGCAGGAATTGCTAACTTCAAAGTGAAAGGTTCTCCCAAAGTGACTCCCCCTATTACTAAAGTATATCCAAAACAAATTTTATTTTGATGTGTTATGTTTACATATTTTTCATTTCAACTTACTTATCCTGCTGCTAGACCTAAATCAAACTATTAAACTAAATTTCCCTTTAATTCAGTGAGCACAGGTGTCACCTGAAGACTGCAGGTCATCCTGACAGAGGAGGTGTGTACCTTGAAGCTTTTGTGTTGCAGGTGGACAATAGCACTTTCCTCTCCTTCCCAGCAAAACGGCACAGCATTGCCTCCCGTTTCCCAAAGAACGAGCCAGTGTTCTTTGGCACATTCTATTCTTCTTTGTACTTGAATTAAAAATCAGTTGAAGCTGCTTGGCTTGGAGAAACTTCAAGACAAGAGCATCTTGCTAGCTGTAAAACAGCATGTGGAACACTGTTGGAAATCCCTCCACCCTGCTGTGAGCTTTTCTCAGAAGCTCCTTTACTGGTTCCCTACGTTAAGACTGCCAATTATTTTTCCAGTAAAGGCTAGTTTTAGTGTTACCTTCTGTAAAGGGAAGCCACGAGACACCTTTCAGTGAGCCATTGAACAGGTTTTATGCACCTTTTCATTTCTGTCACTGTCAACAGGAGCTGACTCCAGTAATGGCCTAACTGGCTCTCATTCAGTCATTACTGGCTGTGTCCCAGGCACTCTTTGTGGTTACTGAGGTGCCATTCAGTTCCAAGAGAACCTAAGGCTCCTCTATCACTTTAATACTGCTCTGCTATTATAATTGCACAGATGACTCATCGTGGACTGTAACAAAGTCTTCCAAGACGGTTAACGAGAACAGTAAGGACTGAAAGACATTGGCTGCTGCTCACTCAGTGGAAAAGTTTCACTTTGTTGTTACATGGGGTAGGACACTGGGTTATGTCTACCCCCCCGTTCCTGATATGAAAGACTAGGTATTCTACCAGGATAGACCAATGCACTGGGACTGGGATGGATCTCAGTTCCTGATATCCAGAACTGGGTTCCAACAAGAC
This sequence comes from Cnemophilus loriae, assembly GCA_013397755.1. Classification (NCBI taxonomy): domain Eukaryota; kingdom Metazoa; phylum Chordata; class Aves; order Passeriformes; family Corvidae; genus Cnemophilus; species Cnemophilus loriae. The sequence goes on from VZTF01001239.1 coordinate 408,686, forward strand.
TTTGCCCATGATACACTTAACGTTTGCTAAATCTTTTCCTTTGAAGCTGCTTCCTAAGCTTTCTAATTACTATACATTTACCTATAGGCATCCATCTTAAGTCCTACCTGCTCCCAGCTACATTTAGAAAACTGTGGGGGCCACTAAACCATTTAAACACTGTGCAAGTGGTGCACAGTATGAATCATTTTTTTGCGTACTGGACCCTGTATGAAGAGTCACTTGTCTGGTAGCCCTAAAAAATAGGGAAATTCAGATACATTCCTGTATGAAGAAATTCCTATTGCTTAGTATGTGGCTTGTGCTGACTACCTGCAGATTACTTTTCTGAGGTATTCTGTTTGTGATAAAGTGACCTTTGGGTTTCCCATTGGTGCTGCATAAAGTATTTGTGCTGTGATATCCAAATTAAAGGCAAGTAAAACCATGCTGAGGCTTGCTCTGAAGTCTACTTCTCTTCCCAAATCAAGGGAGCCGATACAGCCACAAGAAAATACGGTGCGTAGAACTGTGGCAGACTCTGTATCATCTCTGAAATCCTAAACAAATATATCAGTTAGGCTATTGAAGAGCGTATCCCTGACACAGTCTACCACTTTTTTTTCCATTGATGTGATGACTTTTACGTCAGGCTGACGGTCAGTAAGCCTGAAGAGATGATCATGCAATAGCTGCCTGGCTCTCTCTTTGGTGGGGCGTTCGGGATGGCTGAACAAAGGCTTGTCACATGGAAATTTAAACTTTTCAAGAGTCCTTTTTATTAGAAAATCTGAGGATAAAATTAAACCTGAGACTGAAAAAAAACCCCTCTTAACTAACTGGAGCTGTACCAACTTAATTTTTCTCTATGTTGCACGTTGAAAAGTACACAAAGAGTTAATGTATCTTTTTCAAAGCAACTATTATAGGCAAAGTTTTAGCGATTTTTCCTTATTCAGTCTGCTAAAACATTCATCTGAAACTCATTCTTTCAGCTTGTTATATCTCTCTGCCTTGCAATTTGTTCAGTACATTTTTTTCGTTCTAATTTTGTATTGTCCCTCTTTACTGAAATGTGAAAGAGACCTATCAGCAGAAACAATTATTGTAGCTTTTCCCTCCAACTTCAGAACGTAATTGTTATTCTTTTGATTTGTTTGGGTGCTATGGAAACTCTTAATTGACTTTTAATTACTAGCCAAGCTAGATAGAGCTGAATATTGTTTAACTGGCATATATACCTTTAGGATTTACAAACCACCACTAACCTACTCCAAACTGTGCTCAAGCATGCTAAAGATTATGCAGAGTTATTCAGAGAAAAGAAAGCTAAGAAGGGCAAAAGCTGCAGCCATATGCTTCCTGGGAATTTATCAAACAGAAGCAAAGTCTATTAAAAAAAAGCCAAGGTTATTCCTTTGCCCAGGCTAATCTGTTGTGCTCTGACAGATCAAAACTTGAAGGTACAAACACAGTTTTGCAATAGAGAACTGCTGTAAGCCATGAATTTGCAAAAGTGGAGCTGGCGAAGAGGGGAAAGTGAGCAGGCTGGGCTTAGCTTTAGATGGGTGTTTTTAGACTACCTTCCTCACCTTCAGTTTCTTCTTTAAAACTGTATCTGTAGCCATGGAATTTTTCCATAAAGGACATTGCTTCAAAGCTTTGCATAATTTATGTTCCTCTTGCTCTGATCTTTCTGTTGGCTGCTTACAAAGAAATCCATAATAAATTATCACTGGACTAACCAGGAAAAGGCAAGGATGCCAATGCTAAATTTTGACATTTACAGTATCTCCTATATTTCAGCCTCATATTCAGCGATCTCAAATAATTGCAAACATTTTCATATAGACCACCTACAAAACTGTACACACAAAGCAATTATGGAAATACTTTGCATTCAGAAGCTGTCAACCTCTATTCAGGATACTGGATCCAGACTTCCAGAAAAATTCATCTGCATAAGCCTGTTCCCTCCTGGCTTTTTATTTCAGAAGCCATCAGACATGGGTAAAGGGGTAAAGCAAGGGCTCTCGTGTTTTAGCCACATGATGAGCATTCAACCTATGTGATGGGCTTGAGTAGAGGTACCTGACCAGTTTGAGAGAAGGCGCTTAGGCAGCTTGATTTAAAGAGCTTCTTATGGCTAATGGCAATGAAAATGTTGTGCACCAAGAGCACAAAATTATACAACCCCATGTTATTAGTTTTGAAGCTGCAAAATGAAGTACTTCCGAATAGTGTTTGTCACGGGCAGATGCTCTCTGTTTGTACAGTTACTCAGCCAGAGCACACCAAATTTGCAAGAAAAATTTACGAGAGCTCTGCTCCCATTTAAAGAATCTCAGTGGATGACTAGAAACTTTGCATTTGGGAACCTCTCCCTCTAAGCTGTCTATGATGGCTCAGCAGCACGATGCAGGACCAAGAACTCTAGTTCACACACTTCCTATGTCCTCTTTTCTTCTTTCCATATAGCTTCCCTATCACCTTTAACCCTAGTCCACTATCTCAAATGCATTTTGGTTCACAGAACTCTTAGGAACTTAAAAGAGTCTGGGCAGTAATTGTGGAGTCCAATGTAGTGTACAAAAGAACAGGGGGTTTTATCATGCCTTGTAAAGTCATTCTGATGACTGTAGAAATTTATTTTTGAATCCTCATGGAAAGGGAAATCAGATGTATTAACTTTCATAAAACGATCAGAGTTTCTTTGATGGTAACATTTCAGATGTGTTTGTTATTATCCAAGAATCAGAATAGTCAGTTGATATCTTGTATTTTCTACACTATTTTAAATGCTTTCATTACATAGGTCAGGTTAATCTGCCAGTGAATGAATATTAATATAGCTTGATGTCATCTTTTGAGGTGTGAATTTTGATTTCATGACATGCCAATTTCCCTGGAATTACTCTCAATTTAAACTGGTGGAAAAGGAAACCAGAATGAGTAAAAAGTTTTTATGAATCAAAGAGATTTTCTTTGATTTTGATGGGACATGCTTATATATTCATAGGCAGAATTGGTTGTACAGCAATCATCTGGCATCTTACAGTTCTCACACTACTTGAATACAGAAAATGAGAAAGAAGTTTCTGAAACTCAAATAGGTCTCATTACTAAGTGATGCATGAACACTCTCGTGTGCACAGCCTGCAGCACCTAGGAGATATGAAAAATTAAGAATGGCATAAAATTAACACGGAGCTTGCTGTTCCTGTATCTCTTAGGATGTAATTTAATGATTAATTCTCCCGAGAATAGACTGTGTCAACTGATCAATGCAAATGAAATCTGTTGAGTGGCTAATACCTGCAGTGACGGTTTGAAGAGTGGATGGAGCTAGAAAGTCTTGAGCACCAAAAGTAAGGCTTGTATTACATTAAGAGACACTCTTTTTGCTTTGCTCAAAGGAAGTCTAGTGTGCCTGTGGAAAACAGGAAACACTCTCACTGCAGACAGGTATCTTGTGTAACCCAGGTTAAGTCAATAGGGTATGGTGGGACACCAAACCATGTTGAGTATGCCCCTATGTCTTCTGTAAACTGCCTTATCCATTATCTCCTGTGAAAACTACAGATAGTACCTGTCCCAATATATTTTCTCTTTACCTTGTTTCTGAGAGCTGGAATTGTCAATTTAAACTTAAAGTTGGATATCATAAGGATCTTGGTATCTAAATATCTTTCACTGATATGCTGAGAGACACACAGCAAGTAACTCAACTTTCCTGTCTAAAAATGCTGGTATTTTGTTTTGTGTTTGTACTGCACAGTGCTGTTTAAAAATTTCTTCTTCAGTAAACTTTCACATACAATGTCATCATGATGCATATTGACTTGAAATACTAAAAAATTAAGCATAGTGGTGGCCCTCACTTAATAAAAAAACCCCAAACAACAAAAGCCCAACAAAATAAGGGGAGGTTCAAATGTGACATTAGGAAGCATTTCTTTACTGAAAGGGTGAACAAACACTGGAACAGGCTTGCTGGAGAGGTGATAGATCCCCAAGCCTGTCAGCCATTAAGAAGCATTTGAACAATGGCCACACTAATGTGCTTTTATTTTTGATCAGCCCTGAAGTGGTCAGGCAGTTGGAGGAGATGACTGTTGTAAGTCTCTTGCAACTGGAACTATTCTATTACATTCTATTCTATAAATGTCATGCAAGGTCAGATTCTGATCTTTTGCCCCCGACTGCTGATCTTAAGTTGATCTGAGAGCTCTTGGTGAATCTTCATGAGGAAATTTGCTTGATTGATACTGCATTATAGGTCACTGTTGCTCTTGTCTTTTATTAGTTTGTCTCTGTCAGTTGATGTTACTCTGCATCTCCAGCTGCTTGTCTCTCATTCCACTGTTTTCTATTTTTTTTCTGTGATCTTTATAGTTTTAAATTTCACTGATCCACATTTCACAATTTTCCAGTAATTACCCTACAAGTATTTCACAGACCATTATTTGCATAAGTTTTCAAATTACTCTACGGATAAAAATCTCTCTTGGATGCAGATTGGCAGTAAACAATACTCATTCAGAAAGTCTTATCAGATATTATCAACTTATAACATCCTTTTTTCCTAAAAAAGTCTTCCTTGCTTTTAGACCTTTAATAAAAACCTGCATTCCTTATTTTTTATGCTTAGGAGAGAGAAGGTGAATTTAAAATGATCTATAAAGATGAAATAGAATTAAGAGCAGAAAATGTACAAGACTTTTTGACTGAGAGTATATACTATACCCACAAGAGCAAAAAATAGAGGACAATATGGTGGGGTATAGTGTGGTGTGATACATAACTATCTCATGAAAAATCTGTTCTGCTGAGAAATGGCATCCTGTTGATGTTAGCTTTGTCATAACTACTGAGATTTCTCCTAAATTGGGCAACCTACTAAGAAAGCAGAAATTATGGCCTGATGCACGTTTCCTTCTTGCTACAAGAACATTGTGCAACGGTCATAAGCATTTAGATGTCATTTATGATGGAATTATCAGAGCAAATCAAAATATACTACCTTGAGCTCAGTGACCTCATCAGCTGTAAGCTGAAAGCTTGTTGGACTTTTATGTTTGGCTACACATATATATCAAGATAAAACTCCCTGACCTCATGGGATGGACAGCACCACAGCAGCACGACATGGTCCTTTGTGAACTTGGCTGTTTTTTTCAGCAGACGAAGATCAGAAAGGGATTTTAAACACATCTAAGCTTTTTTCAAAGCTACCTTAGCAGTATAATCTATGTTGGAATAACCTCTGGCACATGTGATTATTGCTGTTGGATGGATCACTGAAGCACTTAACACAAATCTGCATCCAAAAAATCAATGCAATACTGCCTAACAGCTGCAAAGCAAATGGTGAGGCTAGTCTTGGCAAAAATTACATTACAGGAAATCATAAAGAGCTGGTCTGATACTCACAGCTGCTGCATCTGCGTCTGAAACTCTTTCCAAGGATTATTGCATTAAGAAGAACAGCAAACTTTATATTACTTTTTCTTCTTGCTCCAAACTCCTAGTTTAAATGATGCAAAAGTTGTTTCAGTCTAACAGTTATTTAAATAAGAAGCATAGATTGTGTTAGGTATTATAGACTTGATCAGAAGCAAGATGGCTGCTGTGAAAGTTTATTTTTAAGCCAAAATCTGGTTACTTTTTCTGAAAAGTCCATATTTTTGTGTCAAGGCTGATGAATCATATGCATAGGCTGACAATAACCATACATGCACAGGTGGAGGCAGTTTCTGGAAAAGCTCTGGTTGGAGGGAACTAGTCAAGACCACAGATCAAAGATTGTAAAGACATATGTCAATTCTTAAATTTACATGCTTGGTGTTCTGGTGTTGCTGTAATTGCCGAACAGGTGCATGATTTGAGGAGTCTGTTGCCATTTTAAACAAGCTAGGACAAACGGGGTTCAGTATCTTTGTGGCAACATGGAATGATGCCTAGAGATTTGATCCAGGCAGCCGTCTCCCAACTACATGACTTCATTAACTTCTCTATGTGATTGATGTTGATGAATGTTGTGGGTTTGGACTTTATGTGCTGTAAGTCACAGCAAAGACTTTAAGGAAGAGGAGAACCTGACAATAGCTGGCTTGGTCTTCTCTTAGAGGTCCTAGTGGGCATCTAAAAAAAGACTTCTGAAATTGCAATGTCACACTGGATAAAGTGCAGAAAAATAAGCACCATTTTTATCCTTGGAAGTGTATCCAAGGCAATATCTAAAGATCTGAGCATTTGTAACAGATTTGATTACATTTGACACAGTGAGCCAGTGAGCCAAGCTGGGTTTCAGAGCATCATGCTAAGACTGTCCTAGACAACAAACTTCTGTTCAGGTTTGAGACAGAGAGTTCTGTGCTGGTATATTTAGAATAGACCTTTCCAGTAAAATAGTGGCCCAACAGTAATTAAAATGAAAATTCAGTTCCGTATGTGAAGATTGAGAAATTATTATGGACTGCTTTCTAGTACCAAAATCCAGTTTGAGAGTGTTGGAAATCCTTTCTATATTCTTTTGTTTTTCTCTAAAACTGTTTTGAATCCACATAGGCTCTTATACTACACTATCAAGTTTTCTTGAAGCTTCAGCTCAGCAGATATTTTTTATTATTTCATGAAGTGATATCAGCCACTCTAAGTAATGCTTGTAAACCACACTCAGCTATGAAATTCTTTTTACTTCCCTTGTTTCAGTCACTACCAGTAAGTAAAAACTGCATATGTGAGGAATTTTTTTCAAGGGAGGCCTACTTAAAGTGCAGATAGTTTATGTTTTTGGGAATGAATTGTGTAAGTTTCATGCATGTTACTGGAAAGCAAATACCCAAACATTCCCTCCAGCATATATTTTGGCAAGATCCTAGCAGTTTTTTATATCAGAAAAATTTAATTTGCATGTACAGATTTACATTATATTTACTTGCATCATATTGCTACATATCTTATGATCCTGTTATAGTCATAAGCAGATAAAGGCCAGTTTTTGAGAAGTCTTCAACATCCATGGAATATTCTCACATTGTCATTGGCTCTTACTTTGTTAGCTAAGTTTCCCTCAGCTTCAAAATAAACAAAAAAAGTTCTCATATTGCACAGAGAAGTTATGGCCACTTAAAAATAATGTTTATATGAATATAGTGAAAAGGTTCATGCCAAAAGCTTCTTTCAGACTTCCTGCGTTGGCTGCTGTTATAGTGTTGGATGTGTTACATTTATGATCTTATAGCACCGAAAAGTGTACTAGACACTTTCCAAAATGCCTCAGTTCATGGTCATTCTGACTCTAAGACAAGAAAAAATGGTTCAGATATTTATACGTGAAGATTTGAAATAATTCTGCATTGTTGTATAAGGACCCGGTTGGTTGAATCAAGTGATTGCATATAAATGTATTGCTTCTATATAAAAAATTTTCTTAGATTTTACTATTACAAAGATATAAACTCAAGAGCCAAATTTAGTTTGAAAAATACAAGAGAAATATTTGTTTCCTCAAAGAGTTCTCTCTGAATATGTAGGCTTAAGTGACTCTTTTTAAACACCAGGGTGTTTGAGATTATTTAGAGAGGATCATACAAAATATTTAGCCTGACTTGCATTTTCCCGACTATTTAATGCAGGAGTTCCAGTGTTAACCCATTTTTGCCCTCTGTATTTTTTGATCAAGGGTGATGTTATGGAGGAAGAGGTAGATTACTCAGTCAAGTGCATCTGTGATGATCACAAATGTTTTCCAGCAAAATTTGCAGTAATACCCAAAATATGCACTTATGATTGTCCTCTTATTCTGCAATGCTCCAGCATATTCTTGTGTATATTTGTAACATTGCTATACACTGAATCTTCTTCCTTCTTTTATCTGAATATTCATTGTTTTTTATTAAAAGTCATGAGATCAAAGGAGCTCCCACTTGCAAGGCTTCAATTCATTGTAGGAGAGCTGCCTGGCCTATTCTATGTCATTCATTAGAAGCCCAGGAGGGGTTCATCCTAACTAGCTGTCGACATCCCTACTAATAGCTATAGCTGAGTTTGTGTCTCTAGTGTGTTCATAATGACTGGAGGGAAATGGTAACCTGTGGTGTGCATCAGCTGGTCCATTCTAGACATCTGCTCAGGATAAAATCGATCAGAGAAACACTAGGTACCCTAATTTCTTCACTGATTACGAGAGGAGTCTAAGGCCTCTACATATCTGAATCCAAGATATTGGTTTTCACTCAGGTGACTCATTAGTCCCTTGGTGCATGTTGTCAGCCGATAATTTGTTCTGCTGCTTAGAGAAGAGCAAAGTGGTACTCAGGAGGAACATCTTCAGCAGATGGGCAAATGTCCCACACAGCATAAACCCCTGGTCTTTCAGAGCCATAGATGGACTGGGTTTGATTGACAAGGAAGGCTGAGAGGATTTTGGTTGGGGAAGTGTAAAAGCGAAAGATATCAATGTCGTTTCTTGCTATAGGTGTGAGCAAACTGTCAGCTAGTTATACTTTTTGCTTGGCTTTGGATAATGTTCAGTAACCCGATATAAGGATAACCATAATTTTCAGAGTGCTGTGAATTTCCATTATCTTGTCTGACATATCTAATTAGCATTTAGGTAAAAGCAGACTGACATCTTGAAATATGCCAAGCACCTAAATCTTCTTCACATTTCAATGGTTCTTGTTAGCCAGAGTCTCTAATAGCCAGGCAAAGAAGAGATTTAAGGACTAACTTTAGTCACTGAAGACAGAGCATGGGCCACAAGAATCTGTAACATTTCTAAACTAATATAGCCATCTAGGATGAGAGATATTAAGTGACGATAATCAGAACTGATGCAGAAATCCAGGGCTTTCAGAGGGACTTGGTCAGCTTTCTGGCCTTTTGACAACGGAAACTCTTATTCATATATTTCAGCATAAATGTTTCTAAGACCAGAACTAAGAATCTGTAAGAGATGTAACCATAGAACTATAAAGGCTACCACATCTGTAGCATCCTGTGGTAGCATACTTAAAAAAAAAAATTAATAAAACCTTTCCTGGACTAATATAAAACTTCAAAAAGGCAAGTGATTTACAGCTGAATTTTGCAGACCAATTGTCTTCCACAGAATCTAGAACCAAATCTTGCACATGTCTAGAATATAGGTTTACTTAAGAGTTTACAAGTGTCTCAATGCATCCCTCATAAGCATTGCTATAATAAAGATTGAATAATAAATATGTATTTTATGAGGGGTTTGTATGAGCTTATAAGAGAATTTTTTCATCCTGTTTTACCAGTGTCCTATTCACAATGAGTACAATGTGCTTTAACATGGCCTCAGAGAGGTGTCTATTTGTGGCTCATTAATAAGAGCTGTTTTCCAAAGAGCTATCTGTTATATAATTACAAAGAACTCTGAAAAATGACCTCACAGTTTCTGTGGTGGGGTTGTTCAACGTTTCCTGATGGCATAAGAACAGATGAAAACATCTGTGCAGTCCTAGCTTCTCGCCTAATTAGGCAGCTCTCGTATATTTGCTTTTTCTTAAATCATGCAAACACATTTCACAATTTCATTCTCTCATTTATAGTCTATTTGGTGTAGGGATGAGATGTAAATTACTGTAGTTAACCCTTTTTGTTTCTGCAGACAGATAATATTTCTTCTTTTATGTGTCTGTGAGTGGCACACTGGGTGTTTTCTGGGAGACCTCGGGATGTAGCTGTACGTGACATATCATTAAGGGGAATAATATGCAGCAGGACCAGCAACTGAGAGGCAAAACTTCTTTATTTTGATACTTGCATCACATCTGAGAAAAGAAGGAGTCATGACACCCCTTAGGCTGGGCAGGAGCCTGCTCAGTAGGCTCGGTGAGCACAGTGCATCCTATTGACCTTCACTGGCATAAAGCACTCCACCGTCTGTGTGACTCTAAGCAAGGTGCTGGATTCCTTCACCACTCTGTGAAATATTAACGCCAATATATAATCATCCAGCCTACTGTGAAAGGGTAGTTCTGTTTTCAACGGGCTCTGAGCTTCCGGAACACAAGATGCCCCAGCAAGCAAAATACGTGATGGCTCTAAGGCTGAATTATATATCTAGCTAGATAAGAGAAAGAACCCTTCTGGAGACTGCATAGTGCTTCCAAATACTCATTTTTATATGTGTTTTCAAGGAGTATTTATTGTTTTAAAATTCCTTGTACAGGTGTAAGAAACAATGAGGTGACCAGGTGTTGTTTCTGCTAGTAGGTGATAGGATTATACAGAAAAGAGAAAGCCCATCTTCTTCCTCCTAGCTTGCCTCCAATCTCACAATGCAGTTCTTAGTAATGGAAAATCAACACAAGTACCACCACATTGCCTTTTCTTTTTCATCTCTGTAAAACAAATCCTTAATAATAGACTCTTCTCAGATCATCTCATAACGTGTACTGCACTGCTCCATAGTAAACATTATTAAATAGTATTTCAGGCTATGTTCTGAGTCATTACTGTATGAGTTGGAAAGGAGGCACTTTTATTAAACCTTCATATATAAATTTATGAATAGGAGCTTAATAGATGGTTAATAGATATTTCAATAAATAACAATTATTACAGAGTTTATCAGGCCATTATTTTGCCAGTTTCATGTATTTATGTATATGGTGCACTTATAACCATTTGATGCATATGCAGCTTAGACCTGCTGCCCTCTCTTAACAGCTATTAATTATTATAAATGATTTGTAATTTTAATATTTTAATGATGTGTGGGTTTTAGTGTATGAAAAATAGCCATTTCAGGTTTCTTAGAACGAAAGAATCATTTAGTTGTATGTTCAACATGTTCAGCATCTAATTTAATTTTTAGCTTTTCTTGGTTTATGACAACATCATCTTTCCCTGACAGCTTTCCTTTGACAATGCCGATACTTGCAGTTGCTTGTTCACGTGTGAATACTATTTGATAAGTCTCTATATTCATATGCTGTCATTATCCTGCAGTAAAATAAATCACCATCCTTTTCAGACATGGGTAGAATCAGATCAGAGCTTTTCTTTTCACATGAAGATAAAGTAAAATGCTGAAGGACAGTATTGCTGTGTTTTGGGAGCTTTGTGAACTGAGCTGATGAGGAAGCAATTAAAGACAGGAAAAAACAGTCCCACTGAATCCTTCTCATACAAATTACAGGAATCAGAAAAGCTTTTCCTATATAGGAACCTGATTTAAAAGCTCTGAGCAGTGAGGAGTGAAAAAACCTGATTTGTGAGCAGTACACAAAATGGACTAGTGTGAACAGGCATTAGCTCCTGGACCTTGGAAACTGTGATTCACCTGTATTATGTAATAAGTGTTTTGGGGAGCAGGATGTCCAAGTCCTTCCAGATTTGTTCACAGACTCTGAATAATAAAGAAGAATTCTGCTATGATTGCAAAATGTTAAATATTTCTTACTTATGTTTCCTTCAGGGATTAAAGGCCAGCTCTGCACCCGTTCTGACTGAGACAGAAGGCACAGGTTCAATAAGAAAGTTTAATTCCTTGCATACTGGGAGTAAATAGGAAGGGATAATGTTTCTTATTAAGGACTACAGATAATTCTTCAAAATGACATTTAGGGACTCACATGTGATTTGCCATGAGTCAAAGTACGGCAGCTGCCTCTGAAAGTGCCTATTGCCCAACCTGTTCCCAGGCTCAGGCAGACTCCCACCACCAGCACTGGTGCTGCTGAGGATGTCACATGTCTTGCACATGGGTTTGCAGGGCCCTTCACAGCCACACAGGGAGGCTAATGCAGCACTGGCAAGCACACCAGGTAGGATTCTACTCAGAAGACTGAGAGATGGAGCAGAGGGTGATAGAAATGTTTTTTAGCAATTTTCAGTGTAGCTAAGCCATGTGTCGGACTCCATTTTGCCTTAAACAGCTTCCACAGGGTTGCAAATTCTTGATGCTTTCAGGGTAAAGATAAAGGAAGCTCCAGTGTAATGGAATATTACAAAAATATAGTAGATGTCTCTCTTCCTGTCCTTCACCACAGATGACTGTGGATTAAACAGTGATGAAAAGATGTTCATGGGCACAGGAGTTAAACCAACCTGTTAGCAGGATTCCCTATGTACTTTTCATTCTTGCCAGCACCCTCACCCACACCATTCCTGGATATGACACAAGGGCTATTTCCAAGAGGCTGCCTGGGCACAGCCACGCAATGTTGAAAGCCCTGAGAGGTCACTCTGTGGGCACAAGCTAATTCAGCCCTATGGGTCTCAGGGCCAAAGAAAGACTCTGGGCACGTTTAATTTACTCATGCATGTGCACACTCTGTGCTTTACTGTTACATTAGTGAGTCAGGCCCCTCTGTAAACTCCCAAGATGGGGAAGATGGAGCAGACTGTCACCCTGGCTCTCCCAGCTCCAGGTGGCTTTGGCAATGGGAATGCTATGCAAGGCTGCATAAGTGGGATCCTCACCTGCCTCTTTATTCTCTCGTTAAGGGCTGTTCTTGTTAGTCCCACAGTTAAGACATGATTGTATAAGAGTAATGAAAGCAGAGAACAAAGCTCCTGTCCATCACCAAATTAGCACAAATCAATGAAAAGCTGATGAGCAAAATGTTTGTGAAAGATTATATTGAGTGCATTAATCTTGTAAAAGCAAAAATTAGATACAAATTGTTGGAAAGCAGTGTAAAACCAGACATACAAGAAGTAATTCCTGGAAAAAGCTGGGGGAAGACAAAGGGTAAAATGCCACACTATGATACACTGAAAGGAATGCAGCTGTGTCATTGATGGGACACTGCCTGGTGGCACAGAGTGGCACCAGACAGGGACGATGGAGGTGGAGAATGCTGCAGCTACTGCTGTCCCCTCCAGCAGAGGCACAATATGGGTAGAAGAGTCAGCTCACCATGACAGGACCAGATTGCTTCAGTCCATGATTTCATCAGGGCCTTGGTGCATGGACAGACCCCTAGGCATCTCCAGTTTCGATATTTGTAAAAGCACAAAAATATGAAGTAAATTGATGTCTAAAGGTGAACAGCACTAAGTATTCTTACAGTATTTAGTGTGAGGATCTCAATACCATGGAAACTCATCACCATTCAGAAACAGCAAAATTGTTTTTACGCTCAGATTTTTTCTTGAACAGACAAATAGCAAAATTTAAGGACTGATCAAATAGCAAAATCTAAAACCCATTAACTCAGTACAGTATCACAAATAAGCACCTATTTACAATCTTAGTCCAACAAGTCACTTTTCACCTTGTTTTAAAGTTTTCCTTCTTCTTATACACATGATATTGGCAAATAAACCTGATAAGATAATACGAAGTCAAGCCTATTTATTATAGGATACCCTATACATGCTAAATAATGTTAATTGCAAACTACCTCTACAAGATTATTTACAACCAAAATTTTCCATTGCATTTGTGCTTTTGGCCTCCCTATGGGATCCCTGATCTGGGGCTGATCTAGGAACCTTGTATTCCCATGGCAAGACCCATTAAGTAAGTGAAGATCAAGCCCGATGCTATTTCATTTAAAGGGCGAAGCTCTTTCTATCTCATACAGGAGTCCTTGGTAATTAGCTTGTATTAGATTCTAAATTTACAGATACCTAGACTCAAGCAATGTGACTGTCAGCACGTTAGAAAACAGAGATCTTTATCCTAATAAATGTTACATAAAGCTGCAAAACTTCTTGCTACTTTTGCTATAAGCAGGAAGAAAAGCAGACAGCAGTTACCCTCTTCAGTCCTGCAACAAGGGTGGGAGAAAGTGTGTGGTAAAAGGGCTTATTTGTACAGTCCATGCAGAAAAGACTGACTTGTAGTCTTCCACCACTGCCAGGGGCAGGCACAAGGAAGCCAATAAAGTCTAATATTCCATTGCTGCTGTAATTGCTGTTACTGCAGTAACCTCAAAGAACACCTGCCATACATCAGCACCTCACAGTGCCAGGCTCTGTACTAATGCAGGACAAAGGATGAACCTTCCGAAAGAGTTTTACCATTCAAAAGCATAATAAAATATTCTTTCTGCTAACACTCCCTGATCCATACTGATCTGAGTTACAATAAAAGAGTGCACCTGAAACAAACCAATCTCTTCAGCAATATGAATACTACCTGGATCTCCATCTTTGATTTATCACTGCCCTTCCAGTTCATGTGTCTGGCAGTGAGCTGAAAGGCCATTTCTGCATGCTGCTCCTGGAGGACCCATCCATTTCCAGTCATCTTTACTTCCTTCCATTCTGTTTGCTTGGTTTTTCAAATGTATCCTCCTAATGATTCCCCATTCCTCCCAGATGTGTTTCACTCTCTCAGTTGAAACAGCTTCACCAGCATCTGGATGTTTCTGACATCTGGAAACTGGCAAAAAAGCAGAGATTTAGAAAATGACATGCAGTTGCCTCTTACATTATAAGTAATTGCCAGCTCTGAAGGACTTTTCTCAAGATAATCACTGATGAGGGAATTTATACTGCATGTAATTAACTAGGTTTGTTTTATGGAACTAAGGATAGGCACCCAAAAAAAACCTGCAGTAGCAGTGATTCTGCTTCAACAGAAATGGGCCCATCTAGTCCAGAGAATTTAATTCACCTAGGAAAAGCACAGGTGTGTAGAAGGACATGAAATGACAGTGATGTAAAATATGGAGAAAAACATTCTGAGTTCAGTTGAGGGGTAATGTAATAGTAAAAAAAAATCAGGTAAATAGAATACTTTGTGCACACAAAATATATTGCTTCAAATTATTACCATAGTGCAGACATAGATGACAACGAGCACAGCCACGTATTTGTCTTTGTCATAACTGTGCATTGAATACTAAATTAACTCAAAACCCAAAACAAGTCAGGGACATAGAAAGCTTGTGTCTAAGTCATCAGTGAAGGAATGCTGGTGTAGAGCCAGAGTAATATAGTTAGAATCGGGGGCAGTGGTTAAATCAATTGTCCTGAGATGCTGCAGTTCTCATAAAGAAAATAATTTATTACCCTTGTGTGGGTCTCTGAGTAAAGACAGATAAATGCAGTGGAGTTGTAAGTGAAGAAGCTTTGATGCAGCAAAACCATAGCCTGATCCTATAGAATTAGTTATTAAAAAAATTATAAACCCTCCCAAATATTTAAAGATAATTAAAGAAACAATATCTGATTCCCCTATTTGCCTTTTCTGTTCAGTTCTGGTTTCAGAACTGAACCTGACAAGTAAGCATGACATATTCATGCTTACTTTACATATAAACAATAATAACGTCAAGATCTTAATAATGGAGGTAAGGCAAGCCGTAGACAGTCCTGCCTCACCTCCATTTGTGTAAACAGAATCTGGACATCTAACAGCAGCAAGGAAGAAACTACCTGGGAGAAATGACAAAACCCAAAGTAGACTGATTTTCCCAGGGTGGAACCATACTTCATCTGTGAAGAGCTGCTTGGCACAGTATGGTCAGCTGCTTTTGTCTGTGGATTAATCTCGCTAGAAATCAGGGGATAGAGGTCAGGATTCAAAATGCTAATAGTGAAAGAAATAAATTTCCTCCTTCGTCCTCCAAAAATTAATTGGAACATCTTCAAAAACCTGACCAGAGTGGTGAGATCCTGCCCAGCTCAAGGGCAGTAAGCAAGCTTCAGCGTGGGCGGTTGTGGAGGAAAGACCCAAACACAGTACAGGAACCAAGTGCCCTTCTGCTGTTAGGAAATATTTGAAGTTTTCAGGGTCAGTGTTGAAAAAACAAAATAAGCTGGGAAACGTAAGGACCTCTCTCAGACTAGATGTGGCAACAAAGAATTGTGCAGACATGAACAAACTGTGTTGGCAGTCATCTAGAGGGGTGGAATCAGGTCCCTTAACTCCAGGTGTCCAAAGCATCTTGTTTCTGGTAATCTCAGTTTCCTTTGGGGTGACTATAGGGATGGAGGACTGTTGAAAAATACCACAAATTGCTCTCTGGATGAATTTTTCTTTTTTCAGTGACTAAAAGAGGAGCTCAGGCAGCCAGCTTGTACCAGACACCATACTCAAGATGCACGGAAATAGGTAAACCCTATCTTTAGTAACCCAAAGCATACCAGAATCTTGCCAGTCAAAGAGGGTGACAGAGACATGGGCCACACTAGGCTTGCAGCTATCACCAGAAGCTCCAGTATTTCTGTGTAAGAGTGGATTCAGGACAAAACCAGCTCTCCATGTCAGCCTACAGTGAGACAGTTCTACCAGTTCAGAAGCAAGATTCCACAGCTGCATGAAAGCTGGCCCAGAATCTAACAATATGGTTGGTGCTCAAAATTAGTGAGTCACTGCTGTTTTGAGTGAGGATGGTTAAGCCATTGTGCTAAGAGTTGACAGAGCTGGTAGAAATTTCTAACTTCTGGAAAAGAAGAAAAGATTTGAAAAATGGATTCCAAATATAAAATCTGTTTTCACATGAACAACTTTAGCACAAGGCCCCACAGTACATGCTCTTCATATGCACTGCACATCATAGAGTATTCTGTTCATTTGATTCTCCATTTTGAATTGTGAGCTTCTGATACCAACTTTGTAATATACTTCAAGCTCTATGGACGAAAGATCCAGGGATGGTTATCCTCACTGTTATTCCTTAATCCCACGAGAAGTTTGCTGAAATGGCCATTGATTACTTTTGGATGGTTTTTGACTCAATATTCCTGTGTGCACATGTGAAGAGACAGGTACCAGATGTTGACTACAATATCTGTATGATCAAAATTAGTAACCTTTGTGCATTATTTTCTTCATCACTGCCTTGAATATGTAACTCAGAAGCTGACTGGTGAGCACTGGCTGCCGTGATCTTGGCAGCATGAACAAACCTAGCAAAGATTTACTTGGGAGTCCAACACCTCACTAAATAAGGGACTGGAAAGAGGTAGAACAAAACAGCTAGGAGGCTGAAAATAAAGAAAGTGTTTCACAAGTTTGCCCATGCTCCAGGGAATAGCTCTAGTTCAAAACATGAAAGGGATGCTTTCACTTACAAGCATATGGCATGCTTATTCAACTCATCATCATTAAATCTGCAAAAATTAAGTAAATATTCTGGCAGCTTTATTAGGCATTCTGCTTTCTCTAGAAAGGCATATCCCTGACTGGATTCACTTCAGAGAGAGGTTCTCAGGCTTTACCAAAGGCACAAAATGCAGCAATTATATCACCCAATTGATGGAGCTGCCATCCCTTCCCTTGGGAGGCTTTTCACTGCCTGGTAGACTTCACTATAAGGAAAATCACACTAAAATGTCAGGTTGAGATCCAATCTATTTTTTTCCTTTTAAATTTTTTTTTTCTTAATCTATCTTCCTCCTCCTTCAAATTAATGCAAAATATTGTTGCAATCATAAGCACTGAGGTATAAAGCCTTCAACTTCTGACACTTAGTTGTCTTTTCCTTGATTCATGAGCCTTTTGGGTTAAGTTATAATTTCTAGTGTATTTCCTTTGACAGAACCAATCAGGACCTTAGCTGCTGTAGTGACCAGCTATTACTGCCAGCCAGGAAAACTCTCTACCTTCAGTGCAGCCTGTGGACTCCTCTGTGCAATGCAAGGAGACATATGGGCAAGTAAGCAGGGAATTTTCAGAAAACACAGTGAACTAAATAGACATGTCCAATAGGAGCGGACCCCTCATGAATCCCTGCCGTTTAAAAGCGGTGGATATCCACCTGCACTTGGCATTCCCAGTCAGTGTATCCAGGTCAACCCTTTACCATGAAGGACGTCAAAGTCTGTTGCCATTGTGTTCCATAGATGAGGTCTATGTCCTCTCTTCTCTCCCATCATTTCTGCGGAGTGTAGTTGGATAACTCACAGCTCACTCTCTGTCACGCTCCGGTGTTTTCTTCCAGAGAGAAGGAATTGTCACATCCCTGAGCTCTTGGATTTAACCTGCCCCAAGAAATGTATTTGTCTGTGTTTTGTGAAGACAGGAAGGGCAACGACCATGTTTAGACTCAGATGGAGTCAGTAGCAGAGGCTGTGATGGGAGCTCTGACCAGTTCAGCAGGGACACAATGTTGGTGGGCTGGAACAAGCATGCAGACATGAACATAAGCACCTAATGGGTGTTCCTGTCTGTTTAGCCTCTTGGCTACTGTAAAGTTAGGCTGTAGTTGGGCAGACGGCTTGAGAACTGAAATTGTGCTTAGACAGTCAGTCCACTGTGTCTCTGGAGAGAGCTGAAACCTGTATCTGCCGTGGTGTGTGTGTTTGGTTTCTTGGAACTGAGAAAACGTTCCTTAAGCAGAAAAGAAACCACACCTTTTGAGGGAAAAGGGGGATTAACAGTGATGCAAGAACTTTAAATTACTTTTTTCTTTTTTTCCCCAAAAGGACTGAAACACAATAGCCAAGTAGGTCCTACAAAAAAACTTTGATAGTGGTGAGAAGGTTGTGTAACTCTGCATGTTACAGGTTGATTCTTGAAGCTGAAGTTGGTTTTGCACAAAACAGCACTGTCTGTGGTGACACCTGGCCTCTGTGAAGTCAGTGGGAAAACTCCAATGACCCCAGAAGATGAGCAGCCTTGAATGTGGGAATCGGTGAGCAGGATCAGTTCTGCTGTCTGTCCCGTCTGCTTCTGAATCTCTGACAGATGCATGCTCAGTTACAAGTATTTTGGAAGAATAAGCTAAGTATAAAATACTCGGTTCCTAGGCTAGTATCTTGTAGCCAAGATATTGTCACTGCTTTTTCTCCTTAACCATGATTTTAGATTATTTAGATATGTTTATGTCATAAAATGAGATATCGCATGTGTTCTTTGGGCATGGGAAAGCCCCATCCTCAGCCTTGGAGATAAAACAATTTAACATTTCAGCTTCTTTTTCACTGAGATTCAGGTGATAATTTGTGCTCTCTTTGCACAGCTAATTTGTGCTTTTTACCCAGAGCACTATGAAGCTTGCTTCTTTACATTTAGCATTTAACGTGGGTTGGACAGGGAAATACAGAGTATGCAGAGCCCCAAGACAGCCTGGCACAGTTGCTGAGACATGTCAAGTGCATTAACGCGTGTCGGCCCGCACCAGGTTCTGCACAGGTTGGGAAGTAAGGCAGCTGCAGTCCTAATCACCACTGCCCTCCCAGGGGAATTCCGTGCATGCTTGTGAAACTTTTCCTAGGGGATGTCGCTGGCTGGGAGGGTGTGAGAATAGAGCAATGGACACAGCTGTTTCCCTCATTCCGTGTGCCAAATGTTTTCCCTTCTTGTTTACAATGCTATAAATTATTTTTTAGTTGAACCTTTGTTCTGGGCGCAGCTTAGCCTTGAGCTGGGTTTGCTTGTTTGTTTCCGTTCCTGCTTCATTTCCTCTGCCTGCCTCCCAGCATGACTAACACTGTCTGTGCCGCTTCCCATGTCTCCACAGCTTCCCCCCAGTGCTCTGTCCTGGACACGGGGCACTGCCATGCTGGTCCTCCGTGCGCTGCTGAAGAGCGACCTGCTCGGCACAGAGCAGCACGGGGAAGTCTGCTAACAGCGACGGAGAGGAGATGACTTCATAGAATCACAGGACTGTTTAGGTTGGGAAAGACCTCTGAGATCATTGAGTCCAGTCACTCACCCAGCGCTGCCAAATCCCCCATTTGAGCGTGTCCCTAAAGTGCTACATCCACATGTCTTTCAAATACCTCCGGGGATAGTGACTCCACCATTTCCCTGGGCAACAGACCTTTGTGTCTTGTTAAGAAAATGAAAACTTTGCTAGGCTTTTCTTTTTTTTCTCTTGCACTACATGAGCAAAGCAAGACGGATGTGTGACAAAAAGAAAGAAGTCCTGTGTTGCCTGATGTTGCGGTCTAAGCCCCGCCCGCAACTAATCCCCACACAGCTGGTTGCTCACTGCCTCCAGAGGGATGGGGGAGAGAATCAGAAGGGTAAGAGTGCGAAAACTCCTGGGTTGAGATGAAAGACAGTTTAATAGGTAAAGCAAAAGCTGTGCATGCAAACAAAGCAAAACAAGAAATTCATTCATCCCTTCCTATGGTCAGGCAGGTGTTCAGCCATCCCCAAGAAAGCAGGGCTCCATCACACGTAACGGTTTTTGGGAAGACAAACTCCATCCCTTTGAATGTGTCCCCCTTGCTTCTTCTCCCCCAGCTTGATATGCTAAGCATGATGCCATAAGGTCTGGAATGTCCCTTGCATCAGTTGGGGTCAGCTGTCCCAGCTGTGTCCCCTCCCAACCCCTTGTGCACCCTCAGCCTCCTCACTGGCTGGATGGGGCGAGTAGCAGAAAAGCCCTGGCTCTGTGTAAGCCCTGCTCAGCAGTAATGAAAGCATCCCTGTGTTATCAACAGTTTCCAGCACAAATCCAAAACAGCCCCATAGGTACCAGAAAGAGCATTAAGTCTGCCCCAGCTAAAACTGGGGCATCTGATGTAATTTTTGATGGATTAATATGAGTCTGGGAGATGTAAAGTGGCACCTGCCTTCATTTGATCATTCATATTCATTTGAACTGATATGCATTTTTCTTCTTTCACTTTGTCTTACATTTTGCTGGTCTGGGACAAGCTTTTTGCTCTCCTGTAATCGATACGATACATCTTCATAGATGACAACTCACTTTATCATTTCAAGCCTGTTAAGCCTCCCTGCAGACCTCCACCACAGTCCTTCAGACTTCTGCAGCTGCTGGCAGCCTCTGAGCTTATCTTCTGCTTCATGGGTTTTCAATGCTTCTCAGAAAGTGCAGATACCCCCTTAGCACAGGAATGGCTTCATGCAATCATAGGTGACCATGCACTGCAAGTGTGGACCTGGTGAGCTGACTGGCTTGAGCAAAAAGGATTCCCTTATTTACTGCTCCTTTCATGTCTTTTGCAAGTTGAAGTGAAAATGAACTTGAACCAAATCCCACTGCGGTCAGTGAAAAAATTCCTGCCTATTTCAGAGAATACTGGAAACTGGCCCTGAAACCTACAGCTCCTCAGGGTACCTACATTGACCAGCTTTGCACCTCAAGTTATCCTACTGACTTGAGGCAAGTATTTAAAAGCTTTGCTGAATCCATTGGGAGCTCACAGAGACCATGCTTCAAAGCTTGTGTGGCAACGGAGCAATAACAGCTCAAAGTGAAGCACAGTAATGGGAAAAGCAAGAGTTCTGTTCCTTAACAGGAATGATTCAACAGAATCAAAGTGAGTCAGTGTAAGTTTGTGAGTGGATTTAATGAAAGGTTTGCCAAACCTAGCACATGTTTTGCAAAATACAGATTTTGCCAAAAGAGAATGTTTTATCTCTGTTTTGTTTATTTCTCTGATATAAATTAAGACGTTGATGGCAGTATTTTTCTCTCTGGACAGTTACCAGTATCCTCTTAAGTGGGAAAAACAGTGCTGTGGTAGTGATTGTATCCAGGGCCTGGAACACCTGTTGGAACTCAAAGGACCTGGATCATTCTACAGCTTCATCATGGACATTGTAGATGGTCTGTGTCAGCTACTGCATCTCATTTCCTCGTTTATAAAATATGGATTGCAGTGCCTCTCTGTTTTAGAGAATGCTGTCAGGATAATGCCTTCTAATGATTACGAGACACCTGATAGTGATTGAAAGCACACACGCAGATAGATGAAACCTGCTGAGAGACACAGATTGACAAAAATAAATGGGAATAATCTGAATCCAGAGAATTGTTTTCTGCTGAATCACACTATAGCAAATCTGTTATTAAACACACCACCCCAACACAAAAATACATACATTGTATGCATCCTTTATAGGAATCCTCCCAAATGTATATGAGGTCCCAACAAACAAGGGAAAGTATTTCAGGATATTCTCTGTGCACAATCTTAGTCATTACTCATTGGCAGGAAGCCAGCTAAGCATTTCCCCAGCTTGTCAGCTTTCTGGGAAGCTGAAACCAGGCCTGATCTGGGCCAGTTGCAGGCCTATCTTTCTTGAGCTGAGGAGCCCAGAACTGGACACAGCACTCCAGATGTGGCCCCACCAGGGCTGAGTAGAGGGGCAGGATCTCCTCCCTTGACCTGCTGGCAAAGCTCTTCCTAATGCACCTCAGGACACCACTGGCCTTCTTGGCCACGAGGACACGCCGCTGGCTCAGGGACAGTTTGTCGTCCACCAGGACTCCCATGTCCTTTTCAGCACAGCTGCTTTCACAGCAGTTTGGCCTCCAGCCTGTGCTGGTGCCTGGGGTTATTCCTCTCCAGGTGCAGGACCCTGCACTTGCCTTTGGGCATCAGTCCCTCCTCCCAGCTCTTTATCATCAGCAACTTGCTGGGGGTGAACTCTGGTCCACATTCAGGTCACTGATGAGTAAGTTGAAGAGCTTGTTCAGTTTAGGTAAGGTTGTGCGGCCTGCTGACCATATATAATGTATTTCTGATAGCACATTTTATTACTGTATAAGTCTGTTAAAATGTTCTAGCATGGAGGCACAAAAGCTTAGCTAAGTACTAGAATGCTGTGTAAAAACTACTTGTATTTTAAACAAAATGTTCACCATGCTGTAGGGCTCTTTTATGTATCATTCAAGAACAGGGATAAGGAACGTTTATCCTTATTGATTTAAAATGAACTATGACTTAAAATCAAAAAATAAAATTTAAAATAATATTAAAATTTAAGTAGGCTGAAAAGCAATGGCTGTTATCCTTCCTGGCCTAAGCCCAATATCTTACTTGCAAGTTCCTGGTACTGGAACATTGCATTGCCCAAGTGTTTTATTTAGAGTGTCAAACATGTTAATAACTTATTTAAATGCCAGTGCATCCAGTAATTTTATGATATTGTGATTTAATTTATTCCCTAATTAAACTGAGAAAACTAAGGCAGGAGAAGAAAATAAAAAAAAAAGGGCAGAGAAGGTGAGATTTGAATGTAAATGTAACTCTAGCAATGATTTGAGGCTGGAAAGAAAGTATGCATCCCATAATCCATATTCTTTTTCAGAAAGATAAGCATAAAAATATGGTTTACCTAAAAAAGGTAGCATCTGGACAGCTCATTATATAGACAACATGGAGTGAGAGAAAACCTCTGGCTTGCTCTAAGGAACTTGTTCAGGAAAATTAGTTTTTGAGATCCCAAAGAGAACTGAACAAAGCTAAATAACTTGGAATTAAGGAAAAGGAATAAGAACATTTATAAAAATGGCTCAACATGCACCCCAAGACAATCAGGATAACATCCAACCTCTCCCGAAGAAAAGGAGGAAGACACATCTGCTCCAAGCCCTTCTCTGTGCAAAGACCCCAGGATGCTGACACCCTCAAAGAGTGACTGTCAGCATTAGTAGCCAGAACAGCACTGACAGAGTGAGCACTACACCAAAGAAAAGGAGGACGTACTAAGAAGGCTTTTCTATGTAAAATATTTTAAATATATTGCAGTTTTTCTGTATTAGTTTCAGTTAGTGTACAGTGTGGAGAGATGGATGTGATGGGTAGATTGTGAGATGGATAGGAAAGTGGTTGGACAGTCACATCCAGAGGCAGTGACTCAGAGTCCTGATGGACATCAGTGACAAGTGGTGTCCCTCAGGGGTCCATACTAGGACCAGTGTTATTTAATATCTTCATTAATGGCACAGATGAAGGTTTTCAGAGGACACCAAGCTCAGTGGTGCCGTTGCCACACCTGAAGGACAGGATGCCATCCAGAGGGACCTGGGCAAGCTGGAGAAGTGGGTCCATGGCAGTCTCATGAGGTTTTACTAAACCAGATGCAAGGTGCCGCACCTGTGTGGGGCATCCCCCAGTATAAGCACGGCCTGGGGGATGAACAGATCAAGACCAGCCCTGCTGAGAAGGACTTGGGGGTGCTGGTGGATGAGAGGCTGGACATGACCCAGCCATGGGCATTCGCAGTCCAGAGAGCCAAACGTGTCCTGGGCTGCATCCAAAGCAGTGTGGGCAGCAGGGCCAGGGAGGGGATTCTGCCCCTCTGGTTTGCTCTGGTGAGGCCCCACCTGCAGTGCTGCATCCAGCTCTGGGGTCCCAGCACAGGAAGGACATGGACCTGTTAGAATCAGTCCAGAGAAGGCCACCAAGATGATTAGAGGGATGGAGTACCTCTCATATGAGGAAAGACTGGAATTGGGATTGATCAGCCTGGAAAAGAGAAGGCTCAGGGTGACCTAATTGCAGCCTTCCAGTACCTGAAGGGAACCTACAAGAAAGATGGAGAGACACTATTTACAAGGGCACGTAGTGACAGGAAAAGAGGGAATGGCTTCAAACTGGAAGAGTAGGTTTAGATTACATATGAGAAAGAGACTTTTCATAATTATTCTTTACATTGTAAATAATGTATCTGAGTTTCTGAAAATAGCCTAGCTGTTCGGCAAAGCAACTAAAGTTCCTCAGACCACGGGGGGCCTATCCCTTTCTATACGACTGATTCACACATTGCAATCATTCTTCTTTGCAAGTCTATGATGTGTTGTATTTCTCACTGGTAGGATTACATACTATGATATAAGCTTTGGAATACAGCGTTTCAGTTTCAGTAAAACTTTCTTCACTCAATCATTTGCAGTAAGGCTTTTTTCAGTGACTAAATTATGATTCCGCTAGCAGTTTCCTGTTCTATTTTATTTTTATAAAAGGAGTAACTCCCTTTTAAAATGAGCTTAAAGCAATAAGAAAATATGGTTTACTTTGGAGGTCAGCTGCATCAGAATGGATTAATTTTTGACTTGTTCCTAAACAGCTAGTTTGGATGTTTAGAGGGCTCATGTACAGGTGAAGTTTTCAGGTACTTCATGTTAGTCCTGTAGGTAGAAACATGATATCACAGGAAATATGTGTACTCTGTAGCAGCATTTTTACATAGAAACCCACTTAAGCCTGAGAGCACATTTTAAGAAATGAGTACCTAAGTGACTTTCTTCAGATTAGTATTTTCAAACCTAGATTTTTTTTTTTAAATCAAAATTTTGGTGACTGAAAATAGGGCTAAGTTTTTAAAAGAACTTAAACACTGCAAAGATTTAAAGTGAAGCATTTGACCCAGTGTAATTGTTATGTAGCGTGAAGCTGGTCCCCACACATAGAGAAGCCCTCAGAATCAGTGTGAGGAACCCCCATTACATCCCAAGTGGCTGCTCTTCAGGCATCAAAGGAAAGCAACTATCTCCTCAAAGGCTTGTTTCCTGCCATGGAGGACCCTAAGGCACAGAGACATGTAGACTCCTGGTGTCCCCATCACTACCATAAGGCCCAATTCACTCCTCTGGGATGTTCTAGGGAGCCTCAGGCCCTGGGCTGGAGCACCCCGTCACCACAAGCCGAAGGGAGAGTCACCATCACCCCACAGACAAAGGGATCACTGCCATGGATGTGAGGATCACCATTGGAGGGGCAGGCAAAGGGTATTTCAGGATTGCACAGGACTTATGGGATGTTCTGTGAAGGATGGGGAAAAGGTGGACCAGGGTATTTTGGAGAGAGGTGAGTAGGAGAACAGCAGGATAAGAGGACACAATGTACAAGTATGGGCTGGTCACTGCACCCTCACTGATGTCTGGATCTGGGGCTATGGAGATGTGGCAGCCTGGCCTCTGTCAGACCTCAGGATTTAGCAACCCCCTAACCTCATGTGTGGCTTCACCTGCCCGCAAGTGCCAGTAGCAAGACAGTCCTCCGTCCTCTCGCAGACAATCAAAGTTCAAATTAAAGAAGTTGTCCTTATACAATTTTTTAGCTGGAGCAAAAATCTGGTGTTCAAAGGATTCAAAACAATCTATGATTCTGTGATTGTGTGGTCTCTGATCTGAGCTGAGATGTGAGGCCAGGCAGTTCAGGTGAATAAGGAAATTATCTGGTTTCCAGGAATAGGAGTAGAGAGCCAATCTCAATGAAATCACTTGGAAACTCAGGTAGAGACTGAACCATGAGGCAGTTTTGGCTATTGGACTCTAGTCTGCTTTATACAAATTGAAAACCTAAGTTGCATTCATTTCCTTATCTGTGTTGTGCATTTGTTTTGTGAGTCAGCACAAACAATTGTCTTGAGAATTACAGTAATTGCTGGGAAACAAAGCTGAAATCCTAGATGGTGACTCTTGGGTCAAAGCAGCTTTGACATTTATCAAAGATTTTTTTTCTGTCCTGTACCCAAGCTGTGCAGATGCGACAACTTCCTCTGCACCAGACAATAGGGAATGATTCCTGGGACTGAAAACACTACACTTAGACAATGACCAATTTTCAGTTTCTTTTTTCCTTGACATAAGAGGATCATTTTCTATTTCATATTTCTACCCATGTCTTGCTGCCTGAATGGCCACAACATTACTGACATGCGAGATGGGTTGCTGTGATGGATTGCTTGAGCAACAGAGCCAATGTGGGGAGAATACCAACAACCTACACAGAGAGAGAAAACAAACAGAGCAGGAACCAGCAGATGGCTGGGATACACATCTATAAGAAATGTTTGTCAAACACCAAACAGAAGCTTTAGAGGGTCATTTTATGGGCACATTTTATGCATTGCTTGGTACTTGTTTGAAGACTCGCCACATCTCTTTCTCAGTGAAGCCAGGATGCAGAAAAACTTAGCAAGCAGTTACATGTAAGACTTGGCCCATGGATTCCGGTTTAATTTGGTAATTGGTGTCTAATGGGTAGTGGACATTCAGTGATGTAATACTAAGTATTAAAATTAAAGGACAAGTGGTTTCCTGTTTGTCAGGGTCTCACAATGCTGTGGGGTGTATTGCCTTATCTTTGCAGTCCTCGTATTTCTTGTCGGACTCAAGGATAATTTCTGTCCCCCGTAAAAAGAAAATCCTGACCCTACAGCATCTCTTTGACATTCCATATTCTTAAAACATCTTTAATCTTAAATTTCTCTGTATCTCTCACAGGCACTATTTTTCAAACTTACAACAATATGCTTAGACATGCCATTTGATTATTCTCTTGTGGCTTGCTTATTTAATTACAGAGCCCAGAGAAATCCAAACCCATGAAACCTTTGTTCTTCATTTTAAACTATGAACTGAAGAAAGGTGAAGGGGCTGGTTGATAGACCCTTTCGAAGACAAATGCAGCAAGGGTCAAGTAAGAATATATTCAGCTTATTGGTAAGTAGGATGATGTTCGTGGGAAAGGCACTTGGACTTTCCGTGCAGCTCATCCTACAAGCTGCTTGGACAAGCCAAAAAATAGAAAAGATGTGGGACCTGTGGGTCTTTTATGCACCTAGTGAACTTACCATATAATGGTGCAATACTGCAATGTTCAGAGGGTTATAAGCATAGGCAAGGAAATGCACAGGAGCCAAGGACCCTCATTGTAGACACCGCACTTTATAAGATGGACCTTAATATTTAAAATTTAAAGCAATTTATTACCACCCTGCAAGGTTTTTGATGCAATGTCTTTAAGCAAATATGCTTTGCTGCAGAGCACAGCCATGCTTGCCCATCCTTGACCTGGCTTCCCAGAATCTGTACATCCCATGGGAGCAGGTCACCAAAGCTTTCTCTGCTCTGGCAGTGTGGTGGTGTCAGCTACTCAAACATAAAAACAATATACAGGTTACAGCACCTAAAGGCCTTGGGTATTAGCATTCACCCAGAGCCGTGTTACAGGATAAGGGTTTGTGTTCAAAAAGTAATTCACAGAAAAAAAAAAAAAAAAGATGGAATACATCAGTCTCAGAGTCTTTGTTTTTGGGCGTTTTTCTTCAAAGAGGAATATGAGCTCATTTTCAGCAGTGTTTTTCCTCATGGTGACTCCTCATGACTGACAGATTTTTGAGTTTAGAAGGTTAAAATGGGTTAATAAATATGGAGCAAGGTTAATCTCCCAATCCCCATCCTTCAGTGGAGTGATTGGACTAACTGTGCTGAGTATTGCTGACTGCTACAACTTGTGTGGGTCCATGCTCATGGCTGCATTTTTTTTGCATGCGTGTGCAGTTCACCAAGAGCACAGTGATATGTTAATTCTGCACCTTTTTCAGTGTGGGGAGTTTCCACAATATTCTCAGTATTTCAGATGAGGAGGGTTGCCCTTTTTGGACACCACCAGTCACTCCAGCCCCACTGTGCTGCTTCCAGCCCCACGGTTTGGCCACCCACAGACAGCAGCAGGGGCAGTGGGCGCTGCTGGCACCAACAAGGCCTCTGCAGTTGAGCTTGCACTGCCACAGCTGAACTCACAGCTGGTTAAGAGCAGGGTGAGATGTGCAAATGTGGATTGTTGATATTCTTGGGTTTAGATAATCTTTTAGAGAGAGGCAGGGGCTGCTTCACACCAGTGGCTGATGGGGACTAAGCTTAAGTAGTCACAAAATCTTATCTCACGGTATTGACATTGCCACGATGGGCACTCTCAGATTCACTGTTAGATGATGGTATACAACCTTTAGAGACAGAGAGACTACACAGTGACAGTGACTTAGTGCCTGGGTGTCCAGATGCATGGAGCTCGCTGAAATCAATACCTGTTTGTTATCTGACCAGCTCTGAAGATCCGGGCCAACGGACTCTAAAGCTTCATCAGCTCAGCAGGTGCAGCTTTTGCTTTGAAAAACAAGGACAGAGGCTCCCACTGAGTGTCTAATAATGCCTCATTATGCCTGCTGATTTTACAAAAAGGTGCTCAGACCATCTGCAGATGGACAGCAGCACAAATCTTTCTGGAGCTGCCTAGAAAATTCAATGTCGTTGTTCAGTCCATTGGATGCTGCTCTTTCACATCGATGCTGCTTACACTCCTTCTTATTACAGCAGTGATAAACTGTCAGGCTTATCAGCAAGTTCTTGTCGAAGGTGTGACTTGCATGTGCATTCAGAAATCTCTTTTTTCAGTCCTGCTCTAGAGTTATCTATCTGCATAAATTTTAATCATTGTTATCTCAAGAGGAAATGCTATACTGCAATTAATGGCTCAAATAATTGTGCTCAGTATGTGATTTGGCTGACAGTCACAGCTCCTGTTAACTATATGATCGCTGCTGTGGCGTGTACTGGAAAATCACGTTATTACCATTCCAAGATAATCAGCATTAACTCTGAGAATTCGAGGCTGAGCAGGGCAGAGTCGCACAGACCGGAGTTACTCTGTGTAACATACTGCATTGCAGCAAGACAGCTAATAACAGTGCAGCAAAGCACATTAGCTGTCAAGCAACACACTACGCTGTGGAGAACAGACCGACACCGTGTCACATTTTGTAATCATGCATACACTGGGGGATTTTTTAGGAGCTGAGGCGTATTTCTAACAGGGATGCTAATATAATGAGCACTCAAATGCATTTCTTTCACTTCTGTTATTTGCAAAATATTATCACTCTGCTATTTGTAGATGTTGGTGAGATAATTCTCTATCTGTTAGAGTGTGCTGTTTGATGGCACATCCCACTGGGGACAGAGAATGATGTGATGAGCCTGTTGCAGGACTTATACCCTGGTTTAAAGCAAAATCCAACTGCAAGAGTTATAGAGCCACAATATTTTAGGATGATTATACCTTTTCTGTGAGGATTTTTTCAGGATTTTTTCATACAAACCAGAGCTGGGCATTTGTTTTCCAGTAAATATTGGTTGTTCCTCTAGAACAAATGGAAATTTCACTGGGTAGTTGTCATTGCTGTAATGATTGCCACTGTTTTGACTCGTAATTGAGGATGCTTGCAGCAGAGAAAGTAAGAGAACTAAACCTACTCCCATGAGTAAAAAAGTACAGACCACACTACACTCTCCCATATCTTTTCGGGTGATTTGGGAACCCCCTGTTAACTCAGCTATCCTGGACTTTCCCACTGGCCAGTGCATAGTAAGGGTGGTGGTGGGAAGAAAGATAGGCCAAATCTGATGGGTGCTCAAGTACCTGTGCAGACCTAAGCACAGTGACCACACTTTGCAGCACCTTTCAGACTGTGAGGTGACTTGGACATGCACCTTTTGCTTTGCACCATTTCCTTCCACAAAAATGTGTGCCAATCCCAAGAACCGGAGGTTTTTTCCTCCCTAGGGCATGTCATTGCAGCCTATTAGTAGTTGCAGGTACAAAAGGACTGGTTAATAAATTGCTCTCAGACAAAATATCCCTTAGCCTGTCCTTTAAAATCTGTCCTGAGAAACTATCCTTCCACTTTCTACACATCCAAATCATCTAGAAATGCACTGGTAAATAAGATTAAGTAAAGGCTGACCACTATTTTTCTGCATAGTTGCACACTAACACATATTTAGTGTTACTTGGGAGAAAAATCTGCTAGTTTTCTATGCATACATGGAGGAAAATGTTCAAAATACCTTCAGAAATATTAACAGAAGATGCCATTTAATAAATGGGAAGTGAATCAGGTGGCAGACTTTTGCAGATTTGATTTTATTATAACAAATAAATAAAACAACTTTCAGAATTTGCACTGAAATACTGAAACTGCTTTTAAAGAGCTCACATAATCTACACAGTGATCCAAAGTAAGAATCAGAAAATTTTACCATAAACACTGCAGCCAAGATTTAGCAAATTCACAAGCATATGTTTAACAAAAAGATCCTCATTTATTGTACACAAGAATAGCTAAGCAGAAAACCAAAGAAAGTAAAGCATCTTGCTGCATTATATATGCCAATATATGGTTACATTATATATATACAAATTAGGTATACCAAACTTTAGTGCAAACACAAAGACAATAGAGAAAAGAAAGAGACAATATCTGCCTGGCTGACTTCTAAATGTCAGATGAATCAGAAGTGCGTTATTGTGGAGAGGAATTTAACTGGTCTATAGTCTATATGGTCTTTTAAACTTTGTCATGAAACAAATGAAGAATCGTGCATAGAAATGCTGATCTCTTTAAAAGTGCTTTATATGAATGGAATATTTTAATAATAAAACAAAACAAATAGCAACAGCTGTTTAATGACCTTGAAGTGATTTAGCTCAAACTCTCTCCAAATGCTGCTCTTGTCAGAGATAAATGCAGGAAACTCCAGGTTCATAGACAGGTTTTTGAAAAAAAATGAGGAGTGCATGAGAATTGTTTGCCCAAATTCATAACCTTAAATATACTGGCTTTTTTCAATAAATTGGGACTATTTCTTTTATTTTGAAAATACAGATTTGCCTTTGCATCTTTGCATTTATAACTTCTATGAACATAATGATATTCTTATTAAAGTGATTCCTGAAGTTGATTAGTCTTTATCAAACACATTTTAGGTTATGGGCAATTTTTGAGTGTTTCTCTGCACTATTTCTTCAACTGTGTGACAGTTTTAAGCCATCATGATGCTTGTGTTGCTACTGAAGAAGACAGAAGGTGAAATTAGTTTCTTACAAGGAACCCATGCAAATCATTTATGCCTGCCATGAATAAATCGATCATGATTTCCCCAGTAGTGTATCTCAAAGCATGGTCAAGGAGACTTGTCTTTTATGCTACTGCTGCTATTTGCATATTTGCAATGGGCTTCTGTAGCATCTATGAATATTTTGTCTCTAATTACTTAATTTTGTTAACACAGCAACCTGTAAATCAAAATGTATTCTGCTCCGTGTTCAGGGAATGAATCTTTTAGGATCCCTCTTGCTGACCAGTTAAAAAATCTCCTGTAAAGTGTATGTGAGAGGCAATACTAAGTTAACTAAAAAATATGGAGATGAACAAACTACACTTTATTTAAGAGTATCGATTTCCTGAAGTGTTGAGTTGTAGAGCTCTGTGCTCCTTATTTTAGCCTCAGAGTGAGTTTTTGTTATTATTCTTTTAACAATTCTCAGGATTTTGCTCTGGAGAAGAAACAATATAGCTCAGCTAGGAAACACCACTTTCCCACCAGTAACCTTGAATATTTTATCACCAAGTAGCTGACAAAATGAAATGTACTGGGACAATAGTCTCTTTCTTTAAAGTCATTTGGGCAAAAGAATGGCATCAAAGAAGCATTTTCTGCAGAGGATAAAAGGCTTCTGGGCTGGCTAGTTGCTAGTAGAGCTTTTTGTGCTGTTTTGGAGTCAGTTTTGGCTCAGACTTAACAAGATAATGTCGATCTTGACTGGAATACGAGAAACCATGATGGTCTGAGAATAGTTTGGCTCCATCTCCTCTGTAATATCTCGTCAGATAACTGTAGACATCACCTGTTTTCCAGTCTTTTTTCCAGGGTGAACAGTGCCAGCTCACTCAGCTTCTCTCGGTGTGACAGATACTCCAAAACATAAACCAGCTTTATTTCACCTCACTTTCAAAAGCTGCACTCTGCAAAGCTTAAGTTCTGCAAACTACCACACCAATGGATCACATCTAAGCATTGGCTGAAAAAGTGAAGGATTTGTGTGTTCAGCGTCGATTGATCTCTGCTGTCATAGGCCTGAAAAGTAATAATTTCAGCAAATTCAAAATAATTAGCGTCACCGTTTGAAAAAAATACACTAATGCACTAATTTTGGAAACAGTCTTGGCTCTCTTTTGGTCATAGAGAAAGCAAGTGTGGTTTTAAGTCACTTGGCCATTCTTGTGAACTATGAATTTCTTGTGTTCTTGTTTACATAGAGCCCTGTTAAGGTTCACTTTCCACCTGCTCTGATTTGAAGCAGGTACTGAATAGTTATCTACAACAGAGACAATGCATGTCCCCTATCTACTTCTGCAAGTTGCTTTCCTGGGCACAGGTAAAACAAAGCATCCACAGATTAATTTGTTCCGTGCTCAGTAAAAGAGTGTTAATCATTATGAACTAATGTGATTTTAATGGGAATGTCATAAGTATCCCAATGCAAATTCTATTTTAATGTAGCCATTAATTGTACTGTAATTTCACCAAATGAGATAGCTTGCAATTCAGCATTACAGCTGGTGCACTGAAATGATGTGACCTTTGATGCAGACCCATGTTACCAACAGGATCTTCCTACATAAGCCTTGAAAATAGAGTGGGGGTCAGGTGGCTGGAAGGGGGTATGTACAGACCAAATTTGATTCTCTACTCTTGTTTCTTACATAGTAATTACTCCAACTGAAGGAATAAAAGCAGGCTACTAGAGGGTGACTGGCCAAAATATTTGATGGAGAAACCTAGTTTATAAATCATTTAAGACAAGAATTCCTAATTCTCACAAGGAAGAGGACCTCTGTCTCCACTGACCAGCATGATTTACTCCTTTGCAGTCACTTACCTCTACTGGCACTTTTCCGACTACGTGTAGTATTTCCATGAGGCGTAGACAGAAGAATAGACCTTCCCATTTCACAAAGAAGTGTAGAAATTCCCTCTGTAGTGCTGCTGAAAGAAATGGCCATCTTCCCAGTAAGCTGGGACAGTAACTAGGGTACATAGCCTCAGTATCTGCATCAACAGCTGAGAAATAGGTGTTTGGAGAGGTGTTTTGAGGCTGACATGCTCTATCCCACACTTCTATGACCACCTTATACTGAAGTGGTCTTCTCACACCTCCCCAGCTCATGGGATATCAGTCATACAACTGCAGTGACCTTCAAAGAGAAGAGAGAGAGGGGTATTAACCCTTCACAGCTACCGTTAGGCCCAAGTGGTTGTCCTGAGTTTAAGCACCAGTCTTCTCTACCAGTGGGGAAGGGAAAGGCTGATGTTCAGGTCACTGGACACAAGCAGGAGTCAGGCTCCCCTCCCAGACATATTCTGTCCTGTCAGCAGGGATTTGACTTGCCTTCTTGTGTAATACCCCCAGTTCTGCTAGCGCTGTGGCTATTTTTTGTGAACTTAGGGCATATTCGTGGAAGGGAAGAGAACCAAGAACTAGGAATTCAAACCCTCAAAGCCTGAGAAGGAAAAAAATTCCCAAACTTCTTTTTCCTAGGCAGCTATCTGGTTCATAAGTAGTCTTCCAAAGTAGACCAAATCTCTGAGGAGATTTGGAATGGTTAAAGGTGCTACTGTGTATAGAAAGGGTTTAAAGGTAGGTTGCAAATAAATTGATGCTGGCTCATTGTAAAAACATGGGTAATATTTCTCCAAGGTGGGTAAGAGTCATTTGAACTCTAGGACTTCTCTGGCATGAAAATTAATTGGTATAAATCAGGTAAATATAAAAATAGGTCAGAATTTATGAGAAATTTCCTAAACTTCTAAAGATTGAATCTTTGGTAGACTTTTCCAAAGCTGCTCCAGCTGGGGAAAGAAAGTCAACACTCTTTAAGGCAGAGTTTGTTAGAGATAATTAGGAGAAACTTATAACTTGGCTGAATGTAACACCAAGAGACTGGACTGAGTGAATCAGGAAGAATTCTTCGTGTATATTCTTATAGCTATCATCTTAGCAAGTGCCTCTGGGGCAAGACTTGGCAGCCTACATGAGAAGATTATGAGGGAATTGCTATTTTTCATCCAGTCAGTTTTGCCTCTTGTTTCTGCCATTTCATTTCCACTTTTCATCCAAAGTGATACCTGTGATCAGGTTTTGTTGTTCTTGTTTTCAATCAGGATGAACAGAGGCAATAAACACCTGAGATAATCCCACAGCTGTTAGCAATTGGATTTCTTTTTTTTCTTTAGGAAAGCCTTACAGCTACTGAATTGGAATCAGAAATGAATTTGGAAGTCAAACAGTTTCCTGACTGATGCACATTCCTGTTTTCTAGATGAGACTCCCATCCCCCAGAGCAATGAGAACTACACACAACTCATACAAAACTTGAGCCTTCACTTGTGGCTGTTTCCTGCAAAATGTTTTCAGAGCAAATTCACTCTGCAGCATATATCTCAATTACACACTTATTCCAATTGTTAGATGCATTGTCAGGAGGATAATAAGGATAGTGGGGACAGGGAAGATTTATCTGGCTAGGAAAAATCACATTGTGTTCAGAATCCCTGTAAAGCTTTTATTGACTCTGCTGCCAGCACAGATTAGTGCAATGAAAAAATGTTAAATAAGAAACCAGCGTTTCCCATTTAAGTGGTTCAAATAATTAGCATTTCTGAGCCTTTCCACTTACACCTTTTTAACAGCTGGCAGACTAATTTTCAAAAATATATCTACATGGATTTGTCTGCCCCTTTAACACTTCTGAATTCAAAGTCTTTTACTGGGCAGTCAATAACTTTGGATAAATTTCTTACCCAGTGCAACATCTTCAGAAGAATAATGAAGGCTTTAAGTCACTGCCTATTCACAAAATTAAAGAAGCCACATTTCATGTGTAAATTAATTTATTCATTTATATCAATCATATAACTCCAGTACCTACAGGGTTCTACATTGTGTGGTAGCATGAACACAATAAATTACTTTTTGGTTCTCTTTCAATCAAATTTCTTTCCACTGACAACAGAGAGACCCTGAAGGTATTCAGTCCTATCTTGACTTCAGTATCTAATAGTTTATAGAAAGCTCTCAATGTTTGCTCTCAGGTGTGAGGCAATGCATCCTTTCAGACAGCCTGGTATTCGGCACAGGATGGGAAGGAATTGAAGGAAGGATGGGGCTAACTCTCCAAAGTGTATTACAGTGTATTGGGTTTTCTTGGACAGGTTTTAGAATTGGGAGGGACTACAGGTGTAGCATCTGTGCGAAGCTGCCAGAAGCTTCCTCCATGTCCAAGAGAGCTTGGAGAAATGGGAATTAAATGAAGCCCATGAAGGAGGAAGAGGTGGTGGAAAGGTGTTTTTAAAATTCATTTTACTTCTCATTATTCTACTCTGATTTTGATTAGTAATAAATTCAAGTAATTTCCCCGAGTCAAGTCTGTTTAGCCCATGACAGTAACTGGTGAGTGATCTCTCCCTGTTCTTATTTTAACCCATGAGAATTTTACTGTAATTTTTTTTCTCCTGTCCAGTTGCAGATGTGAGTGATAGAGAAGCTTTCCTGGGTACCTGGGGTCCAGTCAGGGTCAACTCCCCACATACAGTAATCATCTTCTCAGCTCTATTTCAGATCCAAATGGTTATACTTCAAGACAGGGATGGTATAGGAGAAAATTATTTCTGTGTGTTCTTGGGTGTTTCATTATACTGTGTGTGAGCAGCACTTTCTCTGCATTGGTTTGTACAGTGCCATATAAAGTTTTCCTTCTTTTGCCTCCTTCTTGTCTGGCTGAATGATACTCGAGGCTCACTACAGAAAAGGCTCAGAATTTCAAAGATATGTGGAGAAAATAGCGATAGAGAGGAGCTGCATGCTGTGTGTAAATTGTCTACCTAGGAGCAAGTATTGCTTCAGACAAGGTGGGACCCTGAGAGAAAAAAATGATAAATGAGACCCTAAAATATTCTTAAAAAAGGAAATACCAATGTGACTCTGCCAGAAGCCTATCCACCAAGCAGGTCAACTTCCTTTCCTTGTTTG
This sequence comes from Cnemophilus loriae, assembly GCA_013397755.1. NCBI lineage: Eukaryota > Metazoa > Chordata > Aves > Passeriformes > Corvidae > Cnemophilus > Cnemophilus loriae. The sequence continues at coordinate 444,974 of VZTF01001239.1, forward strand.
CACAAGCCCACTTCCCCCAAAAAGCGACAGCAGCAGGATTAAAGAGAGCAGCATATACTTTGGCTGTACCATGCGACAACTGCAGATCCAGCACTAAGTGCAGCAGTAATTTTTTATTAGTTTTGATTTATGTATTGCCTCCTGCCAGACTCTTTTGAGTCTGATACTTGACTTTAGAGATTTACCCCCATGAATTTGCAGGGCCCATTTTGCTTAATCTGTTTTGAAATTGCAGGTGACTTCAGGGTGTAAAATGGGAGACATTAATTGGTAGTTGTAATGACCACATGGCTGAAGTCCAACCCTGTAAAAGTTGTTGCCTTCAAATCCTCTGACCTTGGTATCATTGTATGCTCCCAGGCAAAAGGTCTTTACACTGGTAGCTGTGGAAAATCAATCTCAATTCCCTAAAGATGGAAGCGCTGTCCCTAAATGTCAGTGAGATTTAGCAGCTGCTTTTCACTGGCTGTAGCTTTGAAGAGAAATATTGAAAAGCAAACACTGGTTTGGGGACTGTATACAGGTTCAAGTGTTTGGGTTGATGTTTCAACTGTGATTTTTAATTTTTGGCATCCCTATCTGAAGAGAAGGTTGTGTACACTGTTGTCTCAGTGTACACTGTTGTCTTTACCTCTCCTAAGTTTTTAATGTCTTTTGGGGGTCATCCATAGAGCTGTGCGTGTTGTGGGTTCTCATTCCAGGCAATGAAACTGAGTGGGACTGACGTTCATATTATTTTGGTCCAATAAATTCTCTGTGAATACTTGGTGAAACAAAAGACCTGAATTCATGAGAATATCTTGTTCTGTTTAATTTAACCAAATCAAACTCAGAACCAAAACATCTTAGGAAAAAGATCCCACAAAGATTCATTAGTACAACTGACAACTAGAATGTGCAAATGTGTACCCGTGTATCTGTGTTTGTGCTTCCTGATGGGTATAATAAGCAGTGACTGAGTTAAATTTTCATGTCTTTGTTGGTTTCTTGATGATTGATATTTTAGGAAAATAAATAAATAAATAAATAAATAAAACCCAAAAACAACCAAAGGAAGAAAAACAGTACAGGTGTTTAAACATGGAATTAATAATGAAAAGTTCCAGAAGTCCGTAGACTCAGCTAAATCCCTATATTTCCTCAGTGTCTTTGGCAGCTCCTGAATCCCTTTTCTCTCTGGAACATGGGCATAATAAGAGCTATTTGTCCAATTCATTGTGAATTTGAGGCTTTCATAATGAATATTTTTTTATGTCTTAACTGTTGTTGCTCCGTTTTTTTTAACACTCAAAACTACTGAAGCAGCCTGTCAACACAACATCTTGAAAAAACATAGCTATGCTTGTCTTCTATTTTTCTGTGGATATTTCATTTCTCCTTCAAATTCTGAGTTGCACACCAGAAAATTATAACCCTGCCCAGATAATCCTGTATCTTCCTTTTCTTCCCAAATTTGTAGTATTACAGTTATTAATTTGGATGACTGTTATTTATAATCACTGGTGTCAGTCTTGAATACATAGATTGCAGGGTTATAGGAAAATAGAGGTTAAAATGTAGTTGGGCTCTCCAGCATATTTTTCAGTGTGTTTGATGACAAATAATTGAATCAAGTACCTTAAGACCCTGAAAATTGTTTTAAATGAGATATTGCAATTTTATGTTTTAATCAGCAGTATCGAATTATTGCTAGCATTAACAATCTGCCACAACTGACACATTTAAACAAAAAAGTTTCACTGAAATGTTAGTCTAGCCCGCCTGCCCCTGTGCTTTCTCAGAATTACAATAAATTATTTGATTAATAGAGTGGGATGCTGTCTTCTAAATACAGGCTTCAAGCTGCCTTTCCAGAAGGGCTTGGGTCTCTACAGACCTCGTTTCACATCTGCTGATCCCAGCTGGGTGTCTCAGATACCCCAGAGTATCTGAGAAATGTGGATATCAGTGTTCAGGCAACTGATCTCCTCTCACTATGTGTCTTATCTAGGAGTTGATCTGCCCGGGGGAAGGAAGGTAGAAAAAGAGGAAGAGGGTACAAATTTGTTGCCATTCCCATAAGTGATACAATTTTAAAAGGCCTTGAAATTACTTAATTAATTTCTGAAAGTGAAGTTCTCAGTCATTTCTTCTTTTCCTATGCATCAGAACTATGTGGAAGTCTTGGAGAGTCACTTAAATGGTTGAGAGGAAGTCCTGGAGTCTTCTTGTCCAACCTCTTCCTCAAAGTAGGATTGTTGCTGACACTAGACGATGGCTACGTGGCTTTAGTGAGACGAGTCTTGAAAGCCTCCAAGGATGGAGGTTTGAAAGACTCTCTTGGCAGCCTCTCTTGCCAGGGTCACACTGCTGCAAAAAAATTTTTGCTCATGTCCATGCAGAATGTCTCAAGCCAGGAACTGTGACTATTGCTCCGTCTTACACCATCTGATACCAAGATGAGTTTCACACTGCTGCTTCTCTAAGTCTCCTTCAAGCAGCCACTGACAACTATTGGCTTTTCCCATCCTCTCCTCTTAACCAGATCATACAAGCTCATCTTCCTCAGCCTTTCCCTATGGGCCATGAGCTTAAGGTTTCCTCACCATCTTGTATTTTCTCCAGTCTTTCAATGTTTTTCTTGAACTAGGGAGGCTAAATCTAGACACGCGATTCCTAGTGTTGCCTCATCAGTGGTACATGTAGGGGGACACCACCTTCTCTTCAGCTGGTGACAATCACCCTAATGTATCTCAGGATGCAGTTTGCACTATTTGCACTGAGAGCACACAGCTGGCTGATGTTCAGCCTGGTGCCAACAGCAATTGTCTTTCGATCATGGCTGCTACTCAGCCAGTCACCTGATTGTACTGGTGGACCGAGTTAGTCGACCTGGGCACAGAGATTTTTGCTTTCCAGTACTTAAATCCATGTGATTTCTGCTGGCCAGCTCTCAGGGTCCTTCTGGACTGAGACTTTATAATGCACTGTCTTCACAGTGCCTTCCTTTTTTTTCACCTCCTATGTATTGTCATTTAAAGATATGCTAAAGTTTTTACTTCTCTCTCCACAGGACAATGATGAAGACACTAAACAAGGCTGCTTTTGTACTGGCCTCTGGGTATCGTGTTTACAGTCTTGCAGAGAATTCACAACTGTTATCTGGTTTACATTATTTCCCAGTCAATACTTTGTTTGTTCACATGTATCAGATTACACTGGCACTGCATATTCTTAAACTCAATAGACCTCTTAAAAACAGACAGTTAAGGTCTAAGTGCTGGGAACATATGCTTCCTGCAGAAAACAAAGACAGCTGGGTGAACTCAGTAACTTCGAAAGAGTAGAGAAAACACTAGCTTAAATATGGATTTAGGTACTAAATTTTTTGTGATTAAATGTCATATTATTCATGAAATTTATGACTTGTACATTGTCCAGAGAATGCACTAATTTCTACAGTCAGATACCTAACAGATGTCTAAGGCAGAAGCTGTATTTTATTACTAAATTCAGTAAAGGAAGATAGGAGGATAGGAACAGGAAACCGCAGCTACAGCCACATACAACTTTGTCCAGTGGGTACTACATCCCACCTCAAAGGCACCTTTGAGTCCTACAGTGAGATTCATCTCACTTGTTAGAGGTCTACAATGCAGATACTGAGCACCCTGTTAAAACTGCTGGAGGGAAATAACCATTTTCAGGGCATAATTCTTCTGACTAAATGTAGAAATCCACCTTAGATTGTCTGTTTCTCTCTTGGGATGTTCTTATTGTTGATTTACTTGTGAATGCTTATGTTATGGACATCTACACCTGGTCGACTGAATCTCACCCTTGCTGACTATAGAAAGATCTTGTGGTTTACACAAATTCCAAACTTCCATGCCTAAAAGTAATTTGAATAAATATGTTCCTTCTTTGTGTTCTGCAAAGAAATGGAAGCTGTCTCTTACTGATTTCCTTGATCTCAGATCAAGTAAAATTCATCCATTGCTGTCAAATATCTCATCTAAATGCTTTGTAGCAACTTAGAAGATCCATCTTTGCTGTACTCATTTCTGGTCTACATTTTGGTCATTGTAAGAATGGGAGTGCCTCCAAATATCAGTTATCATTCCTCATGTACAGCCATGATGAGAGGACACCTCTGGAGATTATCAAAATGCATCCTAGAAAGACATGTGGTTTATCCAAACTATAAAATATAGAGTGAGCTAATAGTAGTCGAAACTGCAGGTGACAAAAAGAAAAATCTTTGATAGAATCAGAGAGGAAAGCAGTCAGGAGGAACCTCTAGAGAGATGACAGAATTAAATAAAATTTGGTATCCAAGTAGAAAATTAAATGAACCTGGGTTTCACTCAGTTAGGGAAGACTGGCTCCATCACAGTGAATAAGCCACTTACATAGCTGTCATTTTAGTATCAGAACATACGCACAAGATTTTAATGTCTTGTAATTGTACACAAATGAATGGAGACCTTGAACCACTGACATTAACAGATTGAAGAAGATACGTGCTGGTATTGCCATGTGGGAAGAACAAGGGGCTGTCTATAGCAATAATACAGTGCAATACCATTAGTAGTATTAAGTAACTACTAGTATCGAAGAATTACAGAATCATAGAATATCCTGAGTTGGAAGGGACTCACCAGGATCATCGAATCCAACTCCTGGCCCTGCAGAGGACCATCCTGAAGAGTCACACCACGTGTCTGAGAGCATTGTTCAAACACTTCCTGAACCCTGTCAGGCTGGTGCTGTGACCACTTCCCTGGGGAGCCTTTTCCAGTGTCCAACCACACTCTGGGAGAAGAACCTTTTCCTGATATCCAACCTAAACCTCCCCCAACTCAGCTTCATGCTGTTTCCTTGAGTCCTTACCTTTTTCTCAGCTATTTCCTGTTGCTTGGGTTCTGCTACCCAGAAAAATTTGCTTCTGCTTGATGTGGAACTTCTTTTGCAGTCCTCAGCAATGTTCTAGCATAGAAGAGCCCTGACATAAGCCTGAGAGCACTCAGAGGCCTTTTTGTGTTATGGAACCACAACTTTGGACTTCAGTGGGGAAACAGGATCCTTCACAAGGCAACGCCAGACACTAGCTAGAAATTATAATTTGTTTGAAATAAAACTATTTTCTACTGTTGCTTATTCTGTTTATTAAATAGAATTCCTAGTTTGGGAATTAGACTACTGCCCAGTTGATCTCAGTGGCAATTTTTGCAGTGAAAAAAGAGATAGTTTATGTAGTGTTGCATAGGATAAAATTCCTTAATGAAATCATGCTTTTTTTGGCTATAAAACACACCCCTCCTGGTGTAGTAAAATTCTGTAGGTTCCATGGAAGGCTCTGCTGTGCACTGCTCAGATAGTATTTCTTCTCTGGCAAGCTGTTGAATCTTGCCCCAAAATCCGAAGTGGTAATGTATGCTTTTGGCAACCAATAAGGTGGTTAAAGCTTCTACCTCTTTTAAAGACTGTGTAAAACTTACAATGTATTTGTTCTGACTGCAGAGTTTTAAGAATCATTTGCTGACTGCAGCACAGCATTACTCAAAAAAAAAATTGTTGAAAAATTGGCACTATTTACTGTGCAGTCAGCAGGGGTGGCAGGTAACATTTAATTACATATTTAAATGCCTGCATGTTCTGCTATGAATATTCAAAGAAAAAATATCACATTTTATTAATAACACTAATTCCCGATCTGGCTATTGTTCCTCATGGCAGGCAGTGTTGCTCAGATCACAGAGATGTAATCAAAAAGGTATGAAAGCAAGATTGACCATTTTCAGAACACTTACTTTTTTCAACTTGCAGGATTTTTACAGTTTTTCAGAATTGTCTCACTTTGTTCCATTGCAACTCCATGCAAAGGCATAATTTCCTGCAGGTGCAGCTCTCTCCTTAGGCATTGGATTATTAATTTTTTTTTAATTTATGTGTTTCCCTCTCCTTCCTTCCTTCCTTCTTCCCTCCCTCCCTCCCTCTTTAAATGGTTACCAATAAACTTGAGTTTAGCTAGCTAAAGTGATTAATTATTACAATTATCTAATTTATGATAAAGAATTTACATCCAACTGCAAAAATACGAAGGTGAATAAGCTCTGCACTATGCTGTTATGTTGTCAGGGAACAAGGTGATACTGCCTTCCCTCAGACAGCCTTTCCTAACAGCCTAAAGTGATGATTCTGAGGTTTGTTTGTTTTTTTTCTTTTCAGTTAATTTTAATCCAGATACTTCCATGGTGTAGCTCACTTCATGACTGTGTGTTAGCAACAGTGGAGGTGAAGCAGAAGCTTTTACTACTGATATCAAAGATACTGGAACTTAGATTTTTGGATGAAGTACAAACCATCCTAAGTCAAAGTGACAACATTACCAAACCTCATTACCTTCAAGAAATTAACTTAAGCATGCACACACAAGCTTTGCTGAAATTCCATTGTGAACAAGTCTCTTTGAGATTCAGAGATTGAAGCTGTACCCTCTAGACATGCTCAGATCCATGAAACCAAACCAGAATTAACAACACAAAAATTAACCTGTTTTCCAGCTTATGATGAATTTTCTTCTCAGCTTCCAGCTTTGGGACCCTTCCACCCCTCTGGCACTTCTCTTTTTCTTTAAAGGTATATCTTAACCCCAAAACCTTAAGTGCAGAAAACTGATGCTTTATGTATTCTGTATGTAAACAGTGTATTAGTATTTCTACCTCATTGTGGAACAGTTCTTGCAAGTCGTCTTTCTGGATAATATTGTTTTCTGTCTCAAAAACTGCACAGGTAATTATTTTTAAGCTCACTTATGATATTTACTGTCTATAATTAAAAATGTTTTGAGAAATAAACTGTAGCACAAATTGTTTTTAGTGTTTTTAGAATCTGTCTCTTTTTGCTAGACCAAAACAAAATTAATCCAGACTTTCTCTACAGTATGAAAGCAGCACTAAATTAAATGCTATCTTCTCTATCGTGCTGCCAGCGCTGCTAAGAAATACAGCACTAGAAATAAGATGCCACGGTAACTCTCCTGCACTTTAATTCCTGCAAGGCTTCTATCATTTGTTTCTCTGCAATCTAGGATTTCTTTAGCACAGTAAGAAACACGGAGAAGATTTTTGGGAGACCAAAAGCATAATTTATAGCATGGTCCTTGACCCATTCCTCAGCTAATAAGATGAGTTCTACCCTCTCTGATACCTGAATGTCATGGGGAGTTAATCATCAGAGCTTTTTGTTGTTGCACAGTTCCCATCAGGCTTACTGCTCCATGGCTTCTCAGTTTAGTATCTCTTCTCAAATTCATATTGCTTATCCTGTCCATATTATCCTGCTGAATTATTTCTTTGGGTTTTTTACTAACGGATCACACACTTCAGTGGGCCCAACACTGAGTAAATGAACACATTAGGTGTCTACAAAAATTCTGAATTTTGAAGGCGATTTTCAATATCCAGTTTGTCTTTAATGTGACTGGGAATTTATAATCAGCTATGCTAGACAGCTATTAGATAGATATTTTTATTTTTCTGGAACCAGAATCAGCATATCTATGTGTCTTAAAAAAGCAATCCTGTGAGTGCTAGCTTTCTGTCATTACATCTGCAATATCTACAGTTTCCTCGAGTGCTCTGGAGATCAGCCTCTTCCGACAGGTTTTATTGGCACCCACTGCTCAGGAATGAGCACTGGCCGATGCCAATGAGGTTTGACTGAGCAACATTGCTGCAGGAACAGTAGATGCAATCAGGGCTTGCAAATCACCAGCTGTGCACAGGTTGGAACTGTTTAAAAATTGGCTGGTTTTGTCAGAAAAATGGTTTTAGGAGGGATTTTATCTTCAACAACTCAGGAAAGCCTCTACAGAAAATAAGTATTTGTGAGGAAGATATAAACACATTCTAAGTTTCACTATTTTTCCAACTAATATCACACATCAGGAAATCTGGGGAAACTGAAACCCTGATTTGTGTTCATTTTTGGATGTGGGCTCTTAGAATGTTTTTCTAGCTTGCGGTGATGTCACTTTGATGCACGTAAATAAATACTCAGCACAAGCCAAAAACTTTTGCTCAAGAGAAACATGGCTGTTCTGAGTTCCACAGAGAGGTTTGCCCTGTCATTTCAGCAAAATAACTTTCTCACAATCAAGATCTAATGTAAAATAATCAGCAGGACTACCACAGAAAGAATAATTGTTTCTTTGTGGACCAGAGTCAGCTAACTTGTGAATCCACTGGGGAAAAGAACTAACATGGACATGGAGTTAAAATGAAATCTTGCTTCTGCACACTACCTGATATGGAGGGACCTGAAAAACCTGGAGCAAACTGGTTGTGTTGGAACAGAAATAATAGTTAGAAATACCAAGCTGTGAGTTGCAAGCATGTGCCCAAACTAAGCTTGGGAGCTTAGAGATTGGGATTTTGCTGTAGAACTACCTCTCAAAACAATTGTAATGATCCACACCACAAATGACATGATATATGACATTGTACGCCTGAATAGAATTAGTACTCTACAGGCGTGATAAATCCATCTGCCATCCTTCCTGGAGGAAAGAGGAATTTCTATAGCTTCCTCTGCCTCACACAATCCCTTTCAGCTGAATTCCAAACAACAGTTGGGCATGGTAGGTTTCCCAGCCACTTGTACATTCTCTTGTAATAATTCTTTTAGGGGAACTCAGTCTTCCTGTTATTAGTCAGAATGCACTTTATAATAGCCCATTGCTTCAGTCTGTCCTAACTGTTCATAATTAAGAGACAGTTCAGAATTAATAGACGGGAAGTTTCTGTTTTCTGCAGTTTTTATGACTTTTTTGTTACATTGCATCCTGCCATTCAGTCATCATTGGAAAGAACAGAGAGTATTGTTTGCCAATATATAGGGGAGAGGACTTTGCAGTGATCTATAATTTATTTTTAGTTTCAGCACATTTTAGCATGAAGTAATGGATGATGTAATCATCATGGCCAGTTTAGTTGGCAAACACTGCCTTGGACTAGGCAGTGTGAATAAACAGCATTGTATTAGTAATTTTCTTCAAAAAGGAAAATTATTTATTTGCAATGCAATAGTGTGCTTATGCTTGAATTTACTTTACCGTCTCCAGAGCATGCCAACATATCTGCATTCTGGTCCTACAAATGCTACCTCAAGACCATATTTAACAAATATAACTGCATTGAACATCGTAGCCCAGCTCAGGGCTGTGTAGCAATAGCATGTAAAACCACTGTTTTAGAAGGAAGAGGTGGAGAATGGTTACACAATCAAGTGGGAACAGTTAATCTAGATGACCTTTATTCAAAGCCCAGGGAGTATGTTTAGTTACCAGCGACAACTCAGTCCAATTACTCAGCTTTCCATCTACAAACGTGTCTACTGGGACCAGCCTTCAACCTTCACCAAAAAGACTTAGTAACCCTCTATATTAACCTTCTATGAGCTGCTCTTCCCATGACTCACCATTCCCTACTTCTTATGGTATCACCTGTTAATTAGCCGTATGCATTAGGAACGGAAGCTGTAGAAGTTGCACTGAAGTGAGCTTTTGGGTGACCTTGACAAGGGTGTGCTTGTTCCTCTCTGTTCTCCTTCCCTGACCTGGTTTAGATATTTGTGTTACGGTCAGGGAAGCTGCTCTGCATGGACCTGATTCTCTCCTGTGACTGTCAGAGGATGAAAGGCTGGGCCGGCGATGTCTTACTAGACATCTTAACAATGCTAGGTTTCTGGGCCAAAGATTCAGTTAATTATCCAGTGCTAACAACTGATAAGCAATGTACAATCATGATGTTGAATTGAAGCAAAGAGTCTCGAAGCCAGAGTAATCTTCTTGCTGCTTTTAGAGGAAAGAAGGCTCATATTCATCATTCAGCCTCTGTGTGTGTTTTCCCATTCTGTCAAGACTGCTGTAGTACATTTTGGATAACTTCTTTAAGGTTTCCTCTCTCCATAGGTTGTGGCCCTATGAACTCGAGTCTAATTATCACCTTAGATGAAAATGATAGTGCTAGAGGGTTTTCTAGGAGTTACAGCTCAAGGTGATGCTGCTTGCAAATGAAATGAGGTAAGGAGGATGTTCATGCTTTCATGCAGTTCACAGTTTCCTTGAGATCTTCAGGCTTTGTTGTAGCTTGAGACAGTGAGACCTCAGGGTTCTTCCAGTAGATATCTGAGGTCAACAGCAATGCCTAATTCAAAGACCTTGGCAGAGGTATATTCAGATGCATTTCCTCTTTTCTCATGCATTTCTCTAGCAAAGGCACATTTCTTTGATGTCTTGTAGGTTTAAACACACAAAAGACAAAGCATAACTGTTGGCAATCTTTCAAGTCTTGTGCAGAAAAGCCAAGCTGCAAAATTCACAAAAAGAAATTCAGCTGAAGAGTTTCAATGAACTACAACTAACAACCTTCAGTAACTATGCTGAGCAGACATCTCAGGACTTCTTGCGTGAACAATGAAAGCCTGGAAGAGAAGAATGGGATAAAATGAGACTGTCTTGCAGAGCACTTGTATTAAAAGCCTTCAGTGATTTTTAAAGAAAGGAAATTTACCTACAGTGTAAGAATATTTGTCTTTGCCTGTTGATGAATTTTATCTTAGTGGAGGATTTGAACTTTTTCTGACTTTTTTTAAATGTATAGTTATGGAATAGTTTATATACTTGTATATGAAAAAATTTATTCATATATATACGTGGCTATATTTATACATTCACAGATATGTTTCCAAGATGCATTTGATCAGAGAATTGTTGCATTTTTTTATTAAACTCGGTAGGAGCAGCTGCTTGGAACAAAATGCAGTTAAAGAAATTACTCTGGAAACTTCCTGAGACCAGAAAAATCGCTACAACTTAAGAGTAATTTATCATACACTATTGTACAGCAAGTTTCTCAGTTATTTGGTACCTTATTAGGTGCTCTACATGCAGGAAAGGTCGTAAGGTCCTTTGCAGATTTCAAGGACCACCCAGATAATTTGTTGTTCCTGGAGCATGCAGCCTCCATAAGTTTTCTCAAAGTTAAAGGCTTTAGCATGGTCTTTTAAAATTTCCAGCATTTTTCTGCAGGTAACTTTTTACCTGTTTTATGCTGCATGTAATCGTATGGCTTACACGCGTTATATAAAGAGTAAATAACAATATTGCGTGTCAGCCCTCACTCTGATAAGCTAAAAAATGAAGGGTTGATTCTTTGGTCAAACCAGTTGTCGAGTGTTTACTTGCATGTCCCTGAAGGTCAATGTCATAGGGGATCAGACACTGCAGTTGGAGCACGGTGCTGATGATGCCAAGGATGTGGGTTCAATTCCTGTATGGGCCATTCAGTTAAGAGTTGGACTCGATGATCCTTCTGGGTCCCTTCCAACTCAGATTATGCTGTGATTCTGTAATGTTAATCTAGTTTGGTGTCAGGATGCAGTGGAAAAGGCAGGAGGTGTCAGTGGGAGGAACAGTGAGACACTTAGCAGATGCCTCAAAACATGGTTTATAGGTGGGTTATCACTTTCAGCTGATAGGTGGGTTATTACTTTGCCAAATTGTAGTCATTGTTGATTACTCAGTATGGTTCTACATGAATATTCAACATGGTGTTTTGGAAACTAAAAGCAAACTGCTGCCTTTAAACACATTAGCCACAAGAAAACTCCTTCAGCACACACCCACAAATCATTCTAAACATGCTGTGGTTTTTTTTAATGTATAGATTTGCATGTCCATGGGAGCTCTGGTCTATTTAAGGAGTACCCTTTGGTCTCTGTTTTTCAATGAGCACTTTTGTGAGGGGTAAAGAACAGCAGTTTGGTATTTGATGGAAGTTGCATAGCTTCTTAAAATGCTTGTCAGACAGGAGAAATTATATACTCAGATAAAATAAAAAGCCCTTGATGCTGGCCATAGCTCATTGCAATCAGCTATGATATTAAAATGCAAGGACTAGATTTCATTTGCTCCTCAAATTACCTTTATGTAGAAGGACTTTCCAAGGGATACTTCCATTTTGATTATTAAAATTGCTGACTTGTTCACTCCTGAAGATTTCAGGTATGCAGTAGCTGCATTTCCCAGTGAAACTAATTTGCTTACCTTTTCTTGTCAGGGTCTTAATTTGGACCCAAGTGTCTTTATTTTAATTGAAAAAAACCAATTAGTCTTCTTCATGCAAGCCTACACGGCCTATCTTCATTTAATAATCAGTTGTGTAATTGGTGCTCAGATACAGTTTAACTGAGAAAATTGCAGCATTTTGCCTATGTGGGGTTATTTGAATACTGAAAGTGCAGCTTCCTATAACGGAATCAATTCCTTGAGGGCACACAAATCCTTGCCTGACCTTTTGAAATAAATTAGCAACAGAATCCAAGGGTTGGTATTTTGATGTAAAGGTTGCAATGAATGCCATCTGTCGGGTATCAGAACAGTTTAATGAAGGCCTCTTACACCAGGTGCTCTACAAGTTCAGGAAGATGCTCTGGGGGCTCTGCTCTGCGCTGCATCCAACCTGTATATTCTGGGAAAGCTGGACAATTTGCTTTCCTACGCCTTAATGAGAGAATCTATCCAGAAGGTGCAAAATAACGGCAGCCTCCAGTCTTTCCACGAGGTATGAGGGATCCCTGCGATGGCTTGCTGAACAGTGTTAGTGGCTCCCAAGTCTGGCAGCCGGATGGAGGCTGACGCAGTTGCCCTCCCATGAAGGTCCCCTGGCAGTGACCACCCCTCCCTCTGTGGGGTGATGGGGACCCTCTCCTCTTGGCTTGTGGTGATGGGTATCCCACATCCCTGAGACTCTCCAGGACAGCCTGGAGTGAGGGTGTCGGAGTCTCCATTGTTCTGGTGAGGTGACTGGGGCTCCCTCCTGTGCCATGTGTCCCTCTGCTCCTTCTCGTGTATGGGCAGAAGCACCTTCATCTCAGAAAGGGTAAACTGATTTCAGACTGAACAGAGAGAGCTCATTTCAGTGTATCCCCTACTTGAGATGATACTCTCCAAACTCAGAACAAAAAGGTTAAGATGCCTGCTCTTATTGTTTTTCTACAGAAATGCAAGGAATAAAAGTTAAGGGGTTTTTTTATGTCAAAGAATTTGACCCTTTATGCCAAAATATTTGAAGGTACTCAGTCCTTTTTATTCTGTTTGCTTTGTACTAGTTCTGAAACTGAAATTCTTTCAACCAAAGCAGAAATCTTTGTCAGCTTGAAATTGGAGCACCAAGTACACTACCTGTTATTACGTAACTATTTCCATTTTTATTAAAGCATGTCTGTGCCACAGCAAGTTTCTATAAGCAATACATAAATGAGGTTTAGAAACTCCCTTTCAAAGATCAGGTTATATAAACCCAGCTTTGAAATATAATTTTTTGCTACAAGAATTTCAGACCGTCTTAAGTCAAATCAATTATACAAGATAGACTGAACCTAGAATATTTCCCTCCTATTATTCATGGCAGAACATTTGCTGGTTTGGAAATTCCATTTCTAGAAGTATTTGAAACTAGAGGATCTTTAAGGTCCCTTCCAACCCAAGCCATTCTATGATTCTTTGAAAAGAAATGGAAATGGAAAATTGAATTTGGACTTTGAACACTTAAAGCAGATTTTCATGGCCTGTCAATGAATGACCAGATAAACTATGAATGTTATGTATTTCAGCATATTTGACCAAGACTGTCGATAAACAAAGTTAAAGCTCCTAGAATGAGAGACAGGAATACTGTTTTCTAAATTTTCATTATCTGCTGCACTAGAGTCCCTGGGAGAATAAGTACAAATTGGGCTTCTGCTGAATTTACATTACAGCAGTGTGTATGGGCAATGCACTCCAGACACAAGCGAGAGAAATCTTAACTGAATTTACAGGCAAGTATTTTTACAGCTGTTACAGATCTTAAAATTAGCTAGAGGAAGATTTCGTGTTCTTCAAGAAAGAGAAGATAAACGTTTAAAAAACCCACTACTTTTAGAAAAAGGTAATGGTGAGTTTCTGAACGACCTTGGGAACCATATACTTTTACAGATGAAGAGACGCAGAGCTACTTTCCAAGTTTCAGAATTATTAAAGCTTTCACTCACAGACTCCTTGTCCTGTGAGCATAAGGACAAACTGGTGTTACCTAGCCATTAGTTATGGAGATGTGCAGCAATGCCAGGTGGGAGGAGCTTTCTGCCATCATTGTTGCTGAGCTGCTGTCTACATAGTGTATTCAGTGCATTTCCAAAAGGCAAAAAATATCTCCCCTACCCATTAACTATGGCCTTGTTCACTGCACACAAGAGAAATTATTCCTTTGTTAGAAAATGTCTCTTCTGACTGCCTTTAAAAAAATGGAAAAAATATAATAATAATATAATTTTTTTTCTCTTAGTAACAAGGACCAACCCAAAGGGGTTAAATACGCTCATCTGAATGGCTGACTGTTTCAGATCAGTGGCATTACTGTACAGAAAAAGGTGCTCATGCATGAGGACACACTACAAAGCTGGGTTTCCAGACTACTGTATGCTATCTGTATTTCCCTTATCAGACAGGAGATCTAGCTCGTAAATAATCAATTGGGCAAAAATTTCATGCTCTCATTCAGTCCAAGATCCAGTGAAGGCCTAAGGCAGCTTCAGCTTAACACAAGAACCTTAAATTGAAAGTAGTTACCAAAGCTATGAAGGTTATCATTTATTGCAACACAGCAAAATTTGCTCCTAGCAAAGCTGGAGTAAATGCCCAAACTCAGAAGCACAGCTCAAATTTGCTCACCTCGAGAGGCCTTAGGCTCCTTCAGCTGCCCTGCGCACTTTGGATGCTTAGCTCTGCCCTTGCTCAGGTGAGATGCAGAGCTTCTGCAGCAGCTTCCTTTGGCAGTAAAGAGCAGCTATAGCAAGACAAGTGAGGACATCTCTCCTGGAGCCAATCCAAGCCTGCAGGGGCTGAGATCAGCACCAAATATGGGGGGTGCCCTAATCCATCCCTAAGAAATGCTGTGCTGCTGTCACACTGCTGCTGCTCCACAAGGAAGCTGTCAGCTCTGCCAGCTCGGGGGTTCAAACTCCATTATGCCAAAATTGCACTTTGGTCCTTCCCTGATGCTCCTGGGAATGACTGCTAAAATTCAAAAGGAGACCTTGTGAGTATGGATGATGTCATGTTGTGGAAATGTCTTTCAGTAAATAACAGATTTTTCTTCATCTAAATTATGAATAGTCACACAGAGTATCCTCTTTCAAAAGCAGTATTTATTTTTTCATCAAGATAAGACACATTACATACTGCATAAAGTAAAAAGTACTGCTAGGAAAGCTGCATTTAACTGAGATAACAAAAAAATATACATAGATTGCACTTGAGAAAGTAGGCTCTATCCCAGAAGAATATAGTAAATAAAAAGCTGATGAGTGGTTTGAAATTAGGACTCTTTCTGAACTGCCTTTGAAAATGTATTTATTCTGGGGGGTTCCAATTACACCAATAAAACTTAGTTTTATTAACAGCTTTGCTCTTTAAGTTAAAATAGTATGTAAACAACATAACAATTATACATAGACAAAAGAGGAAAAAAATATGGAGATACACCTTTGCAATTTCTGCTAATAAATAAAAAGTAAAAATTTTGCTGATACTTGGGTTCACCAGGGTCACTGCAGCTCAGGGCTTGGGTTTTGGGGAGTTTTTCTTGGTTCACATGTATGTTATCATCCCCACACTGCTACACGAAGCCCATCCCTAACCCTCCTGCACTGGCTGGGAG
Source organism: Cnemophilus loriae (assembly GCA_013397755.1). Taxonomy (NCBI): domain Eukaryota; kingdom Metazoa; phylum Chordata; class Aves; order Passeriformes; family Corvidae; genus Cnemophilus; species Cnemophilus loriae. The sequence goes on from VZTF01001239.1 coordinate 460,720, forward strand.
CATGGCGTCTGTACAGCAGCAGGAAGCAGTGAACGCTTCCATTCATTAGTAACTGTCCCAGGAGTAATACTTTAAACTTTGAGACAAGCTCAGCTTATATTTAAGAAGGTAAATCCATCATTAAGCAAGAGGACTTTTTTTACTTTGCATCTGAATTTTTCTGCTGGACCCTGGCATCCACTGCTGCCTTTATCTAATTCAGTTAGCTGAATTCTCAGCTGTTCGGTCTTTAAAAAGAGTATTCATACTATCTACCTTTGTGTATCCCACTTAGACATCCAAATCAGATTTCTAATCTTTCTATACAGCCAAAGGAGACAAAGGAAAGCTCCCAAACTGGGCAATTTCAACCTTTGGACTAAGGCACGCTATGGGAAAGCCTCTCCAGATTACCTCTAGGGGTAACTCAGGCTCCCAGACAAGGCTGAATCCCCCTGATCAGGAGGCACAGGCACCCCTCACAACACGCAGCTGTTGGGGTGGGACTGGGCGAGCAGGCAGTGCTGTGTGGCACATACCTGGTGCAGCAATACCTGCTGCACAGTTTGCCTTGGGGGGCGGGAATTAAAGGACTCCTTAGAGCACAAAGCCTTGTGAAACTTGTGTATCCTGCAACCAATACTAACTGTGAAGTCAGAGTGCTTAGGCGTGATTCAGTCAGAGATATACACAGGAGTGCGCTGGCTCAAAAACAATGCATGCTGCCAAGGTCTTGCATGCAAATTTCTTCCAAACTTAGCTAAAAATTATGGAAGGGCTGGGTCAATCTTGTTATTAAGCTAGAGACAGAAGAAGAATGAGATGTTCTTTAAATAGTCCTGAACTACAAAATGAAGGTGGTAATCTTTGGTTACAGGGCTGTTCTTTTAATGTGAATTGCTTTGAAAAATGATGAATCACTTCCCAAGTAAGCATTCAGGAGCATTTTTAAACAGACATCTGGGAGCCAGAGAGGAAAAATTAATATAAATAATAAAACCCCCACACTTTCTGAATCTCCAACGTTAAAGTACAGGAAAGAAAGTAACACAACATTTCTAAGGGATCTTCCAGCAAAGTTTTGCTAAAATTATAAGAAATCACTTACAAAATACTTGAGCTGATGAAGAGGGAAAACGAGAACATTAGGGCGCTTTTGTAACAAACCTGTAGAGTACTAAAACATACTGGTTTGAAGGCCTTGTATTACAGTATTTTATAGCACATGCCATTTTCCACTAATTCTAATGCATTATTGTCAACCTACTTCACTTTTTCAGAGAGACAGAAAGATAAGAGTCAACACAGACAAGATAATTCGATGCAGCCTATGTCTACTATGAAACATAAAACCTCAGCCATTAAATGTGCCACCCTATTCCCTCTGTTACATTCATGATCAAAACTCCAATTCTTTGCCAGACTTAAATCTGCCTGGTTTTTTACATTTTTGGAGCAGCATTTCAAAATCCTTAAAGCTAGTTTGGAAGCATTTTTTTTCCTTTTTCAGCTAGAGCACTTTCGTAATAGTTCAAAAGGCACAGGAAGCTATGCTGTAGCTTTTAAAGTGCTAATTTCATTATGAGGTGGTATTTAGTAATATTCTTCTGGAAGTTAATAAATGATGCACATTTTCCATGACTGACAGACATTGCTTAATGAGCTAATATGCTTCAGCAAAATGCAATCAAAAAAAGAAATTCACTGTCAACAGTTTAACCATGGTAATATGTAGAGCTGGAATGAGACACCTAACCTCAGATAACTAAGATTAATGCATATATGACAAAGTTAACAAACATTAAGAAACCCAAAAGCAAATAATGATAATTAAATCTCAAACACAGTTTTGTTTCCCAGTAACACAACCACAAAACAAATCAATATTTTCAACAAACAAGTGCCCTATCTTCATCTCTTCCACAGGAAAGCACGGCACTCCTCGAACTGCTGCGAGGAGGATCCAAGGGGAGGGCTGTCTCTTCCCTCTTGTGTAGAGGGGGGCTCCTCTTGGGCAACTGTGGGGCCACTCTGGGCAAGGGGCAGGAATCCAGATAAGGTAGGTAGTGACCAAAATCAGTTCCAGCCCGCAGGTATTTACCTGGGGACCTGGCAGGAGCCCGCTCTTGCAGAAGCACTTGGATGATGGCTCCCACGGAGCCACCGCAGCAGAAGTACCCCTACCACCCTCAGTGTCCTGGCTTATGCAAAGCATCTACTAATTTCAGCACATGATTTGCTTGAGTACGAACAGTGAGATTTGACTTTACTGATGTGTAATTTCATGTAATGACGGATTTTATGCATTCTATCTCACTCTGTTGGGCCAGAATGCTGGGAAGTTCCCTCTGAGAGTGGGGCAAACCATTTTGCACTCACACAGGCTCAAATTCTCTCTTCATTTATACCCACCATAAAACCCTACCATCAGGAGAGCTAGGGAGGTAGAAATGGCAGCAGAATTTGAGTGTAGGAACTGGTGAGTGAAAAACAAACAAAATGCTATTTCATTGCCAGCTACCACAAATACCTACACACCTGGTATTTAAATTCAGTGGGCACTGTGTGCCTAAGGACTGCAATTGAGCTTTTAAAATCTCAACCCTCAGAATCTAGCTACAGATAACCACAATCCTAAGTTCTTGGATGCTGATACATAAATGTATGATATACCTGTTTAGTTGCCATGGCACTAATCAGCACAGCAATGATTTTTGCTAATTGCAAAGGCAGGCTAGTAACGAATTTCAAATGATTAGTGAGTAAAGGTCCTCAGAGCAATCCTGCTTGACAGTAAATGTCCGGTAAGATGCAATTAGTGTGTCTGTTTTTTTCTTTTCTTTCTCGGTTTTTCCTTTTTTATCGGGGTGGTCTTGAACTGCAGACACAATCACAACGTTCATGGTGATCCAGCTGTATATCTACCAAGGACATGTTGTTCCTGATTCTGCCTCTTCTTCTGGTATGCCCAGCCTCAGGGACGAACTTCAGCACCTGGGAGGATCAACAAAAACGCATTGAATTAGAAAATGCTGTTGGAGATCTGAGGATGAGAATATTGGGGCCCCAAGGGCACCAACAGCCTTTAATGGCCCTGACCAGCATTAATTGGGACACATTTTTGTTTTATTTCCAGCTTTTTCTTTGACGCCCTTTGACATCCTGCTGTACTGTTTGTCCTAGAGCTTGGACAGACTGTATTATTTCCTGCGTCAGGTATCTTTGTATCATGCAGTTTCCTAACCATGTCCAGACTTGCTCCTTTGCATGCGAACAATCAAGCATGTTTCATTTGGCTCATCTTTGCAGTCCCATACGTATTTGAGTTGTCCTGTCCCTCCTCTCCCTTGTACAATATTTCTGCTCTAAAGAACAAGGAACTTTTTTTTACGGAATTTAAAACTTCTGAAGCACACATCATTAGAATTGGTCCAAAACTTAAATACTTGCAGAGCGCAGAAGGAGACAAAGGAGCTTGCACAAAATACGTATCAGATACCACTGAGTTTCTGTGGAATCTGAGTTTTGTTGGCTTATCTTAAAAATCTGAGCCTCAACCTAAATGATTTCTGAAGAATTTACTGTGAATAATGTCAAACAAATAAGCAAACAAAATTACTTCCTAGGGAAGAATACATCATAAAAGACACTTCTGAAAAAACTCTGTCTAGGCAAGATGATCTTGAGACCCCTAGGAAGGGGGTTGTAGGTTGTGAAAAAGATGAGGAAGAGGCAACAAACACAAGTTGCAACAAAAAAAACCCCATTTGGGTATAGGTAAGAAAATACTGAGAGTGGTTAAACACTGGAGCAGGTTGTCCAGAGAGGCTGCAGAAACCTTCAACATAGTCAAAATAAACAGGATGAGACACTGAGCAACCTCATCTAACTTCAATGTTTTTCCTGCTTCTATAGATCGGGTAGGAGACCCTCAGAGATGTCTTCTAACCCATATCATTACATGAACCCGATTCCCTGAAAATAATCTCGTGAGTATCTTCCCAAATCTCACAGCACATTGTCCAGAAAGACATGTATAATTGTCAGACTTGTGTAGATGGAGAATCTGAAACTGGTTTGCTCAAGTCTATGCAACACGTTAGTAGAAAAACTACCAGTGGCATTATATAGTCCCTTTCATTTTGAAATTTACTGATGGGGGAGCAGGACACAGAGTTAGCTAAACTGAAGCTCCACAGCCGGCAGTTAGCAGGTAGGTCAGTTCTGCTCAGTGTGGCCTCAAGCACCTGAGTCCAGAAACCACGCACTGGTAAGGCACTAGAGCTAACACGTCTCACCTCTTGGCAGGCTGATGTGAAGCTTATGTTCACGTTATGTTATGTCATGTCATGTTATGCTATGATGTTCATGCTAGCTTGGCCAAGTGACTGCTGGATCAGCTGGATTTCTCTTGCTTGTTCAAAGATGGATAGATGACTGCTAAGTGCATGACCAAAGTGCTCCCAAAGCCAGTGGCCAACTGGGAAGTGGGACCTAAATGTCTGTAACACCTCAACCACTGAAGCACCCATGTTTCTGCCCTAACACACCATATTGATTTATAACTAACAGATCATTCTGTTACTCACCAATCCTTTTTTTTTTTTTTAAATGTACTTTCTGTACTTTGATGTTGTAACACCATACAAGAGTTGAGATGGTTTCGGAAAGGACAGGGAACAAGAGGCTGTGTGCCAGATCAACAGAGTATTAGCATTTTGAACAGAATTAGAAAGGCCCAGAAAGTAAGTGTGATGTACTTGCCAAAGGACAACCACAGATGCTGTGCAGGGTGGGGGGGGAAGGGCAGGCAGGTTAGCAACTCTCAGGATGAGACCATTTGCTCTCTGCCATTAATGCCTCGAGGCTAGGAAAGTCATGAGATATAACAAAAGTGGTAAGCACTGAACACAGTCTATTATTTTGTTCTCCCGTTTGTGATGAAATTTATATTTAGCCTATGTAATACTGAGAGGAAGGACTGTGCCTAAGCAAGATACAGACATGCTGCTGTACTGTGTTGGGAAAACAGAATTACATTGCCCTGTCAGAAATGCAGAAATATGTAATTTTACTTTTTTTTTAAAAGCAACAAAAATACAGTATCTTTGAATTGATTTCAAACATTGGCTACATCCATATATGCAATAAATCCTGATGTACACTAGCACAATTTGCTGTACTACACTGTTGTTCTGAGCACAAAGGGACTCATCCCAATCAGGCTGCTGCAATTATTACAGAGATAAAAATAGACTGCATCTTCAAAGATGCTTTTTTTAAGAAAATGTACTTTTAAAATCAAGTACAGATGCTGACACTGGACCCATGATAAATTCCTTATTTAAAGAAGTCTTTCAGCAAAATCTGACAAATCCAGATGACTGGCAGTTTTCAAGATCATGAGTAGATAGATCTGATTTTTTCAGCTGAGAGCAAATCAAACTATGCAATGCGATGAGAGCAAAGATGTGGACTGTATTTAAGTTAACAGACCATCTGACAGCTTGGGGACTTTCCCTGTGTTTTTCATCAAGAAGCATGAGCACAGTATACAGGTTTGCTGATAAGAAAATGAACTGTCAGGCACTTCCTCAGACAAGACAGGAAAACAGTGATTGAACACAGCTGAAATTATCCAATCATAGAATTCTTTAGGTGGGAAAAGACCTCTGTGATCATTGGGTCCAACAGTCATCCCAGCACTGCCAATTCAGCCACTAACTTTTGTCCCCTAATGCCATATCCCACATGCTTTTTGAATACTTTCAGGAATAGCAACTCTCCCATATCCCTGGACAGCCTGTTTGAATGCTTGACCACTCTTGAAGTGAAGAAGATTTCCCTTATATACAATCTAAACCTCTCCTGGTGCAACCTGAGGCTATGTCCTCTTGTTCTGCCACTTGTTCTGCAGGAGAAGATGCCCACCCCGCCTGGATACACCCGCTCTTCAGTCAGAGACAGTGCTAAGGTTCCCCCCTGAGCCTCCTTTTCTCCAGGCTAAACACTCTCAGCTCCCTCAGATGTAAGACTTGTGCTCCAGACCCTTCTCCAGCTTTGCTGCCCTTCCCTGGATTTCAGGTGTGGCCTCACCAGTGCCAAGTACAGGCGGACAGTCACTGCCCTGGTCCTGCTGGCCACACCATTGCTGATCCACGCCAGGATGCCATTGGCCTTCTTGGTCACCTGGGCACACACTGGATCATGTTCAGCTGCTGTCGACCAGCACCCCCAGGGCCTTTTCCACTGTGCAGCTTTCCAGGCACTCTGCCCCATCCTGTAGCACTGCCTGGGGTTGTTGTGACCCAAGTGCAGGACCTGGCACTTGGCATTGTTGAACCTCACACAACTGGTCTCAGATCCAGCCTGTCCAGACCCCTCTGCAGAGCTACTTTAATAGCTGATCACAGAACTGATATTGAAAGCTCTCTGTCTCACTCCCACCTAATAGTTTCATTTTCATCTAAGTACAAAGGAATTGAAAAGAATCTGGAAGTAAGGCCATTTCTGGTGACCACAGTAGATGGAAAACATTCCTCTATTCTGCAAATAGCTGCTGTTTATTCATCATGTGGTCAGGTCCTTAAAGCTGAGAAACTACTGAATAATGAGAACAGTTCAAATAAATTCTGTTCAGGACACTTTATCACTCGTTTTTTGATGGGATCAGTAGAAAGAAAATATGGATATGACAGGTCTAGTATTCTCAAAAGGTTTTTTTTTGTGGGGGTGAAAAAGAACAACCTTGTAGTTTTCAAATTAAAGGATCAATGTCTGTCACTTCTCATCAAATTGCAGTGCCTCAGCTATTCAGATCATTGCCTCACAAAGAGCATGTAACTACAGTCATGTCCCTCTCATCAAACACTGAGTAAATTACGGTCATTAAACTATTAAAACAATTAAAATCAAATCAAGATTATTCTCCTTCTGAGCTGGATTTGGTGCTTATAGGTAATACAAAAAAAAGTGCGGCAGGGCATTTTCTGTGCAAAGAACCCCATAGGAGCACACCAATATGCTGGATGGCAGTTTGTAGATATGCCTGAGCATCTCAGAAGTTTCAAGGTGAGATGACTGTAGTCACTGGGTAACTTTCCTTAGCGGCAGCAATGTAGGAAATGCTTTCATGTGTTTCCTTGCCAGCAATCCTGCTCATTGATCATGTATTGAATGTAGATGCCAGCTTCTGAAAGCCCCTTTAAATGAGAGAAAAGCCATGGCAAAAACCAGGATCTGGAAGCTGAAGCCAGAAAAACTTCAAGTGGAATTACGGCACACTCGTTCAAGTCAGGCCCACTCACCACTTGGACAGCCCTCCAAGGAACTGGGGCATTTCCAGCCTGTTTGAGGACCACCTTTCCAGGAGGTGTAAGGTACCTGTTTGGGTTGTGCTCTGGGGGCAGCAGGTGCTCTCCAGTTGCCTGTGGAGCACAGGAAGTCAGGGCTGATGGCCCCTATCATCTCAGCAAGTCTGTAAGAACACTTGAGGATCAGGGGCTGAGGAGAGCAGAGAGGCAATGACTGCCAGGAAGAGGATCCAGCTGGAGATAACCTGTTCACCCTGATCCATAGGTGGCATGTCTCCAGCAGAAGCCACAATAAAGACTGCCAGGAAGAGGATCCAGCTGGAGATAACCTGTTCACCCTGATCCATAGGTGGCATGTCTCCAGCAGAAGCCACAATAAAGACTGCCAGGAAGAGGATCCAGCTGGAGATAACCTGTTCACCCTGATCCATAGGTGGCATGTCTCCAGCAGAAGCCACAATAAAGCAGTGACTCCAGAGCATGATTCACCTGAAACACCCCCCTCTGGAGGGGCTAGCTCTGGGGACTAGGAAAGCAGCCCAAAGCTTGGACTCACAGTGTTAGATGGGTAGAGACAGACTAAGTGAACCATCCCTTCAGCATTTGCTGATGGTCCTAGCCAGGTATCATTGATCCTTGAAGTCAGGCAACATTTAGCCATGACAGTCCATGATGGCTGATTTCTGTTTTATCAAAAAGCAAAGAGCAATAGAAAACCCAGTCAAATCTTAAAAAAAAGTTTCCCACAGGCATTTTTGACTTATCATTTACTTATTAGTAACAAGAGTAACATTGTTTTTTAAATTCTTGACCAGTATTTTGAGCACCAATAGAAAAAGTGAAGCCTCACTCAAAAATCAGCTTTTTTTTTTTACCTTTCTGATTAGCTTAAGGAGGCTAAAGAAAATCAATAAGATGACTATGGCTTACCCAATATCTAATTAGCTTCATATTCTTGTGACAGAGGATGATGAGCAACTCTGGATGCTATTTTAGACAGTGAAATTTGTACTTTGCAGAACTTATTTTAAAATTCTGCTATGCAGCATTATCTAATCTCCTTCTGCAAATCTAAAAATAACACCATTCTAGCATGCAAACCAAATTATACTTGTCTGAGATTCATGAAAGAGGAAGCATCAAAAGTGCAAAACATTCAACACAGATCCAAGTTCTGATAGACATAAAAAAAATCTTACTCCGCAATTTTTGAAAGTTATCTAATCCAAAGGTCACACACGGTTTAGCTGTGCTCTAAGAAGCCAAGCATTATGGGAATGTGGTTCATAATTTAGCACAAGGACCTTTACTCTAGTAGGAACATAGCCTAAACCAATGACATAGACCCAAAGATGTATTCTTTCTTACCAGAGATAATTACAGGGTATCAGGGACAAGAAAAATGAGCCGGCTTGCTGATCAGTGGTAGCAGGCAAACTAAGCGATTATTAAAGATAGATGGGATTATTGCTTCTATTTTTTTATTTGTATGCATAGGAAACACCTGGTTTTAATACAACAAACATGGGAAAAAATTAATTGGCTTAAAACTCAAGTACCTGAAGCACTCACTAAAGCTATGATGTTTTTGACAAGTGTGACATCAAAAAGACCCTCACTTCTACTGATCTTGCCAGGAATTATGTGTACATTATGCTACAGCTATTGTTTTATCACGGACTAGATACAGGTGCTCCTCCTTCACAAACTGCCTCTCTGTCCTGACATGTATCACAGGATGTCTCACTCGCTTAACTTCCAGATGTCAACCCAAGAACTTTAATTTTCATCTAGTAAAAAATCAACCCTTTTTCTCTCGCTGCACTTCTGCACTCTCTCTGCTCATTCCATGACCTAGCAGTCATTTCTGACTCACTTTGTTTCCTTGTACTTGCATTCCAAATAAATCCCACTGCTGCTTCTTGTACAATATTCCATGAATTAACTCTTTTGTCAGGCTAATTCTGTGCCTTTATTACCATAACAACCTTTTATCTCCTTTATACATGTACTATCAACTCCAGGACATACAACAATCAGACCATATTCCTTGCACACTCCTTTGATGATTCTAGGTCTTTTTAATCCCTTAGCAAATTCCCTTTGTTGTGTCAGCACCATTTGGATCATTTTTTGACCAGTTATCTTATGTTTCCCTGTGTAAGGACAGGGTGAGAATTATTGTCTGCTCTCTCAAGTGCCTCCTTAAGGTTTGCTTCTCATTTCTCTGAAAAATAAAAGAAGGAAAGAAAAAAGCCCCCACAGCATCAAACTGTATTAGTTACATTTCTTAACTCCATTGCAATAACTCTGTCTTACTGAAGTTCCATGCCACTTTTTTATTTTCTATTGTGCTCCCATGTTCTTTTCTCCTGTATAATATTCCCTCCGTCTTGTTCTCCCTTTGCAGTGTTGGGTTCAGTTGAAGCTGTTTCTACGCCCCAGCAACTTGTGCCAAGACACAGTATTGTGTGCTCTGGGGTACCTACTGCCTCTCTCAAGGCAATCAAAGGTTATGAAATTGCCACCCCAACACTAATCAAAACCTTCTCTCTGAGAATTAACTGAATGTATGTCCTGTGAAGGCACCAGACAAGCTCCAGTCAATATCAAACCTGAATGGAGGCATAATGCTTCAAAAAGAGGTAGGATGGGTGGTGGGGGAAGAAGCATCTTATAGACAGTGGACAACACATCAGTCTTTACAGGAGAGACAAATAAGTAGGTAAAAGATGCAATCAGCTATCACCACTTTGCTTTTTTCCTTATATGCCCTTTAGCTGTGCAGCTCAGCACTGTGTTTGCGGAGGTTTATACATTCTGACAAATTCTGGTTGCTACCTTAAGAGCGCTTATTCCCCACGGAAACTCATTTCACATCTCATCAGTTACAGCAATGAGATGGGGAAACCGATTTCTTGTTTCTCTGAGGTATGTGCATGCTAGCTGGATAGCACAGCCACAGACACAGCTGAACTGAGTCCTGGTCTGAGTTCCCCCACAGCTTCTCTGTGCTGAGTAATTTCCAGGTTTAGAGCCTATGCCTCCTTAAAGAGCAGCTCCAGGCATTTTTAAGGAAATGAACTGCAATGGGAAACACACTTTTATACCAGGTCCGCTTTAGAAAGTTAGACAGCAGTTGGACTGAGCATTTGATTAAGGTGGGCTGCATCCATTTCCATGTATTGCTTTGTCCTTCCCTTGCACAGAGCACTGCAACATAACTCAGTATCACTTATGGCAGACTTATGCCTGAGAGATGTTTTCAGACACTGCCAGGACTCGACCTGTTTGGTTTGAAGGGTTCGTGACACTATGTGGTAAGTCATGAGTATTTGTCCAGAGTATTTGCTTTGCTCCAAAGCAAACCCAGAAGCCATGGAAAACCACAGAGCACCAAAAGATTACTGCAAGAAAAAAAAACCAAACAAACAACCCACCAATAAAACTATCTGTTTACCCAAGTTATGACCCCACTCATTTCTGAAAACTGCTGAGTATTTTTGGTAAAGTCATGGCAAACTTCCAGGCTATAAAGAAGACCCAAGATCTCATGATTAACATCTCCCAGGGCAATGAAGAAAAAGCTACCCCTTATTGTGGCCATCTCATGTTCTCATATTCCCTGCTGTTGCATCATTTCTTACAGTCGGACATGATAGAAAAGAGCTGTACATTTCATTCAGGGAGCTGGAGCAGCACTCTCAGATTGGGAAAATTAAAGGCTCCACGTGATAGCTATTAGTCCTGAGAGGCTAGGCTAGGAGGGAGCGTTCAGTGATTACAGTGGGAGGCTTTGAACAGGAACTAAGAGGGAACTGAAAAGCATTAAGAGCATAAGGAGAAGATAACCTTGAAATCTCTCTGGACTAGAAGCCTCTCTTTCAAGAAACACACTGGACTCAAGGGTCCCCACAGCTGCCAACATGGAGCTACTCCAGCACTTGCTACAAAGCCAAAAAGGAGCCTATCGCTTCTGGAAAATTTGCTTGCCTGTCTTTCTCACCCAGAAATACTGGGTAGCTCAGAAATGCCAGGGAACTTTTAAGTGATCCCCAGAGACATTTTTACTTTTGAGGACAACCATATCCATGTGCAGCACACAAAGCTCTTGCAGGTTCAGGAGCTCAGTAGATGAAGCTCCAGGATAGAGGTTAGGGAAAATCAGTCTGGCAAGAGAAGGGGTCTGGGGTCTGCAGCACTCAGTTTCAGCTACTTCAAACACCTTCTTTGCTCCACCATCTAATATTTCCTTCTGGTGTCTTCTGTAAATCAAATTAACTGAGACTTGTGTTTGAATCTAGCCTATGTCCTGCAGTAGAAGGCAGAGCTTTTTAACCAAATTAATGGTGCTGGGGATTTCATAAAGTGTAAAGCTCCATCCTTTGTTATGCAACTAAAGGCTCTTTGGCTAAGGTTCGTGGGTTTCAAATTGGCTTTTAAGAGAGTAAACTGGCTCCATGGTTCTAAAACTGGCATGTGGAGAGGCCTCTCCTCAGTGCCTTTTCTGCCTGGTATTTAAGTAAAATTAAAGTGTCAAAGGAGAATAAGAATAAAACTGATTAACTGTGCGTGGCTAATAATAATAATAAAGTGGAAAACATTTTGGACTAAAATTAATGGACACATCTTTAGTATGTCATACATGAATTTATCTGCATGACTTCCACTCATGTTAATGGGAGACACTTGGCTAAATATCTGCTCAGTGAGCTGTTAATTCATCCCTAAGGGATAAAATTTAAATTTAAACTTACAAAGGCCATTTAATGTTAAAGCTGAAACACTGTCTTGAATTCATATGGTTTTCAGAGTAGAAATGAGTAGGAAAATAAATTAGCAGTGATGTATTTGTGCGAATGCTGAATTTCCTGAATTTAGTGATTAATTTGGGGCAGTCGTAAGTCATGACATTCTGGTGCTGAGCAGTACCTGGCTAGTGCGATATTCTGGTGTCCCAGCACCAGCTGTTCCAAAACACCTGAAAAAAGTAAGTGCTTGATAATATATTTATAATCAGCATTTTTCTTTCTAGCTACTGTCAACAGTTAACTTAAATTCTGATACAGGCGTAACCCAGGATTCCTTAGCTTATATTTTACTTCTAGTTCTTTCAGAAATCTTCTGAAATATGCACAACTCATATTTAAGTGTTGAAATTCCATACAGATTTACTGTAAAAAACCCAATTCCTTTTTATAATTTAAAATTAGTTCCCTTCCAGTCTCTCTCTTGTTCTTTTCTTAAGAAAAAGATTATTTAGGAAGACCTAATTTTCCTTTAGCTACTATTCATTATTTCCCATCTTTCACTGTGTCCTCTCTTACTACCATTTTTTTTTTCTGAATGAAATTATCCAAAACTTTTGAGCCACTTTCCTTCCAAATGTTTTTGATCTATATCTTCCCCTACATCTCTCATGATGTATGCTTGCTGCTTCTATTTATTTTTCCTAGTCCTGCCTTTGACCTTTTAAGCAATAATGGTTAAAACCTAGTATAAGACCCCCCACCAATTTATCCAGACCACAATATTTGCTGTGTTATTACCCCTTCATCTCGATTCTTGCAGAAGACTGTCACTTGTCTTTTTCTTATCACTGCACTAAACAACTGTTTTCCTGAAGCTTTTCATAGTGATTCACTGCTTGACCTTTAGCCCGATTTCCACCCCTCATTTCTTCCTCCTCCCCTCACACACCCAGTGTTATACGAATAAGTAGTTGAGACCACTCATCCTAATACTTGCTGCTTTTCTAACCTGCATTTATAAGCAGTTACAAAGACCTTCTGAAATTCCTCACAGCCTTCTCTGCTGTTATCTCCTGTGCCACCTGTCATTTTTGCCACCTCTCTGTTCACCTCCCTCCAGACTGAACACACATGAAATAAAAATCTGAGTACTGGGGGCACCCTCAGATAGCCCTCTCCCATTTAGAAAACTGCTCGTCTCTTCCACCTCATTGCTCTCTATCTCTTAACCAGCTTCTAATCCATGTCTGATCTTGTCTGGCTGACTGTTTGCTCTCTGCAGGAGGTGCCAGTCCTTTTAGCATTCTTGTACAATGTTGTGGTGCTGTATAAATATTTATTCATATATAAGGCCTTCTGAGTTAATTTTATCAGCTCATAGTCATCTAGGTGCTTTATACCTATTCATTTTTTTTCCAATTAACTTTTCTACCACTGAGATAAGGCTTTCTGCTCTGTAATTACTAGGGTCATCCCCTGCATCTTGTTTAAAATAAGAGAAAATATTAACTATGCTCTAATCTTAGCACGTGGAGTATGCTGTATTCTGCAGTTATGCGTGAGAAAATATCTGTTAGCTTTGAAAAGAGTAACCACATTGCTCACAGCGTGGGCAAGTTCTGACCTTCAACAACCTTCTGCTATTGCAGCCCCAGGGTCTCTCAAGGTAATGCCTTAATGTTATGAGCCCACATCACATCCACGTTTAAAGTCCATAAAGTTCATTTTCACTCAGGCCTTAAGCCAAGCGGTAAATCAGGCTCTTACAAGAGATATGTGTCAGAAATGAGTCAGCATGGCATGCAGCTACCCTACCTTCCAACAACTGAAAGGCAACTACCAAGTAATTTTACTAGGTATGCTCACTTTAGGGAACATTGCTCATGTCTTGATCTGAAAATACTGCATTAGAGGCAAGAATACAAAATGCTCTTTCCTTGTGTTTGTCCTCTCTAAATGCGTTCTGAATGGATTAAAATAATGGGCATTGTTCCTATGCAAAAATTTTGCCTTCCTAAAAAATTGCTGAGTGTGAAAAAAGCTAAGGCTGAATGATTCAGCTGCCTCCTATAAGTAATAAATCTGGAAGGGAAGAGAGTTTACAAGTGACTTAATTGTAATTTCCAACTGTGAGCGTAAGTTTAAAGCAAGAGGAAGGGAAGTGAAATATCTCAAGGAACACATGTCTCGGTGTTACTAAAAAGAATATTTCCAGTGGTATATACATTTATTTTGTATTAGTCCTTCACTGGGACAAATCAGTCCAACATAAGGCTCATTCTTGCAACAAAGCTCACTAGGATACTGTGGTGGCATCCACTCAGAGGCGGCAGAAGTTCTCTCCAACTTTTAAGTTAACTTACACATAAATACTGCTAAAAATACTGCTAACACCCCTTTCTCACACATACATAGTCAATTAACAAGAAGCACACACAGCTCTGAGAAAAGACTTCAGAATCCATGGAAGCAATAAATACCCTAAAGAAGTAACAAAGAAAGAATGAAAATACCTCATGATATTTTTTCACTGTTTTCCCTGACACGCAGGTGCAGGATTTCCAGTTTGGAGTCCCGCAGCCACAGTTTCCGCCACAGCGCTGGACAAGGAGGCAGCGGGGGAAGAAAACGACATTTGTCAGCTTCAGCTCCTCCCTTAAATTGACAGAGTAGTTCCTCGGAGTGCAGCTGTAACGCTTCACATCATCATTCAACCTGTCCAGATCAACTGCAATGCAAAAGAAGTTTCATTAGTGAGGTTAGAGTGGGACATTCCTCTGGTTTATACTGCTCCCCAGGCAGTCAATAACACTGAGTGATGGGGTGCTGGTTGAAAAACACGTGAACTATAGCAGTGATTTCTGAACAGATAAACATAAACCTACCAATTTTAAATCATTACAGGTGGCCATCCAGGCTGTCATCCTTCTCCCACTGACTGCCATAGCAGAGATCACACCGACTATAAAGGTGAAGGGAAGGTTTGCAGTAAAATGAAAGCTGAAGACTGGTCATTTTATTTGCTTTGTCACTCATCTGCTGGATCCTTGGGCAAGAGATTCCACCTCTGCTACTCTCTTCCCTCCTCTGTTTACACCTGGCTTACTTAGATACTAAGATCTATTTTGCTATTATGGGCAAAAACAAGGCCCTTCCTGTGGTCAGTAGAGAAACATTTTTGGGGAGTGATTCATCCCTTCCTCGCAAGAGCATTTAGGGACAGGCTGCATGACTTTCTTCCTCTAGTTGCCTGTCTGTTTTGTTTATGAATAGAATTTAGATAACTCACTTTTAGATGGAGAAACCAATCTAAGCAACACTAATTTCATCTGGTAAACGTTACTATAATAGGTATAAGAATAAATACAATTAAAATTAATAGGTTCATTGAATGTCAGTAGTTGGTTGATGTTTAAATGCCTAGTATCTGAGATCTGTCATGTAAACAAGCAGTAAAGCCAGCCATAAAAATGACTTGTAGACTATCAAATGTGAGTTTAAGTGCTGTTTCTAGCCTTAGCTTGTAAAGCTAAAACAAAACAAAAACTTGATTTTATAAATATATTTTCCACAATTGTAACACAGACAAAAGTTACAAATTTAATGAGTTCTATTTCTATAGAAGTGTTTTGATTTCTTTTTCCTTCCTTTTCTGTTTTTTTCTTCCCTTAGGATTCTGTCCGCCAACTAAGTGTTCAAAAGCTCAGTAATTCCTTCAGGAGTGGGAGACATGTGAACTTGTGTTGAGTTTGACTCCAAAGAGTATTTGCTAACAGAAACATCAACAGGAAAATACAGATGGCTCAAATGAGAACTGAGGTAACAGTCTAGTGTTTGTGAACATATCAGATTTTCAGGGCATGTTTAGCAGGTCAACATGACCTCTGGTTCTGAGAACACTTATGCTTGTGCTTTAATACAACTATGTGAAAACTTACAACAAAGACATTTCATACCATCTCTGACTCAGGCCCTGTCAACATCACTAAGTTAACTGCGGAAAAAGCTGTGATTTCTAAATATCATGCACCTTTACATTCTGACTTGGAGATATTCACAAGGCTGATATGCAAGAGGCAACGGTACATAAATGTCAGAAGTGCCATTACAGAAAATCGTAGCAGATTCACTTTCCTGGCAAGGTGTTATCTCAGTCAACGGGAATTTAGCAGATAAATTGCTATTTTATAGCAATTATGATACATTCCCCCATGAAATCTCAGTGGTTCTCTCCAGAGAGCTAGCATCTCTCCAGAAGAGGTATAGATCATCCTCCCACTATATGAACAAAATCAATGGGACTGGTGGTATACTCATGCACTGAGAGAAAAATACACTGTGAATGCCTTTAGCCAGGACTGACAAGTCCAGGGTATATTGATCTCTTTGTTTCAACAGATGATATTTTCTTCTCTGTTGTCATTCTTCAAAGCCACCTCTTCTCACTGCAGGCTTTCAGGCTAATTCTTCCCACATGGAAGTATTTCCCACTCCTCTAAATGTTCTCATCAGGACCTTTGCCATCAGCTTTGCTAACTGGTAAAGCAAAGCGCTATCTGGCTAGTATTCATTTCAGCCAACTGATGTGAAGGAAAAATTTAATAAAGGAAGAAGAGGGCTGAAAATTTTCTGCCTTCATCATTAATGAGATTTTTTTGAGGGGAAAGCCTGGAGCATCCACATTCTGACACTGCAGCAATCCAGGGGAATGGATACTGATATGAGCAGGCTGCTATCGGGACAGACTGGCTATGGATTATGATGGCATTTACTGATGGTGCTGATCAGAATAAAATGCTCAAAGGCTTAATTCTGACTTAATTCACCCGAGGTGACACAGGAAACGAGGCTTCCAGTAACAAACTGGAAGTCAGTACAGAGGGGCCAGACACAGCTCACACGCACTGACATCTGTGTCCAGGAGAAGACAGCTGGGGGACTGAACAAAATCTGCTCTATCACAGATGACACTTCCCCTCAGGCTCAACACTCCTTCCTGCATTGAGCTGATACCTATGGCCCACGGTGTTATCAACACAGAACTGAGTCTTTGTAACAGGTCTGGCAGAGAGGGAAGACACAGACACGGAAAGGACCTGGGTCGGGGAGCTTTCCTGCAGAGAGCAGACTATATCCATCCCAATGTTACACATTCTGGCCTCAATACTTAATTACTCAATGCAAATAGCAAGGGTTGACCTTGCAAAGGGCTTTCACTGAAGAGAAGGCTTTGCTCACCGCCTTCAAATGCCTGGTTTTGACGACCTTTCAAAATCTCTTTGCAAGGTCTCTTAGGCTGTAGCTGAGTCAGGACTGTTGAAAGATGTTGATTTGCTTGAAGCATAGGAGGGGATAACCAGGTAATTCGCATAATTTTCTTTCTCTATGCAGTATGAAGAAATAAACGGTTTATAAAGAGGGCTCAAAACTTTCTCTGAATACATTCTTCAGGAATTCTGAAATCAACCAGTAGCAGAATACATTTTCATTAGTGTATTTTTTTTTCTATGCTGAACTATATTTGAAGCACCAATGGAAGATTTTCCAATGGAAAATTGCCTAAATTCTTGATATCACACTGAAGGCATTCTGATCCTGACTTATTATCAGTTTTTGGAACTGCCAAATCCCAGAATTATCAGTTAAGACGTGAATTCTCTCCATTTTGCATATGTCAGGATATCAAACTACTGGAGTCCAGTGTGAAATGGACAAGTACAATAGCAGGAAGGTGTTATTTTAGTGATGTTGAAAACATGAAAATAAGTAACTTCAAGCAGAGAAGAAAAGCCTAAATAAACAATTTAAGAGATACACAAGTCATCCTCCATTAAAATTCATTTGGAGGTGAACACCTACACTCATTTTTAATCTGCTCTACAGACCTGCAGTGCTCGGTGGGATAAGGTGAGCATGCAGTGTACTCTGTGAACAATGTATACTGTACTCCGGCAGCACCACACTGACACACAGGAACAGTTCCCACTGCCTAATTAAACCCTAAGCTCTAGATCACGGTTTATTGCCCCTGAACAAAAGAACACATTTTATTCTGAACAACGCTCTCTGCTGAAAGCTTCAATATGCATTTTTCCCTGTCTTTGGATTGTTTTACTGTCTGGAGCTAGTCCATCTCCCCATCTATATAACAATGAGATTTTACAGTACAGTCAGTTTCATGCATCACTTCACTGCTGTGACTAAAATGTAACCGAGCCTTGGTGTGATTGGTGTGAAATCCAGCTGCTTTACTTATCAAGGACTGAAACAACTGGAGTTTTTAATTTAAAACTAGAACTAAAAGGTTCTTTAGACTGAATGCAAATAATTCCCAGGTATTACTACAGAATGTCTGCATCAGAGACTCAGCTTATAGGTAAGGCAGACATAAAAGAGATGCACTGGAGCACTAAACTGGATACTCGGGGTCCAGTGTTTACCCTTTCCTTCCCTTAAATCCTATTTCACATAGCTCTATGGCATGTGTTTATCTTGAAGCATTGATCACACTATTCTGTGATTCTGTGATCTTAATCAGAGGTAGGCACTGAAATCAGAGACTGCAGCTAATGCCATGTTTTATTCAGAAAAACGGAGGCCTTAATATCGAGGAGAAAACCTTTGCTGCTGGTCACTGATTAATTTTAAAGACAGGTGGTCTTTTAGGGGTGCTTTTAACACTTTATCTGTTCCAAATTCACACATGGTCCTGACACTGTCATATCTGAACACTTTATACTTTTTTCATGCACCAGTCACAGAGCAGAGCTAAGGTGTAAGAGATGGCAGCCACCATGCCATGGTATTCCTACAGCGCATGCCAAGGCCATCTACAAGAAAGGCAAGGAGGATTCCGGCAGCTGCAGACTGGTCAGCCTAACCTGAGCCCATGATAAAATTAAGGCGCAAATCCTGCTCGGAAACAATGTCCAGGCACATGACAGACAAGGGGATGACTGGGAACATCCAGAATAGATTTAACAAGACCAACCTCAGAGTCGGCTATGATGAGACAACTGTCTTGCTGAATGAAGTGAAAGCAGCAAAGGCATCTGCTGATTTCTGACAGTGATCCATAGCATCCTTGCAGCCATATTTCTGAGATATAATGGAATAGGTGGACTACAACCAGTAGATAACTGGAATATCTGAGAGACTTGAGCAAAATGGTCAGCCATTCCAAGTACAACTGGTAGCTGGCTATTACTTGTGTTCCCCACAGGGTAACACTGGGGTTAATACTGCTAAAGATCTTCAGGTAGACTAGAGGTACTGTAGAAGCCATCAAAGACGTTCAGAGCAGTGCTGCAGCTGACTGAAGCTATGGTGTGGCTGAACTTGAGTTGGAAAATTCACAAGCTGGAGAGGGACTTTTTACAACGGTAAGTGGTGATAGGACAAGGGGATATTGCTTCATACTGAAAAAAGGTAGGTTTACATTAGATATTAGGAGGAAATTCTTTACTGTGAGGCTGATGAGACACTGGAAAAGGTTGTCCAGAGAGGCTGTGGATGCCCCATCCCTGGAAGTGTTCTAGGTTGGACGGGTTTTGAGCAACCTGGTCTGGTGCAAGGAGTCTCTGTCCATGGCAGGGGCACTGGAACTAGATGATCTCTAAGGTCCCTTCCAATCCAAACCATTCTATGATTCTATGATCTCAACAATGTAACAATGAACACTGGGATTACCAACATAATTACATCCTCGCAATTATTTGGTAATAACAAATGAATTATTTCCCAGTCGCATCTTCCACTGGTTAAATCATTTAAATGCTCTTACACTGATGAAATAATTCTTCTCCATACCAAATTTTGACCAAACCCTGTGGCTTTTAGACTTCAACACATATGGCTGATGGTTTTGCTTGTTCCACTGCACATGCTTAATGATACCACAATAAGCAATTTGTTAAATATACCTGGAAGCCTGGGGAGCTATCTAAATCTTTCTCATGGGAGCTAAGAAGATCTTGCAATTTGCATTTACTGCAGAATCACAGCAGCAAGACAAATTTCTCAATACAGCAACTATTATTTTAGAGGAACAAAAGATCAGAATTTCAGTAGGATTATAGCTGTTTTGGAACAAAGCGCAAAATATATAGGCCTATTATGTGCTGGCAAACCAATTACCAGCTGTAGTACAGGTCAAGTAGCAAAAACAGGCCAAACGATTGGACACAGCTTCATTGAAATCAACGGAAAAGAGCAACTTATTCCAGTGATAAATAACATGCTGCAAGTTTCACTAGCATTTTATAAAAGGGTTTAATAGGAAAATCTCTCACTGCAGTGACCAACAATTACGTTGTGTAACACGAGGGAAAATCTCATTTGTCACAGAGGGGGAAGGTAAGAATGTAGATCTGAATTAGATTGTGAAATGAATGAATGTGTGCAGTTTGCATGCAACACACAACTTGGTTCCTAACTGAAAAAGGGTGGCAGAAATATTCTGGTTTTTAAGCACACGGAATACTTTAAATTATCAGCTATTTAAGAAGGTATTCCATGTACTTGGAATATTCAAATTTGGCATGAATGAGCGAGCATTCAGCATTTGTGATGCCTGCACTCCCTGTCTGGTGCACTGAAACTTGCTGGCAATCATCCCAGAATCTTTCAAGGAGGAGTGCATGGATGTCTGCAGTAATTCATTGGCCACTACTTGCAAGCCTCTGAGACATTACATTAAAATTTTAACTTCTTGCTAAACCATTTTAAGTAACGACAACTAGAAGCTATTGTTAAGGACATGGTGAAACTTGCCTGATCTTGGGAACCAATTTGGCAATGAACACCAGAAGCATTTCGTGAAGACCCATCATCTGACCTCACTACTACCCTTCCAGAGAGCAGTGTGGTTATGCCAGCAAGTGTTTATTTATTTAACTTGTAAAGCTGTCACTGCAGACAGATGCTATTGCAAGAATGTCCCACCTGATTAATTTCCTCTGATAGCCAAAGGCTTCTTGCATATCATTTCCAAAAAAGAAAATGAGCTCATAGGCAGGGGTAGTCTTGTTAATTACCAGAATGTATCTATATACATGTGTTCCTGCTTCCTAGGTTTATTTACGGGAAAACAAAATAAAACACCCCATTCCTTTCTAAAGACAACACCTTCCTCTGGGTATGTAGTGGTTTTGAGTTCGTCAATCCAATTTAAGTGCAGAAATTTAAATTTGGGCCTATTATTTAGGACATTTCCCTCCGTGAGATAAGGATTAGGAGAAGCAAAGCAGGCTCAAACTTTAAAGAATATAAAGAAAGTTTTATTAACAGAACTAAAAGGAAAAAAAGAAAAAGAAACCCCAATAGTAAAATTAAACCTCCAGAAAACCTCTCCTCCCCCCAAACTTCTCTTTCAGATATTTCCCCACAGACAGTGCAAAGACACAAAATCTGATGTTTCTCAGTCAGTTTACCAGCTCTAGAATAACCTTTCTTCAGTCTACGTAGAGAGCAGAGTCTCTCTCGTACTATGGAGGTCTTTCCACAAGAGAACAGTTCTCTCGTGGCTTCAGCATCACAGTGAATCAGCAGCCCGGGGTTACAGCATCTGACCCCTGTGAAAGTCCTTCCCACACCTTGCAGCCTTCCCACAGCTGCTTTCGTGGGCCANGCTAGGGCATCTTACTGTTAGAATGCTCCAAGTCTCCCCATAAAATGTCACGAGTTACAGGAAACAGTCTGATGGGTCAATCACCCATCCTCCATAGCTTCCCAAGAGAATTTCAGCCCAGAGCTAGGGCATCTCCTCATCCTCCTCTTTCTTTAGTTCAGTCCTCTTGCTTCACTGACTTCAGTGTCTCGGTGTAGCTTTCTTCACATGCTTTCACCCCTTTCTCTGACTCGGGAGAGAATTGGTGTCTGAAAGGTTAATCTTGTCCCGGGCCGGTAGATGGTCATGGGATCTCGGCCCAGGCAGCGGCCAGAGGAGCCGGGGGAGGGACAGGAGGAGGAGGGTGAGGGAGAAGGCCGTTCTTCTCATGCTGTGCCAGCTCCGTCAGGATCTTAGGAGTTGCAGCGAATCGGGGGGGCCTCCCCCACTCGGCCAGGCCAAGCGAGGGGGGGCTGCTGGAGGTGGCCAGAGGTGGGGGCCTGACCCAGCCCGGTGGACGGTAAAAGGGAGCCAGGCCCCAGCCCTTAAGGGGAGCAGGGGAGGGGCTCGGCCCAGCAGATGGTAAAAGGGGGCCAGGCCCAGCCCTCGGGGGGCCGGAGGAGAGGGGAGAGGGCCAGCCGGGCCGGCCCTAAGGCCTAGCCTGGCAAAAAAACCCCCTCCCCTTCCCCTGTTACCTGCTGGAATGCCAGAAGCCAAAGAGGAAGTTCCAAGTGTCCAGCTCCTTAAATACTGTATCTCACAGAAGGCGTACCTTAAATGTCATTGGCGCACGACACCCTGCCAGGTCCAAAGGACCTGGCAGGGTGAAATTCACCTAGAAACCTGTCAACCCATGACAGGGTACCAGTCCCACGACATTCGGATTTAGTTCTATGATGAGAAACAGTGAACTTGCTCTTTTTCCTTTCTTCATTTGTACACAAACCATTTCACAGGTGGAGGTTTTTTTTTAATTAAAAACCCTTATTCAATGGGAGGTAAAAAATTAGAGACAACAGCAAAAGATAAATGCAAACAAGCATGTGGGAAAAGTTAAATAATGTTTAATTGATGACTGGAACTGTTTACAATGGTATCTCTTAGAAGCTCTTCTAATATTATTAACCAGATAAATTCATGCTTTCAAAAATTAAAAAAAACCTCAAAAACTAGGATGAAGACACTTCCTTGAAACATGTCTGAACTCTCCTTACGACTCCCTAAAAGAATAGACACCTATATGTGAAGAAGTTCAACATAATTGTGAAGCATGGATTATTATTTCTTTACCTGTGTTCTTGCCATGAACAGTATTAAATAACCCAACAACCAGTTATATCTTTTTGGAGATGCTTAATATTTGTAATAACCAAGTTACTATGACACTGAGGTCAGCAATATAGTACAGCAATGCAAAAGGAATTATTTTGAAGTATATACTTTGGTATGACCTGCTTTTTTTCTAAGAGCCTAGGATGAATATAAGGCTGAATATTCACACTTTCAGAGTTTCTAAAATGCATCAATTGGTAGCTCACCTTTACGACTATACTTACAACTGCAGAGGTTATTTGGAATGTCTATCATATTTTCATGTAGGTGTACACCAGGGTTTACAGCTTATACAAGGCCCCTCATTCAAGGATTGTGAAAATTTGAATGTGTCTTCCCCTTTCTTTTCTGTCCTGTTCTGCCAGTCTGGGTTGCATTGCGATTTTACAGTCAGCTTTCACTGGAGTGATTAACAGCAAACCTCGCTGAACATATAAAGAATTGAATTCCAAACTTCACGTGGTTATTAGTGAGACACATTTCATAGCAATATCTCACTTCAATAGTGAGAAATGCAATAGAAATTTCAATAGAAATACAGTTTTGATTTCAATAGAAAGAAATGCACTTAACTCAATAGAATTGCATCAGTATTGTAGAGGTGTGAGATTAGATTTTGTAGACTGAATGGAGTTACCTTAAATATAGATTTAATCCACACACTCTTCAACTTTCAGGTATTTGAAAGAGATATCCAGGAAGTGACTGATCTGTATATGCATCTATTAATGTGTACAAGTACATAAAATCATAGAATCCTTAGGCTTGGAAAAGATCTTCCAACATCAAAAATACAACCATAAATCCAGCACTGCCATAATTATCTCTAAACTGTATCCCCACATGCCACATCCACACATCTTTTGAACATTTCCTGGGATGGTGACTCCACCACTTCACCTGGGCAGTCCGTTCCAATGCCTGACCACCTGTTCTGTGAAATTCTTTTCCCTAATACCCAATCAACCTCCTCTGGTGCAACTTGTGGCCATTTCCTTTTGTCCTGCCACTTGTAGCCTGGGAGAAGAGGCCAACCCCCACCTGGCTACCCCCTCCTTTCAGGCAGCTGTAGAGAGTGATAAGGTCCCCCCTGAGCCTCCTTTTCTCCAGGCTAAACACCCCCAGCTCCCTCAGTCACTTCTCACAGAATTTGTGCTCCAGACCCTTCCCCAGCTCCGTTGCCCTTCTCTGGACACGCTCCAGCCCCTCAATGTCTTTCTTGCAG
Organism: Cnemophilus loriae; assembly: GCA_013397755.1. Classification (NCBI taxonomy): domain Eukaryota; kingdom Metazoa; phylum Chordata; class Aves; order Passeriformes; family Corvidae; genus Cnemophilus; species Cnemophilus loriae. The sequence continues at coordinate 484,927 of VZTF01001239.1, forward strand.
TGAGGGGCCCAGCACTGAACACAGGATTCGAGGTGTGGCCTCACCAGTGCCGAGTACAGGGGGACGGTCACTGCCCTGGCCCTGCTGGCCATACCATTGCTGATCCAGGCCAGGATGCCCTTGGCCTTCTTGGCCACCTGTGCACACACTGGATCATGTTCAGCTGCTGTTGACCAGCACTCCCAGGGCCTTTTCCACTGGGCAGGTTCCCAGCTCCTGCCCCCAGCCTGCGGTGCTGCCTGGGGTTGTTGTGACCCAAGTGCAGGACCCGGCACTTGGCCTTGTTGAGCCTCATACAGTTTTCTTTGGCCCATCAATGCAGCAATGATGGGAGGAAGCAAAGATGGAGACGGAGTCCAAGAACAAAAGGTTCTGGACTCCAATTTTAACATACGAAAACCTACTCCAATGTTGAAAATTACTTTCTTTGTTTGTTTTTTTTTCTTTTCTTCAGAGAGTCGTTCCAGAGAGACTGAGCAGCCTCCATTCTTGGAGATACTAAAATCCTGACTTGACATGGTCATGAGCAACCTTCTATTAATGATCCTGCCTTGAGGAGGGGCATTTAAGTTCTTGAGGTGTCTTCCCACTTAATCTATTCCCTGATTCTGCGAGTTTCAGCTGTGATAAAATACTGTCTTCTTATTTGCCTGACCTTGATATTTGTAGATTATTAACTGGCAAAGTAAGAAAATACACAATTTAAATATCATTTATCACCTATCCCTGTTACCAGAATTAGTATTCAGCAACACTGCCTCTTTAGCTCAGTTTTGTGCCAGAGTTTGGTATGGGCAGAAGGTTGGATAGGAACGAAATTATTAGTGATTGATTTATACCATTTATATGGTGTGATCTGAAAAAGCTGTGAAAGATAGGCAGAGATTACATCAAATTGTTCTTACCTGCCTCAGGGCTGTTCTAACTTAGGATAAAAAAATAAAACCCTAGCTGGAAGCAGAAAAAGATAGGTATCTGAAATAAAGTATGATATAATCTATTGTTCTCTGCTGCAAGGTTACCCCAGTGCCTACAAACATTCCTCAGAGATCCACACTGTCTGTGTTTAAAAGACACCAAGCATTTCTAATTTAAGGATTTGTTAAAGCTATTCCCTATTCCTCACATCCTCCAAGAACAAGCCTGTAATCTTGTCAGAAGTTTATGACTAAATAAAAATTCTTAACTGAAATTTTTAAAAGATTTCATTGTGGTGAGGTACTTTAGCCCAGAGAGCTGCTAACAGTCAGGGAATCTGGACTTTAGTTTGAAGATCAAAGGAAAACTGTTATAAACTTTTCTTCTTTTTCCTGTAACCAAACTACCACCAACAAAAAATCCTATTAAAATAAATCAAGTATTAAAACTGTAGCTGAAAAAATGTTTAGCTTCTTGCTACACAAGAAGCTGAATTACATTTATAATAAATGGTGAAAATTTTATGCATCTGAATTTTCTGAGCACTACCAGATCAGATTGATACCTGTAGCCTGCATACAACAAAGCATCAAATGCTATTTTATATTTGTGGTTATTTAAATATATGGGATACTAGGCCAAATATGATCTGAAAATGAAATGAAATCTGGAGAACAGAACCAGTACAGGATCCAGGTTTCTAATCAGCTTCTATTAAAAACAGAACAGACCCTTTATTTCTTTTTTTGTACATATCTACTGGTGCCAAATCCAGCCTGCATGAATAAGAGACACACAGATCATGTTCCATACACCCCCACAGAGATCAAACCACTCTTGAAAGTCATGCAGTGACACTTAGGCGAAGCTTTTCCCCAACAAGGTGGTTTCAGGTGGTTGCCTGAAATTTTTGACGTGCCAAAAGGGAGCAAAGTAAAGGGGTGCACTTTTTGCTGAATGGGTGCTCAGGGCTTTACTGCAGATTCCTTTGAAGTGCTGAGCCCAGACACAAAGAAAGCCAACCTGTCTAGGAAATTGTACACCACTGTACTGTGTCTACTAATACACTGTATGTGACTGAGGTTATTCTCCTGCTCCAAGGACAACAGCCATGCGACAGCCCACATTCCTACCATTCACCTCTTACTCTCCAAGTCAAGGTGGATACATGAATGGCAAGTGGCCTCTGCCAGATCCTGGTTCATGCCCAGCAATGATGAAGCTGACAATTTAGCAACATGGTGATTGTATTTCAGGGCCTGGGAACACTTCTTGACACAGTTTTCCTTAATAAGGATACAGTCTATTTATCCCTTTTAAGAGCAAAGCCTCATAATTTGATAACAAGTAAGTTACAAACACGGAACTACAATTCTCTCCCCCTCCTTAGAAAATGCTTAACGTATGGGGGGGATGGGATTTGAGATGTAAATAAATGGCAGATTGCACAGAATTGGAACAGTGATTCGGGAATTATAATTTTAAAGTTATAAAGACGAATGCATGTCAATACACAACTTGAAAAGACGGCAAGATGACAAGAAGAGAAATCAAATTCTTCACTCCAGATCTTCAGTGAAAACTACAGCGATTGTCATCCTGGAGAATCCTAACAGACCTCCTACATCTATACTGCACAGGAAGGGCAATTTCATCAGGCCCTCCAGTGCTTGGTTACCCCAGAGCACAACTGTGTTTCTTTATCATTATGGCTTTGTATTGCCGGCTAAACGCCCCTTTGCTTTACCATTTGGTGGATGATTTGAACTAACAGAAGGAAACAAGAAACATAACCCAGAAATGTGTGCTTTGCTCAGTTACAGACAAAGATGTTAAACCATAATAACGTTCCCTGCCAACATAATTAAAAACAGTGAGATGTTCACATCCTAAAAAAACCAGCTGCACATACAGGTGTCTGCACCAGATGCTTCCCTAAGCACAATGTGATAGAAGTGATTATTCCTCACTCAACAGAGAACAGTCCCTAAGCAGGGTATTTAAAGAAGGATGATAACCCAGGTAATTAGGAGCCCCACGCTTTACACACAAAGCAATGCTTAAGAGGGTAAAGCTGAGAACCATCTGCCTTTACATGTGGACCTGTGTTTTTATTTGTGAATTTATCATAAAAAAGGGCAGTTTTCAGTCTGATTTCTCAAATGAGATCCTACCTGGAAAATGATTAAGGATTAAATGACACATCCCTGGTTTTAATAGGTGGTATCTTGCCCTGTGACTCCAACAGGAACACGAGTACCAGAATGTAATACCTGACCGATGGACTTTTCTATAAGGAGTGAAGGAATATCATGGTCTTGTCCCAAAGTATGCATATAGTGTCTTTTCCTACCTTTGGACTTCCTGTCATGGTAGCTCCTGCCTCGATAATGGTGCCCACTGTCTGTGTACAGATTCTCAAGATCTTCTTGCCAGGAGTCTGGGTTAAAGTGTTTGAGCAGATCCTCCACCGTGTCAAATGCAGCAATGGTCTGATCCAGTGCTTCTGCCGTGAGCGTAGGGTCAGTCACTGATGGAGAGGGATAGGATACCCCCTAAGAGTGACATACATCTCAGTGTACTTGGAATAAATTACAGCACTGCTTTAAACAACTGAAAACAGTTATTGACAAACTTGTTTCATTATTGAGTGAAACGATTACTTCAGGCCATCTTTTCAAGTCTTTGGGACAGGACTTTCTTATACCTGTGTTTTCTTTTTGTAAGGAGAAGAGATACCAAGAAATTCCCAAGCAATTCCCAGATACCAAGAAATTCCCAAGCCAATCCCAGAGGAAATGCAGGGAGCAAAAGCACTGTCACTGGTGGACTGTCAGTATTTACATGCACTCCTCAGAGGGAATAATGGTTCGCACATATACAAAGATGGAACGAAAATGTCTTTGGAAAGCGCTCTGATGGCCGTGGCCACAGAAACAGAGATGCCAGCTCTGTTGGTTATTTCATAAGAGGCAGAGCAGAAACCATAGCAGAGAAAGACAAATGCAAAAAGTCCACTAGACTATCTTTCTCTGGTCAGTTTGGACAACAAATTTGGCATGGTTAGAGACTTGAAAAAATGGCCCTTTATTCCCCAAAATTAAATGTATTACAAAACACTGATGGATTGACATTGAACTGACCTATTTTATCAAAAATACAATTTATTAAGCAAACAGAAAAAACATGGTATTTGGATCTTGGGGGCGCTTGTGGGTGAGAGGCTGGACATGACCTGGCAATGTGCTCGCAGCCAGGAAAGCCAATGGTGTCTTGGGCTGCATCCAAAGCAGTGTAGGCAGCAGGGCCAGGGAGGGGATTCTGCCCCTCTGGTCTGCTCTGGTGAGGCCCCACCTGCAGTGCTGCATCCAGCTTTGGCATCCCCTGCACAGGACATGGACCTGTTGGAGCAAGTACACATCCCCTGCACAGGACATGGACCTGTTGGAGCAAGTACACAGGAGGGACACCAAGATGACTAGAGGGATGGAAGAAAGACTAAGAGAATTGGAATTGTTCAGCCATTGTTAGGGTGACTTAACTGTGGCCTTCCAATGCCTGAAAGGAGCCTACAAGAAAGATCGAGAGAAACTTTTTACAAGAGCATGTAGTGATAAGACGAGGTAGAATTGCTTTAAAATGAAAGAGGGTAGGTCTGGATTAGATCTGAGGAAGAAATTCTTTACTGTGAGGGTGGTGAGACACTGGAACAAGTTGCTGAGAGAGACTGTGAATGCCCCATCCCTGACAGTGTTCAGTCAGGTTGGAGGCGGCTGTGAGCAGCCTGGTCTAATGAAAGGCATCCCTGCCCACAACAGGGGGACTGAAACTACATGATCTTTAAGGAACCTTCCAACCCAAGCCATTGTATAATTCTATGATCTCAGCAACGTAACAACGAGTATTTGGATGTCCAACATAGTAATATCCTCACAATTATATCATAATACCAAACAGAATATTTATTTTCCACCAGTAAGGACCAAATACCATTCTCTGAGTGTTCCCACTGAACTTATGGCACAATTTGACTTTCACAGAATGATTGCAGCAATTTCAGTTTTATTGGAGAGGACTTAAAACATTTTTAAGATTCTTTATTTAGAATCACAATATTCACTATCCTGATATCACTTTTTCCCTCGTCCAAGCACAAGGCCAAAGAGTACGTAAACAGTATGTAAAATACGGACAAGAAAAACTATAAATGCAGATCTCTTTCTGAAGGACCACAATCAAAATATATGATTTTGTCCAACAACAGGCACAGTATAGCACAAGAATTGTTTGGTCTTATGAGTTAAAACACTGGGGAGAAACCCCTAGAAACCTAAGTTCTTTAATGAAAACCCAGCTCTGAAGTAATGCAGCAGAAATATGCCAGTTAAAATTAATGGCTTCCCAAAATATTTGTTTTGCCTCATCTCCCAAGTAAATGTATATGTTAAACTATTAATCTTTGTGATTAACTTCACTCAGTTGGGTTGTAATGGGAGGGTCAACTCATTTGAGTAAACTCACTCACTTGTTTGCAGGATTGTGTCCTTCAATTCCTCCTATAATAGTTTTAAAGTATATATATCTTTTAAAATAAAACACTTGTCTTTAATGGTAAGCTGTATCACAAAAGTAACAATCACTGACATTTTCCTGCATATGTTTGCTGCTAATATGGACAGTCCAAATTAATAAAAATCAGGAAGAGAAGAAACAGCAAACATAACAATAGCACAGTCAGGAAAGCATAGCTGTGCTTCACTGCTTACCACCAACAGCCCAAGAAGTTTCAGAGGACCCACTTGTGACTGCAATGACTCTCTAGGGCAGTGCTAAGACACAGTGCAGAGGCCTGTAAAAATTCATGACCCCTTAAAAAGGAAGGCACACCTTGAAGCCTCTATCCTGACTTTTAAGTGGTTTGGAATAGAGACTGTCAGAGAGATGGAAGTCCTGGGAGACGAAAAGCTCACACCAGCAAAGTGAACATAGCACTGTCATCTAAAGCAATATTGCCGGAGAGACTATGCTGCAGCCAGCGTCATGCAGCGTCATGCAATACAGCTGCTGAGGTTACAAAAGGAAAAGGCACCCAAATGCTACTTTCTTACTGAGGAGAGCTTGGTGGAGCTCATGGCAGTCCAGTAGGGAAAGATCAGATGCTGACTGCCTTTCAAAAGTGAGGCAGATGCTGCAAGGATGCAGAAGAAACAGGAGCATAAAAATCAGGCCACAGGTGTGTGGCTTACTCAGTGCAGCAGGTTTTATTCCCACATGTTCAATTGCACGTTTCATTACAGAAGTGGAGGTCAGGCTGTGAATATGCAGGGCATTTCAAACTCATACAGGCAGCTGGGATTCCCCATTTTCTTTTCATATAAAAGCTCCTACTCAAGAGATTTGTGCAGCCTCGTTCAAACACAGAAGAAAGCTTAACTTTTTCTCAGTGACAGCCAAATCAAGAGGAATTATTTCAACAGCTCAGATAGCCTCCTGGCAGCAACATCATGTGACAGGCCCGAAAGCAACTTCAAAGCTGCCAACCCAAGTGCTTCTCTTTTGTCCTGCCAAGAATGAGGCTGGCTTTAGGAGAGTTTGTGCTCGTCGTAATCTGACTTTTGAGATCACATCCGAAGAGGGAGCAAGAAGAAATAAGAGCAAAGATCTTCCACATTATGTACCTCCTTTGCATTTCTTAAAAGCACTGAATACATTTTTAATTTACTGGAACACAGAGGTATCTTTTTTTGGTACATGCTCTTGCCCTCAATTTTTGCTCGCTCATTCTTTTCACTTTCCTATCTCTATTGTGAGCCTGACAAGCAATTCAATGTGCATCACAGTTTTTTGTTGGTCATAAAATTACTTTACACATAATGGAAACTAACCTTGTAAGGAGTTGGGTTTTGTTTCCTTTTTTTTTTCTGAGTTTGCCATGATGGGTTAAGGGACAGAAGCATTTGTTTTAACTTTCTGAGAAAAAAACCCAAACAAAAAACCCAAACCAAAATATAACTCTGTAATATGACCTCAGACATGGAAGAAAGAATTTGCTCACTCTAAAATTTTCATTCTAAGAGTTGTAATGTATCTAGATCCTAAAATGAATCTTTGGGTTACTTGTGGGTTTGAGAGAAGAAATTTAGACCTGCCATGCTACCTGAGCATCAGCAGAATTGTATGTCATCTTGTCCAAGATTGACAGGTCTGAGTTTGTCCTTCTGCCTCTCAAGACCATAACAGAATCCCTGAATCTTTCTCTCCTGAAGAACTTGGATGCCCTCAGACATTTTCCTTGGTGCCTTTGTGAAAAATTGCTCAATCTCCCTACCTTACTTTCTCTGAGGATAAAAAGGACTTGTGGGTGCAATGTGCAATGTGCTGGAGAAAGTATATTTTATTAGATAGGGAATGACACAGGAAAACCAATGAAACCGAGGTTCTGCTTCTGGTTTAGCTGTAGGTTTCCATGTGACCTTGGGCATCAGCTTGCTACCTGTAATATTTGTACTGAACTTCTTTAGTTGCAACACATTAAAAACTATTTTTAAGGAAAAAAAAGGTGCAAAAGATGAACTTAATTTTTCAATATGAAAAAGACACTGGGTTATTGTTTGGTATATTGTGCATTTTATGATGTTAAGGATGTTAACTAACATGGCGTTTACCATATGCTTAGTCTCATTTACATAGTTACCTGATGAGGGAGCCCTAGGCTTACTTTTTCAAACATCAGCCTACCATATTTTTAAACAAAATATTCCATCACATTGATTTTTTTTTTTCCCAAGCCCACGTTAGAATGAAAAATGAATTTGTGTCTTTTAGTAAAACTGTTCTAGCATCTCCTGCTTGGCACATCCAGTAGATCTCAGCCCAGCTAACATCACTCCTCAAGACTTTCAGCACAGTTGGTTCCAGGAATCAGTGAATCGTATCATGAAGGGCAAGTGTCATTTGCAAATTCAAGGGTAAACACAAGTGAGATTGGCTTAACATCTTCTAATTTTGGAAGCACAGAATTTTCTCTCTACTTGCTGTCTTGATTGGACCCTGATCAGTAGAATTTACCCATTTTTCATTTACTGCTCCTTCACCAGATACTCCTGGCAGCTACTGTAACAAAGGTGCTATCACTAAGCTCTCTTCCATGAATGCTCCAGACATAGGTCTCAAGTCTGCTTTAAGCACTTGTCCCCATCTCACGTGTTTTAAGAGGAGTTAACAAGAGCTGTGACGTGGTGTGGAGCAGGCAGAAAAGCACACAGAAGAGGACTGCCCATATTATGAATTCTCATGCTACTATGCTATTCCCCAGCACCGGGAAATGACAGAGAGGATAGATTTTTTGCCAATGACACAAATCAAATGTAATGAAGAGAAAATTAAAATTTTATACTAGATTACTTGGGTTTGTTTTCTTTCTTAATTTTTCTCCCGAGTTGCAATTCACTGCTGAATATGGAGTAACTATATCTGACTTCAGACATAATATTTTATTGGAAAAACATAAAAAAAATTTCTCAGTATTGACAATGAAAGGCCAGATCCATTTTTCTGCCAGCCTGTTTTATGTATGGTCTTCCATGTAGGTCAAGACATTCACGATTAAAAATTTTAAGGTTGTATCTTGTATTTTCATACTGGCAGGATGAGTTTGAAAGCAAGAAATGTTTCCATGATGGCTGTCTCACATGTTTAGAACAGCTAAGGGCATATCCTGAATCTTTTATCCCTAAAAACATACTGTTTGACTCCAGTATCGGTTGGATAAACACTTTATTCATCCTCTTTCAAAGGTGAGTACATGGTTTCTCTGTGCAGGTGCCATTTTACTGAGTTGGATTTAAGCCACCCTATCAATCCATCCATGGGCAAAACAGTGAGAAATTACTTACTGAGACAGAGCTTGTGACTGACTCCCAGTTGGTTTCTGAGGCTGCATGCTGGAAATCATCCTAAGGGGAAAAACACACAGGAAAAATCACCGTTAAGGTAATATCCTAAATTAATTACAGAATCTAAAAAATGTTTCAGCATTCAACATCTGTCACTTTTTCTAACCCTTTTTAATGCAAAAGTCCCTTGCCATGTGTCACTCCTAAATACAGCTACTTCCATTTAGGTTCCTCTTTTCAGTGTTTATAAACTCCTTGTGAGCTTGCTTGAACAAGAACGGGTGAATATTATTTGTTATTTTTATTGTTATTATTATTATTATTATTAACGACAACAACAATAATAATACCAATCTGATATATGCTGCTTTGCATAGTGAGACCTAATCTGGTCAAGGACATTACATTCATCTGCCAACATAAATATTAAACACCATCTCTATATGTCTACAATCAGAGCATTAATGCATTGCCAAACTGATCTGTTGGAAAGAATGTGAACATGCTAATTCCCTGGTACTACTTAGTCAAGGTGAAAAGCAGGGTAATCTAATCCATTTGAAAAGTAGTCCTAACGTAACTGTACTGCTTTTGGTACTTGTGCTGAACAGTCCATGATCATCACGGCACTATGTTTCGTGACATCAAAAAACAAAGCCACAATACATTCCCATTAACAGTGTCATTGCACAGAATCTCTGGGTATTTATGATTAATTTGAGCACAGGAATGGGATTCACATCATCTATCTTTGGACATCTACAAAGCCAACATCTAAGCTAGTTAGTCTTGGTTCCATTTACAGTCAACTAAACCTGGCATTTCCGGGGTGCAAATCATCCAATCTGTTTTAGAAGCTTAACTTGGGATGACACTGCACCCTAAAAAATGCATTTTTGTATCCATTGTCTATAAAGGGAACCTGGGAGGCTGACCTTAGATACAGATGTTAGAACTGTAGATACTGACATGTGGTCACCCAAATCCCCATCTACTTGTCTGACCAGTGATGAGGAATCACTACTTAAATTATAAAGAAGACATTTCTTTAATCTTTTGGCAGCTTTACTCATTTCCAGCTGGAATAACTAAACCGTGAAAAATAGAAAAGAAAAGGCAGCATTACAGAATGGTTATTAAACACACACATGCAGTGAATAGCAAATGATCACCATGAATATGCAGGTAAGAAAAGTGGACTGATGTGACAGCATACCAAGATTTTAATTTCTAATAGCAGAATTTATAATGAAAAGATTTAAGGAAGATGGATCAATGCCTTGGCTCACAATTTCATACTGACTCAGTATCTGATAAGCTTTTTTTTGAGCTGGCAACTGAAAGGGGAAATGGAAGGGAAACCGCACAGCTGATGCTTGCTAGACTTGATCCTGCATTGGACTATACATACATGCATATATTAAATTATTTCTTAGGAATAGAAAACAGAAAATTGATCTCATAATCTGCTAATTCACCAATAAAATTTTCCTTTAGTCAAGAAGGAACAGAGCTGCTTTCAGATCCAGAATCAATATACTTGGCTTTTTAATGTTATGCATTTGCTACAGAAAAATATTTAAACGCCTCGAAAGTCACAATATTGTTTATTCAATACTGTTGCTGTTTCTTCTTCTTCAGTATTTATGATTAATACTAATTAAGAAATTCCATCACTAAGCGACCACTGAAGTTGCAGAGCAATTAAAACGTTAATAATCATGTGGTCATTTTCTGCTAAGAACACAGAAGAAAAACACTGGAGAAATTTTCAATGCAGATTTTTTTCTTAAAAACAGTAAAGAGATCTGCAAGCTATAATCAGGTCATACATCATTCTGAATATGCCTACCTTGGCCACATTCTCTACATATTTGGTTGCCCAGTTCTTGACAAGCCACAATTTAAATTAAATAAAAATGTATTTGAAAAGCTCATGAATCCTCTGGTAAAGGCTGCCAGTTGCAAAACTTGGAAATAATTTCCTCTCTGTCATTAGCTTCCATTTAGCACTTTCAGGAAAAAAAGTGGCATTGAGTTCTAAAGCATTATTTTAAAACAGAAACAATTTGCTTCCCTGAATGTTTTGAGAAGACTGTAGTCTTATGTTCAAAGGGACGGACCACTTGTTTTATCTAAACGCGGATATCAAAACTGTTTCTTTAGTCTGTGATTGTTTGAGTTGGTTCATGCCAGGAAACCCCTCCAAAATCCTGATATAGACACGTGTACCACCTGCTTCTTGGATCTCAAACCTGATGACTGCACATTTCGACTCTGATTATATTCAATCCGCATAAACTATTCACAACTCTATGGCTTTGTTCCACCACCACTCAAGGCAGCTGCAGTCATTCTTGGCTTCTCAGTGCTTTCAACCTCTACAGTTTGGAGATTATTATTATCTATGGCTTCTGCCTGCAGCTATTTCAAATAATAATATCAAAGTGGTTCTCATCATTACAAAACCCTCTCCTCCTTCCTCACCATTGCCCCTAGCAGAAGCTGAAGGACAAATCTATTTTCAGTGCTATCTATTCAATTCATACTACCTTGTTCATGGGAATTTGCCTATGATTGCTTTGGCTCTTGTTTTGCTGTTTTTTCTTCATTACTTACAACAACATTAAAACTTTGAGTTAAAACATTAAAAAAACCACCAAAATTCTCATATCTTTTCTAACTGAATCAGGAACAACAGGGTGGTAATAATTTGGCTACCTCACCTTGACAACAGTGCTTCTATTTTTGTATTTGTGTCACGGTAACACAGAAACTTTACCAGAGACTTCAGCAAAGCACAGAATTAACTGTTCTACAAGCAGCAAAAATACAGGCAAAACAACAGGACTACCAATCACCTTCTGATAGCAGCTACACTTGGTGAAGAAAAATTACTTCTAAACATCAACTTCCAAAATTACATCTCAGCAAGACAAATCCTGAGTCAGTCTTCAGAGTTAAATATGTACGGACATTGATATATTGTTCTTGGCTCTGTTTCAGACAAAGAAAAGCTACTCTCTCCTTCGCAGATGGACTTTACAGCCTGTCTCCCATCACTGATCTCCAATAAGTGACAAGGAGTCACAGGGAATAATCCGTGTTTCACTCACAACTTTCACAAGTGGAGACCATGATGCAAAATCACAGCTATCAATGATATATGAGACTGCAGAGCCAGATAGCACTGCTAGCTGAGGAAGATGATTTGCACCCTGGGGATCCATGACCAGCAGCAGAACAGGCTCTGCTGTGTTGAAGCCATGGGGCTTGGCAGGGTCAGTAGGAACAGAGAGGCATCAGGAAAACCCCCGGGATGTGGCTGGGAAGCTCGCCAGTTTGAGAAGCATGTTGTCATGACTCACTTTGTTGTACCACCCATGTGGCAAAACATGCGAGTCCTCCCAGCTATGCTGAGTTACTGCCTGGTCCTCAAATTAAAAGCAAGACGCACTGTGATTCTTCACTTTTTAACATAGTTTATCACTGTAGGTTGGTCTTTTGTCATCTTGGTGCGTGACTACTATGATGAAGGATGCCTGGGATAGGCAATAACCACCACAGGATGGGCACAGCACACTTGATAGCTCTCTCCAGTGCAAAGAAGAAGCCCCATATCTCTATAAACTTTTCTGTCAATTCTTTTCCTTTAATCTGCAGGTTTCTGGGGTGACTGGATTGGATTTGGTAAAAAAATTGTTCATCTGACAAAACAACTACAAAATATTGTTCATGTAAGTTGAGGGGATGCGCTCCACTGCAGTCAGTGGGAAACGTTCTCAAAAGAGTTGTGATTAAGAAGAGTCCAGGCAGCACCCCTGACTGATGCTTAGGGCCCACTGGTTCAGTCAGGTCCTCTCCTAAAGGAGCCACCTTCTCTACTGTGCCCTCCTACTCAGAAGAGAAGTGAGGGAGAAAGGGTCAAAACGCAGGCATGTTCTTGGGGCAAGCAAGCATGAGAAAGGGGAAGAATGAAGTAAACTGGGAAAAAATAAGACGGAGAAGCTGAAGTGTTGAGCTCTGCCTACGGTCACCTCACTTGTGGTATTTAGACACTGTAACTATAAACAATCCAAAAGAGAAGCAGTTTCAGAAATTCAGAGAAGAACGGGACTAAGCGATGTACTGAGGCACACAGTAGATCCTGCAGAAACAAATTGTGGGTGAAATGGGGCATGTTCAAAGAGGTCCAGTACAGAAACAAAAAGAAGTTCTGAGCTCTCCCTGGAATATAAGCATTACAGACAAAGGACAATGGAAGATCTGTAAGGAAAAATTAGGATAAATTGCAGCTTGAAGAAAAAAGAAACAAAATTATTCTAACATTTAAATTAATAAGCACAAACTCAATGATACCCATTGTTGAACAACAGTCAACGTGTATCTATTGCATTCAGAGCTATGTGCAGAGAGGTAGCTAATAAGCAGATAAACTTGTATTTTTATATAGTAATAACAAATTATAATAAACTGTAAATCTTTCTTTTTTTTCCTGCCACAAGTAATAGTACTATATTTTCACTAACAATTGAATTTATAGGTATTACATTTCCTATACAAAGAGACACATATTTCAAGCAAATAAACTCCAAACTCAGAGCATGCTCTATAACAGAAATGGTGTTATGTAAGTTACAGGCAAAAGAAAAATCATAGTTCCATTCAAAAAAATGCTGTGATACATAATCACGGTTGTACACTTCAACTGATTAAATTTAATTTCCCATGTAGCATTTTAGTACACTCCAATTTCTATAAATATAAGCATATACACTTTGAAATATCTTTTTCTTGTACCATACTTTCATTTCATCACATTGGTAGGTTTTAATTTAGTATCAGAATGATATTTATTAACACTTCTCCTAAGGATGCTGAACGATACCTACAGCAGGCTACTCACTAGGAAGCCAGATGCCGCATTTTTCTTACAGTAATGGTGAAACCACTGCTCTGTTCAGCTCTGGTGACCAGACATTAAAATAAAAGTTACTGAATTTGGAAAGCATGCAACAATGATGGTTCGTAATCTAGGAATCATGCCTTGCAATAAAACATTAAGTGCAGGTCAGTGTCTTTCAAGAAGTTTAGATGTGACTTTACCTTGTCTCTCCAGATAACAACCTCTACTCTGCTAAAAGAGCCTATTACCAATGTCAGCAAGCTCTTTCATCTGGCAGTGCAAGCATTAACAAATCCAGGTAGATGTAATATGAAGGCAGCAATACCCAAACAGGAAGTACGAGCAAATTTTACCACGGATGCCAGCTACTACTGGAACAGCTAAGAAATTAACAAATAACTTTAATCATATTGAATTTTCTTTTCTATTTTTTGATACAGTCCCATAAAGGCAAGCCATCCATGACAACGGTATTTTAAAGTCAGTAACAAAAGGTCAGACAGCCACCAAACTGATCTCAAATGTAATAGTGTGATTCTTGCCCCTTAAAAAAGACATAAAATGAGTTTCTGAAGCCCAGTTGCCACTACATATCAGTAGTTACAACCTTATCAGCTAAGTTAATACTAGTGCAAGGCGACATATAAAATCCCTCTTGATTTTTTTCTGACACATTTACTAGCTATAAATGAACAGGAAACATAAGATACTTAAAATTTCAAAAGTTTAAGGCTGTAATAATGACTTAGGTTAACTGCAGTTTGTTACATTTATTTATGAAAAGCTGAAGTAAAACTGAAGCAGAAGAATATATTTAATAAGCTATATTTGGTCAATACTCCTCTCCATCTTTCACCTAGCTCTGGAAATAAGCATTGCTGGGTGCATACTGGAAGTATGTTCAAGACACTGACTTTTAAATGACCTATCGAAAAGGTCACATAATACTTGTTCCAATGAGATTACAGTTATGCCTTTGAAAAATCAGATGTCATCTGACACTATTATGCCTATGAGCATCCTGTTTGCTACACATACCCACCAGAATGCGTGCAGGACTTCATTAACAGGCTGTGCAAACTGTGCATTACCTTTATTTTTTCCATTTATCACAGAGGCCTGTCCTCATATCTCCATGTACAAGGGATTTGCTAATAGCTAATCTGCTGCATACTGCAGTTAAGCAATGGTAAACAAAATACAAATCAAATCAACTAACATTCATTGTAAATATTCTCCTCCTTTGCCATTTTTATCTGAATGGCAAATTTTGATTCTGCAATTAAACACCAGGACACAAAAACTGAAAGGCTCGCCCAGGCTGTCTCTTCCAAACCCCTCAGATTGGTTGGCTGTTTTGAAGCTAAATTTATCTTTATTGCACTTATGTAAGTACCAGCTTTATCCTTTTCTTCCCCTCCCAAGTTTGCTTCCTGCAGTAATTCTGAAGAGATGTTATATCTCCTCACAGCATCCGTTTTATTACACTAAGCAAGCCAAGTTGTCTTGGCCCTTAGTAAGAAATGTCCTCTTCTCCCCCATTGTCCCTGAACTCAGTCCAAGAAAAATGTGGTTGCTCTGTACCATGGAGACCAGAACTGTACAAAGTATTCCAGCAAAGATGGAACTGCAGCCTCACTGGTCACATGCCTAGTACACTGAGAAATTTTCTTTTCCCTTCTTCACTAACCAGTGATATGCCATTTAACAGCAAATACTTTTGCTATTAATCTGTACATGAGTGACCTCTTTGCTCATTTTCGGGCTGTTCCATTTCACTGCGAATCAATTCTGTGCTGCTCAAGGTCATCCAGCTTGCCTCTCTGACACTCTGATTTTCCCATTCATGAACAACGCACTTCAGCACTGTGTGTGCTGCAAAAGCCATTAAAATGCTACTCTGCAGGTTGTACTCTGATCCCTAGAACATCCCAAAAGTAAAACTGACCGTAAGATCAACCTTTTAGAAACTCCCATTAGCGAGCTGTCCCTGGCTGGATACTCCCTTCTGAATTACAGGGCACTGCCTGCCCTCTGACTGCCACGTGCCATTTTCTCCAGCACAAGGGACTGTTTCCTGCGCGACACTGGGTGAGATGCTCCTCTGAAGTCCAATTATATTTGCTAGACAGCACTTCCTTCCATTCCAGGCTATCCTTCAGTCTGGAATGAGTTTCTTTGATAAAGACACTTGGAGGTTTTTTTTTAGTTTCCTGATCCTTAACCACCTTTTTTGCTGACAAGTGCCCTGTTAGCATCCTAGGTCAGACTTACAAGCGTGAAGGTGCCCTGGCCACTCTCCTGACATTGATGCTATTGGCTGCCACTGCATTCACCATCTCCACGTGAGCCCAGGCTCACCTTACTGCAATCCAGGGATGCAATCCAAGTGCGTTAAGCTTTCACCGTGTCTGCTTCCTACTGCCTTTCTATTCCTATTGTATACAAAGCAGACCTGCTTGCAGAAGTGACTCTGTGCCTTATGCCCATCTTCAGTGCCCATCTTTCAGCAGTGACCGTGGAGTGTTCTGAAGGCAACTGGGCTCCTTGCTGACCTTGGGTCTGTGTCTAAGCACACCTGGGCCATGGTAGCATCCCATTTTGCAGGGCTTGCTGGGCCCCCTGTGATGCCCCATACTGGCTCTGCCCAGGCAGAAGGAAACAAACATCCAGAGGGGTCCTGATCAGGGCAATGCTGCACATCAAAGAGGTGTCCAGAGCTGCCAGCTGGAAAAGAGCTTGGGAGGAGTGATCCCATGAGCCAAAAACTTGCTGTCAGGTCAGTGTCTAGTGCCCTTGTGAGGACTTTGGTGAACTTCTGCCACGCTGACTGGCAGGATTTTGGAAGCAGCCTCTCCGGTAATAGGTGACTCTGCCCTGAGCAAAACTGAAAAAGCTGATACTTCACTTGCCCAGTAGTGTCCAGGTGGGCAAAAAACTCTTTCAGATTTAACAGAAGGCAGTGACAGCTGGTTATTTCAGGTCCTCTTTCTTGGTGTGACTCATACCAAATGGGAATGTACTGAAAGGCCCCAGTACTAGGGATAGAAGGAAAAATATTAATGAGAGAAAACCTCCCAGGAGCAAGCTATTAATTTTTTTACTTCTTTCCACTTGAGTTTCTACACATTTTTTATAGAGTTAAACATGGTCCATAATCAGAGAAAAATAATCATTAACAAATACAGTGTAATTTCATTTAATATTCCAAGTTTTCCATTGTTCTACCAGGAGGATCTGCTAAGTGCTTGGACATGCACACTTACATTTTCAGACGTGATCTGGGAGAAACATGGAAGCAATAATAATAATAATAACGAAAAACTCTAATGGAGCTAAGCAAATTTAATTCTAAACCTAAGGACACAATGTAGAAGGGTACTGGTAAGGGACATTAGCTATCCTAGCAGCAATCCCAGCCTATTGATTTTTTGTGAAGGATCCATTTGTTTCTGAGCTCTCTGTCAGAGGATGCTGTTTAATTCTGCAGTAAGCATGCAGCAGGAGCATGTGTTATGTTTCACAGATAATGCAAAACAAAGCAATTTGTTCATCCTCCTGCTTTGACTGGAAGGCATTGCATTTTCTAGGACAACAAAAAAAGGACTGCTATCCAAGCTTTCTAAGATGTTCAATAATCATAAAACTAGAAAGAAGAATAAAAGAATAAAAGAACGATTTTCTCTTAGCTTTTCCAGGTTTTTGATGTGATCAAAAGCAGTCAATTTACGGCACACAGCACAGGATGCTGCTTACTGGGGATTTCCTTTAACTTGAGTTTCATCAAACAGCTAAATTAAGGGAAAAAACCAAACTATTAGAACTGAACTTCCAGATCCAGATCTATTCCTCAGAAACACTATTGCTGTTAAAGCTAAATATAAGTACCTTAGGAGCAGTTATGAGTCTTATTTCTCATATGCATAATTTTACAAATGTCAATTGTAAGTGACACTATGAAAAAAGACCAGGTAAAAAACACCTTACATTTGCCATCTTTTTGTAAACAATCTAACTAAACCATGATATCAGTTTTGAGATCAGCTTACCAAAAAATGGCCTTGAAAATCCTTCTAAACACCAAACTGAGACCACAATCTCAGGACCAGGAAGGTGTGTACTGGGCCACAATTACTGCATGACACATTTTATTTGAATTCTGACTAAATATAAGCATAACCAAATAGACTAAGGATGGCTGTAAAATTGTAACAGGCTAAATATTTTCAAGCGATGAGAATCAAGACAAACAGTTTAATTCAGTTTTATACTAATGACCTGGAAAATGTCAAAGAAAATTGAAGCTGGAAAAAAATAAAAAGAAGTTGTAAACATAATTTAATACAAAGAATTATGGAGGATTACCAGAGGTCAGAAGTAGTGACAGGTAACAAAATCAGGCTTTCACTTAAAAGAATGTAAGTGGAGAAGAAGAAGGTACAAGCCATAAACTCTATTTGATGGCACATGTGGACTCAGAAAGGAACTGGTGCCACGAGCGTGGATGAAACAAAGATAAAAACACATGAAATTAATCTGAAATGTGACCCAGTGGCACAGCATGGAGGATGACTTATGCCTGCACACACAGAGATCTATCTTCCCCAGAGCACAGGGAGATGCTCTTCCCATACCAAGGGGACACTCACTACCACAAATCACCAAGGGGACATCAGATCACCACAAATCACCACCTCCCAGGGGACCATGGGCACAGGTGGGGCCTCTCCTCACTGGCAGGGATGTGTGAGCATTTGCACATCTTCACCTCCTCCCTATGCGTGCAGAACAGGGTTATGCTCAGAAAAAAAGCGATGTTTGTGGGTGCCAGTAGCTCTTCTGGAAACTGAAGATTGGTATTCTCCAGACAACAGGCACTGAAATTTAACCTACGGGGGTGTGATACCAGTATCGATAAAAATTGCAGGAAGTAGCTACATACCCCACCTATGGAGATGCCAAGGTGACACCAAACCCCTGCCATTGTGACCTTGCAATGCTGGTCTGCACAGGCCAGGTTTTTCAGCTGCCCACTTCCATCAGCAGTGCAGGCTTATGAGGAGAAAACACCAGGAGAGTGCTCTCACACTGTCTGGCAGAAAGACTTTGCTCTGTGGTATAAAAACTCTGAGTCTTCCTTGAACATCAGACAGCATTTTTGAAGTACCAAACCCACAGACTGTTTAGTGTCTACTGCTAGTTTTCAGTAAAGCCCTCCTGGCCACCCTGTCCATCTTTGTCCACTTTGTCCAGGAGGACTAGCCCAGGACTGCAACAGCAGTAGGCCAGAACCCATGCAATACTCCCGATTTCAGCAGCTGGCATTACAAGTGTTGTCTCTGCTTTTAATCTATTCCTTAATGCACCTGGAAAATGTACCTGAACTAGCACTGAGCTAGCACTGTCAGCACACAAAGTTGCTGCTAAGGTGGGAAAAGAGAGTGTTTACTTTCACGTATTTCTGATGGACATAAATTATGTGTATAGGGAGCAGAGTGTCCTATTTTCTGCTGCCTCACATTATCTCCTCTGAGTTGTTTTTTTTGTTCTCTCTTCAGAGCTTAATAATGCAAATTTTTCTGTATAAACTCATGCATATGCGAAAAGAGGTGGAAGGCTTGAATAAGAACATGACTGATACGTTCAGGTTCTTTCCCAACCATCAGCATAAGATAAGCACACAAGACCTTGTGTACACCACACTTGCTTAGAGGAGAGGTGGCTCAGTGCTAATACACACATGTAAGTACAATGCACATTTTGAAATAGGATCTCCTTTCCAGTCAGGCACAGAAGTTTCACCTCATCTGTAAAAAACAGCAATTTCTTTGTGTTTGATTTAGGTTCCCTACCTACCTACACCGCGTTCTCAATTTCTGTTAACTTGTAGAGAAAGCAAAGTTTTCAGCAGCCTATTTCCATCACTAGTGGCCTCTTCAGCATGCAACACAAACCACACAGAGCAGTCAGACTACTCGTCCTCATGGTGCCCAGGTTCTTTAAAGAACTTTTTTTTGATTCAAGTTTATTGGCCAGACCTTGCTGTGAGATAAATTTTTGCATTCCCACGGTGGATTTTTTAACCCTGCCCTACAACAGTGGAAAAATTACCCTCATACTTCCTAAGCTGTTTTCTCATGTTTCAGGGTTTTCCTGTTATTTTCATTTTTCTTTCCTCAAAGATAAAATTCTTTTTCAAACTCACCCGTAAGTCTGCAAACATTGAATCCCAGGGCTCACAAATGCCATTAACTGTGTCACTCACCATGTTGTCAGGAGTGACGAGAAAAATGAAAGAATAGATGACCTCCATGTAAGAACTTTTGGGCTACATCTATAGTAAGTTGTAAAATGAAGTAGAGATTGATCATATATGGTGTGACTCATGTCTTCAGACACAACTATTATCCTATAAAACTGAGTGGACAAAATGATGCATCAACAACAAACTGCACATTGGAAACAGCCTGAGGCCTGTGCCGGCTCCAAACTAGCCATGCTAAAAATGTGATGCGTGCAAACAACCTTGTGCCTATGCCTTGGCTCACATCCATCCCATTGAAAAGTCTCAGTCGACAATTCTGGATACACAAACTTCCTTATTAGAGCGTCTTATCCTGCAAGAGCTTGCATTTAGGCTTCATTTATATGACTGATGGCTGGACAACAATGGTGCCTAGAATCAGGAACAGACAACGAGACAACATGGTGCCTGACTCCTACAGTCTGAGGAAAAGTTTCATTACTGTTTTTCACAAAACACAACCTAAGAAATACATCAGGACACAAATATTGATTAAAAAGAAGCATTTTTATAACTGCCAAGATCAGAAGTATTACTAAAAAAAAAAAAAAGGCTTCTTCAGCTTAAGAAAGGGACCTGGAAAGTAAGTTTTATCTGCCACAAAACACCATTTTGTACAATTAAAATATATTCCCGAACAAAAACTATTAAAATGAAAAAAACCCCTGTTGTTATGGGTCACAGAAAAATTGGATGTTATTTTATTCTGCTGAAAATGATCTAACAAGAAGATACACTAATTCCATGAACCTAAAAACTATTTTTAGCTTTCAGTGCTACAGATGAGTTGCAAAATCTGACCCTGTGTTGTTACAGGCTCAGACCTTCTCTAATTAAGCTCTGACTAGTTATCAAACTGACAATTGAGGAAAACAGAACTGCATTTTTCTTGGTATTACAAGAGATAGGAAATATGATTTTTTTTTTTTTTTGTGCATGCCATGTATGTTCAAAATCAGTTCAATGTGGAGAGAAATCTGTGGGTTGAAAAACAGAGACAGGGTTGCAGGCAAAGAATGATGATAACAACCCAAGCCCTGGGCTGGAGGAGGTGTTCAGTTCAGTAGCACAAGGCTCAGCAACATGCAGGGGGTTATTTTATGTAACAGTGTCATTTAGCCAAAAATTTTCAAGTAAGATTTATCCTATCGAGTCTAAAAATGACAAGAACCCTGCAACTAATAAAAGATGTACGTGTGAATACACATGTGTAAGGGAAAACCAAAACCACTCTGCCACATCTGTCACCTATTTTATTATGAAGACATGCACGGACTTTATCAAGTGCTCAGAGCAAATCAGAAGGTTGTAAATTTAATAACGATGTATGCATAGAAAACACAAGTCAGATTTACACAGCGCCGTGACTGTCTTTGTAGATGTGGTGTAGAGTGTGAAGGTTACTGAAGCCAGAACTACTGCACTGAGCAAACAACAGCAGCCTGCGAGCAAACCAGCTTCCCCAGCAGGGAGAAAGGACCTTCTCTGATGGCCTGTGCCTAGGGCTACAGAGTCAGAATAAAACTAAGAATTGTTAAAAGGAAGTGTGGAGATCCCGTGAGCTCCAGTCATCATGCCACCTAAGAAGGAGGGGAGGGATGAGAACAGCAACAAGCTTTCTCACACCCACCAGACCAGTGGCTCAGTATGGTCTGCAGATGATTTTTGTTCTTTCACCTTCCTGGTTTGGAAGCTGGGATTGTTGTTCTCCATTTTGTAGGCGTGCAATTTCTTACGCTAGAGAGGACTCTGGGTAAATCTGGCAGGCACAGGAAAAGCGAGCATCCAAATAAAACAGCGCAGCAGACAAATCCCTTAGCTCATCGCTTTTGGTTTGGCCATACAGCCCACCCTGCTGGCACAGTGTCCCAGACTGGAAGCTGGAACACCACCACCTGCTTCTGTACTGTCCTTTAGAAGTTAATTTCGTGGTATTTTACAATTGATGTGCCTGTCTTTGAGGTGGAAGGTCTCAGGCTGCGAGAAGTTGTTAGGGCAAGCAGTGGCGGAGCCTGGCCTGGAATCCAGCACCCTCCCTGAGGTCATGATGCTGCATCCAAACCCATGGACAATGAAACTGCAAGCACAACCATCTTCACTGAGGACATGCAAAAATCACTAATGTTATCATAACCCAACAGGAGGAAAGTTCGCTGTGGAAAGACTCAACCTAATGTGTTTTTAAATCACATGCTGAATGGAAGGAGGAGCCTAGGAAACTTGGGAGCCCAAAGATGGACTGAGCCGACAAAAGAAAACCCATTAAAGGACACATTCCCAGTGTTAGGGCAGCCAGGCTGGCAACTGTCATACACACCTGCCTAAGCAGGGTAATCTGGCAGGTGACACTGATGCCAAAGTGATTTTTGGCAACAACACCATCCTTAACAGAGCCCTGGTGATGCCTGAACCACCAGACTCAGCTCTGTTCACCACCATAGAGACATTGTAAAAAGTTAGGAAAATCTGCAGCAGTTTTGAAAAGAACGTCAAAAACTCTGAGGGGATTGAATAGCCTGAAGTTTTGAGTGAGATTAAAAGCTAAATATGGACATCATTGCTTGACTAAGCAATAAGCAAAGAAGTGTGAAAGCACACCGCAAATATTTGAAGGAGATATACACCCACAACAAAAAGAACAGACTTCTTTATCATAAATCAGAAAGGAATATAATTGCAGGCAATGGTATGGTATTAAAAAAAAAGGAAATTAAAACTTATTATGAAAGAAAAAATGTCTTTGCAACGGTGATTTATTAGTCCATGGTTAAATGTTCTTTATGTGCTTGTTATATTTAAAAATTATACTAGATGATCAAGCAATGAATTTACAATACAGAAAATTCTTTTCCTGATGGAAAATTGACTGAATGACCTCACATCAGAATTCTAGGTTTGTCTGCATTANATTCAGTAATCTTAAAACAATCAGTATCATCTAATCCAGAGATGTAAGTAGTTTACAGCAGTTACAGCTGTTGCAACGAACAAGGCAAAGATTTATTATGTAAGCAATTAAACACCCATTATACACAATGCATTGTGTTCCCTGGCTTGCCAAGAATGACAAAAACACATTGAACAGTGCTAAGGTTGAAACAGACCCTGCAACCCAAACTTGGCTAGAACAGTACAAGAGCAGGATTGTGCTGCCAGGCTTTGCAGGGTGCTGACACACAGTTAAATAAATAGTATTGGAGGAGTACAGAGCATGAAGTTGTGCCTTGGAAGCCCCTCTCTACACACAAGGCTGTGAAGACACACAATCCTTGTTTTGATTTAAAAGACAACTTGCAACCAACACCTGCTATGATGGATTTTCACAAGTTCCTCAATGCAGGCTGGAGGTCTAGCATGTTTCAATGCACCATACCACTTTTTTGGTATTTTCTTCTGACAGACTTCCAGAGGAAGCAGACTGACTTCCTACTCTTCTCCAACACAGCTGGTACACTTAAATTAAGCTGTGCACCTTCATCTTTTGTAGAAAATCTAGACCAGAGGCTGCTCAACAGGAACAGGGCCTGGGAAGAACAGGCCATTTCCTCTTCCCTTGTGGCAGTAGGTCAGACTAGTGCTGCCACACCAAATAACCAGGAGGAGTTAATTAACACCTCTTTGCAGCATTGCAATACAATGTCCCCAATTAAACTTTTTACAGAATCAAGCATAGCATCTCTCTTCTCCCAACAAATCTGCCATTTTAACTAGATTTCTAGAAAATACCCTCCAGAGTTACCAAACCAAAATAAGTTCTTCATATATTATGATCATTTCACATGTCAACGTTCTTCACCTGTTGCTGAAGTGGAAGTAAAGGACAGAATACGGATTTACAGAGACAGCGTTACATCCTCAAGTCAACAGTCTAAAATAGTTCCACTTTTCAAACAAACAGCTAGTGTGATCGACAGGTTAACGAGCACTGGTAAAAAAGTTTGACAGTGTAAACTCACGTCATGTTCATGCATACTGATGTGTTGTTTAGGGTTAACTTAGGGGAGAACGGTTGGATTTAACCCCCCTCTTTAGCGCAGATCCAGGAGAGGATCACATGTCTACCAGCAGCACCGACTCGTGTTTACTGCAGGCTCAGTTCGCTACTGCATTTTCCATCTCTCCTTCTGGTGTCTTCTTAATGGTCAACTCCAAGCAGATAAATTAGCTATGAGGCCTTTCTACGTCTTCTAGCAGGAACTGCATTACAGCTGTGACTGGTCTGTCTCTTGTACAGTGTCAAAACACCACGTCCAAGCTATTTATATTTTCTGTTTCTTCGCACAGACATGGGAAACAAAGACAGGGAACAGCGTGGTCTTTGCCCTTGTCCTGGGGTGACTGTATGGGCCGATATCCCAATCATCTATGCTGTTCTTTTGCCCACAAATGGGTCCTGTGCCTTTAAAACTACATCCAGGAGTGAGGTAAGGAGAAGCGGAGAAAAGCAGCAGCACGCGGTTTGTTTGAAGAAAAGCCTCATTTCTGGCCCCGGAACCCCAGGACAGGCCTCTCCCTGGTTATGCTCATTATGGCACATAAAATGTACCCTTCCATTTCACGCATTAAGATTTTTGGTGCTGGATCCATCTTAACACACATTTAATGTTAATTTAAAACATTGTTTTACAGATACCATGAGAAAGCTGTCCAACACAGCTGGTGAGTAGAATTATGAATTTTAACACTGGCAATCTCTAAAAGAAGTTTAAAGAATTAAATCTTTTTTTAAAACTGACTGATTTACCCAGAATAGTTTCAATAAAAAATATTTTGAGTATCTCCCACCTATTTTCTAACCAAAATTCATTCTAAAGACTTCCAGACTGCTAGGAATCATTGATTTGTTTCCCTAACTAAAACAACTACATAAGATTTTCCCAAGTTTGGAAATGGGTTTAATTTCTTACTTGTCCAATTGAACAATTTCACCACAACCAGTATCACGAACTCTGACTCACTGGAAGCCTACTTTTCATGTACTCTGTATTTTTATTTAACAGAGATTGCTTGACTGTAACTGACATTTGAAGAACAGGGAGAAGATTAGCTTTCACACTGAATTTTTTTATGTATCCAGATATATTATGACTAAAACATGACTATGAACCAGGAAGCAATATGAGCATGTGTCCTGGTTTCAGCTAGGGTAGAGTTAATCTCTTCTCAGAAGCTGTTACGGTGCTGAGTTTTGGATTTGGAAAGAGAATGGTGTTGATAACACACAGATTTAGTTTTTTGCTAAGTCATGTTTATCCTAAGTCAAGAACTCTTTTTTCTCTCCTAGTCTCATGCTCTGCCAGTGAGGAGGCACGCAAAAGAAACTGGGAGGGAGCTGGGATAGGTTACCCAAACTGACCAAAGGGATATTCCACACCAGAGAACATCACTGTTTGTTTCCTTTTTGTTATCATTGTTATTACTGTGTTTTACTTAGTTTTCAGTTATTAAACTGTTCCTGTCTCAACATACAAGTTTCACTTCTATCCTCCTCCCCATTCCACCATAGTGGCAGGGTGGAGAGAGGAGAGGATGAGTGAGCGGCTGGGTGGTGCTTAATTTCCACTTGGGCTTAAACCAGAACAGCATGAAAACTAACGGGACAGACAATTCACCGTGAATCTTCACACATGCCCTCACTTAGTCAAATACAGTGGCAAGATCATAGCCAGTTGCTACGATACTGTGTCTCCCTTCATTCTGTTAAAATACTGAAGTCACTCTTCTGCCAGTATTACACACTTCTCAACAACTGCAACATTCCTGTGGCTCTTATCTGCTATTCTGACATGCTATGATCTCATTGCTAATATGATTGTGTGCTTCTTGGAATTTGCATCTTCCAATTTGCTTCTGCTGTATTTGCAAGGAATCATCTTCATACTGAATGAGGCTTTTGAGTCTCTGATTATTTTTGTCTAACACGGGTAAGTTACCCCCTTGTACTGCACATGATGATCTTTTCCTCTTGGTGTCTTTTGTACCTCTAACTTATCTTGGAAAAGTGGAAATTTCCTCTGGGTCACTAATTTCCTCAGGAATTCTTTAAACAGGTAAGTTCTGACTGCAGGAAATGCAGTCCTTCAAAATCTAAAGCTGTCTGCCTCTAAGTCTTGTTAGAATCAATTATTTGAGACAGGATACTGGTTTTGAAAATAACATGCTTGTGTCTGTACGATCCTTTGAAGGTGCAAAGTGCTGCATTTCCTTGTCCTTGGCCACTACTATGAGTTTGGTGAATTCTCATCCAGTGTATAGCATGTGACTGGGGTTAAGATGTAGTGTTTTCAGCAGGAATTGGACATTAACAGGACTGCTGTTATGATAAGACAGATCGATGACAACATCCTGCAAAGCCACACTTTAACTGAGCTGTCAACAAATCAAGGACGGAGGCGAGCAAATGGCCAGTTCTCCCTTATGCTGTTCAAACAACAAAACTGCCAGGCACACATGCTTGCAGCTGAGAAAACACAGGCATTAAGGTCTGTTTTCCTTTCTGATTAAAACAATTGTTTTATCAGTTGAAGTCTTACAGCTTCCAGGAGCTTCTGTGTGCTTACATGGTCTCACTGCTTCTGTTTCTGGTATCTTCCTTGCAAGAAGGTCTGTATTTCCCTGGCCGTAACTCAATTCCTCACTCATGTTCCCCGTCGACTCTTTTCACTTTTGAAATATATTCAAACCCAGTCCTCAAGTTCATAGTCAGAGGTTTTGCCAAAAGAGGCTGATCTAGGGAAATGGTCTTACTTTCGTCTTGCTTTCCACCTGATCCATACCTGCCCTCCCTCCTTTCCTGGACACAGTCTTTCTTATTTCAAGTCCACTGCTTCTTTAAAATCTCCCGTTCATTTTCCTCTTTTCCTTCCTAACCATGCCACCATGACTCTTCTGGGTTACACAAATCCTTCCTTCCCTTCACTACCTTGTCAAAAATGTTTCCTTATTGCCATTCATCCTCTTGAGCCCAACTGAAACTGCATTCATGTGACTGAAATGAACAAGTGACATGTGGACGCCTTCCTAGTAAAGAGGGATGGCTCCTTCTTTCATTATGTGCTTGCCAAGTTTTATACTGTTAGTCACAGCCTCTCTGTCCTCCGGTTTTGTAATTTTTGCTTTTGCTTTCAAGCATATTTGCTTGTCTGGGGTTTCACCTGCCTCTCTGACCATGGCATTTTGGTGTTTCTGCTGCCTTCTCTCTCTGTGTGGACTTGACTCTTCTACTGTGTGTGTTTGCCTTACCCACAAAAATCTTTATTTCTGAACTTGGACTATACTTAACTGTCCTCCTTTGTCTTTGCTGCTGCCACTGTTTCACTGCCATTCCTAGATGATCCTGTATCAGTCCTTCCCTCTAGTACTTGCAGCATCCTCTAATGCCAAGCTGGTAGGTGATTCCTCTTCTCCCTGAAATCTCTGAATTTTGAATGGCTTTAAAAACTAAGACACAGGACAGGAAGACTCCTAATGAAGTTTAAAATTTAGAGAGTCACACAGCAGAAGGATTGGGACCACTCTTTGTGTCTGAGACAAGAGTAAACATGGAACAGGTATCAGACCTTCAGAAGACCTGCCAGGAGAAGGACTACGTTAAGACCACGGTCTAAGGAACACTGGGGGACAATGCAATCTGGGACAACTGACTGTGAAGCGCTGGGTCATGTCAGGTTTGGCTGCTCTGGCTGCAGCCCCAGGCTCCCTGTGACTCATATGCTGCACTCAGCTGGTGCATCTCAGACTTGAAAACCTGCAAATTTTCCCACCCTGGAGGAAAAGAGACTGGCTGGACAAGACTTAGGAGTTAGCCAGTAAAGGTTTAAGGTTTTGGAAGGTGTGACAGGATGCTGAAGGGAAAAAAAAACACTTGGTTTGATGCAAATGTCAGAATGAATCTTTTAATTAGAAACTTTGGCTGCCTCTGCAGCAGCCAATGCTGCCTGTGAAACTGACCATCTAGACACGCCTTCTGAACCCAAGAACACCCTTTCCTTTCTGCCAAGCTATCTGACACCCACTTTTGCTTTTTTTTTGCATCCTTCACTATCTTTTGTTTTGCTTTGAGTGCTGGGAGAACCAGAATGTGCCTGCCTACCGCACTGCTTTGCTGGTCTACCATGCCACCTTCCTTTCTTTCTCAAACTTCGCTGAAGAACAGGTTAGGTCCTGTAAATTAAGCAGCAGGTTGAGGATTGCTGGATTCTCAGGCACCCTTGTTAAATAGAAAGCATTCCTCCTCCCCATATAAAATTACTCTGAGATACTCCATGTCTCAAGATGCACTGAGACATAATATCTCTTTTTAATGTGCTGTAATTTTATGTTGCTGTTTAAAACTTTTAACACCCTGCAAAGTAAAAAAAAAAAAAAAAAATTTGCATAGATAATCTCTTAAATTCCCTGCTTATATGAAGTTGGAGAAGTAATGTTAAAGATTTTGAGCAAGTTTTACCTAATTAGAAGCTAGGACTTAATTACTTAGCTACTGGAAGATGAGCCTCTGGCAGACAATTTTATGAGGATAGTATGCCTTAAGCAAAACACAGAAAATAGTTTTCTGTCAGAACTTAAGAAAACAGAAGTTTCATCATATAGATTGTTATGTGTTTTGCACATTGGTTGTATTCATAAAAAGTCTTTGCTCTCTAGCATAGACAGGCAATCAAAACTGAAATCAGGGAAAGTAGCCGAAGAACTGATAAAAGGTCCACGATTAAATTCTTGTTTCTTCATTGTGAGATCTATTTCATGTTCAACCACTTTATTAAACTAGACATGCCACTCCACCCCATTCCTTTCCTTTTGTACTCCCAGCAATTTACTAGGATTCCCGCTGTGCATTATCTAATAGCAGGGAAAGTATAGATGCACCATTATCACTCCTGTTGTCACATGAGATATATTACATGGAGTTTAAGGCAGAATATTTTGTCCTGGATACAGAAATGAATTATCTATCTATTCTGTGAAAGAAGTGACAAGCTAAAACAGAAGCACAGCAGCATACTCATGCAGCTTCCAGACCGGCTTCAGCTTAGAATTACTCATTCCTCATGATCTTTATGAATCTGTATTCCCACTGGTGAATCTTTTTGTGATTGTGTTAACTCCTAAGGGCATTTATTTACTGACTTATTTAAAAAAACCCTTAAGCCTGCTGCTGCACTACTTGAGCAGACAAGTGTAGTAAAATACAGGGAACCAGTCGCTTTATTCAGAGTGATAGCAGTGAGTGCAAGTATCAGGATCAGGTTCTTATTCTTCCCATTTTCATCTTCCGATTGCTCTTCCAATTTTGTTTGTTTTCTTCTGAGCTTAACAGGCAAGCATTAAACAGCTTAAGCCTAGAATTTGAGAATTTTGACTGGTCAATATTCTTAGCATGGGAAAGTAATTGAATTTTACTGTGGTGTCTTACCACCGTTAGTGACTAATGCTCTCTTTTTGAGGATAGGAGTGGTGACCTATATACAGGGTGTTTAGCAGAAAGCTATTTCCCTGTAAAATTCCAAATATGGATCCAAACTCAAAGTTCCTCCCTCCTCCATTCCACTACTTTCCTTGTGGCTCCCTCATCCAAAAAAAATCTTCATTTTAAACAAGTCAAAATTACTTAGGATTTAACATGTTGATACATATTTTGATAGATAAGCTTATCTTGGGACAAATGCTATTATGTTCTCCTGTTTAATACCACATGTCCATATGTGTATATATGTAAAAAGATGTCTGTGTAACCTTACATCTTTATATATATATATCCATTTTTATACAACTACATATACGTATGTTCTTAGTTTTTTGGTAGTCCTTGTTTCCAATAATGATTTTAGTCAAAGTTCCAAAATACGGATTTCATTTAGAATTAACCAAACAATTAGCAAGGCAATAGCAATTTATTGTTATAAATGTATAAAAAATATGTGCCTTTTACAATAAATTTAGAATAATGCTTGTAATTAGCAAATGGAATCCATCATTTTCTAGCTGTCTCATTAAAATGAAATTATATGCAGAGTTGGGAATTTTAATTCCAAACATTCACCTTTATTGTTGAAACATGTTCCTGAATGAGTTCCTTGACTATTTCACTAAATGTCCATGCAAATGAAGTTGTAAAACATGGGATCCAATCTTGTTAACATTCCTTTCCAGAATTATGACATTGGAAGAACTTCAGAAGGAAAAAGGGGATTATATAAAATGATTATTTATCTTCCTCTGTTTCACATATTTCTACACTGTTGTGAATGATCATGTCCTTAGAGTAAAAATAATGAAACAAAAAACCCCACAAACTAGAATACCTCAGTGCCTTCTATAATACAATTTAATGCTTCTAAGGCAACTCAATCAAGAAAAGCATGAAAAAATATCGAGAAATAATGGCTTTAAGTGATAATGCTAGGGAGGAATTTCAAACAAATTTGCAATCAAATGAAGCTCACGCTTAATAGCTGTCGAGGTCTTGCTCCAGACCATTTTTGCTCTAGATCTGTGAAGCTTAAAGGAAAAGGCAATTTTTAAAGAGGTTTGAGGGAAACAATTCTCCATGTGGATACCCAGACTAAGCCAACAAACCACACAGCTACAGCTGGGGGCTTTGAATGTAAAGTGTCGAGTGTAGAGACCAGCCCCCAGCTGTGCACACCTACCTCCTCCTGCAACCATCACAGAGGAGGAGGGACTTTTTCCAGAGAGGTTAGGACACTTTTGACTCTTAGGCAACTTGAGGTCAGCAGTGGGAAGTGGGACACACTCAACTCACTAACAAACTCCTGGAGTCAGGTCCACCCTGGAGCTCCCACGCCAGGGAGTTCTACGACTTTGTGAGGGAAGAGCAGATTTGGGACAGGCAGCAGGCAGCAGCATGGTGGGCCTCCTGTGCCTTCAAGACCACCATCACTGCTCCCCATCCAGCCTTCCGAGTCCTTCAGACCCACAGAGGGGAGAGCAGAGGCAGAGCTTGTAAGACACAGAGGATGAGGGAAGAGGAGGAGGAAGAAGGTGGAGGGAGACAGCCTTGGGAAGCAAAAGTTGCTAAATGCTGTAATTAGATGGTCAGACTTTATTGCACAGATTTTTCTGCCTTGTCCCTTGTCCCTTATCTTATATTGGGACAGCTAAGTATTCACACATGCCCATATAGTTTTCAACCTTATACTGTTAAAGGCCATCCTTGTATCTTTTTGGTCTAATTTTCCAGAATCAGTCTGAGTTCTAATCCCATCGAGCCCTTTCATCCTACACGGGATGTTTACTTTCTATACCTTGTTTCACAAGGGTAAATGTGATACAAGTGATACGAGTCTAATTTTCGTCTTCTCTAGAAAAATAATCCTCTTTTGTTTCTTTAAATGGTACTGAAATGTGAAGTTAATACAAAAACACAAGTACACAAAGGCAGTGAAGGATGTTTCTGCTAAGCTCTGTGGTGCCTTATTTGTGCCTCATGTAGAGTGCTGAACTAAGTAAAAGCTTGATCTGCATCAAATGTAGTGAACTTCACTGACTTCCTTGAAGATTTATAAATGAGAGGTCAAAGAGTCAGGCTGCAAGGCTGCTTGGCTGCATGAGTAACAGTGAGAAATTCACCCAGTCATTCTGGCATGATGCACAGGAGATGGAGCTGATCAATAAATTCCAAATTATTTGCTTTATTTTCTCTGGAAAATTATCAGAGTCTGGTATACAAATAAACAACTACCACACAGATCCAAACTCCAAACATAAGAAAAAACAAGGGAATTAAGAGATTTGCACATATCTTGTGCACCATGTTCCAAGAAAGGCCCCAGAAGTAGCCCTTTGCTGGAGAAGGTTACAAAGGGAAGGCAAAAAGGCAATGTAAAGGTCCTTCATTTCATCTCATGCAAAATACTGTATGTTTTTGCATGCTTCATTAATGCTCCCTGGTTTACTGACTAGAAACACACAGTGAGTCCAACCTTCAGGAGTCAGCAGTGCTCAGCATATCTATGAACTGCGCTCTAGGTGACTGTGGGGACTATGGAATAAGGGCTGACTGCTCAGTATTAATCCTGCAGTTTCAGGACGGTTTGAATCTGAAGACCAGCCAAGTACACATCATCCCCTATCTCACACATACCACCAATCACCTGTATGGGGCTCTTCTCTGAAATAAAGTAGTATTTCATTCAGAGGGTGCACTTAGAGATTATTCTTGTAAATAGATTTGCTAGATTGCAAATTCTCTGTTTACTCATAGTTTTGAAATGAGATAAATACAGCAGCCTTTTCTGAGCTTTCCAGTGCAGAGAGTCTTGTGTCTTATGAGTGGTAACATTCATTTTTGGAAAGTCTAATACTATCAGACTATCTGTACATTCTCTGGAATAAAACTTGCTAAATGCAGCAGAGTTTTTGTGGCTGCGCTGAAATACAAACAGTATAAAGAAAGGCTGCTGCTTCACTGTCTCATTTTTATGCCCAGTGGTCTTTCATAGACTGTTCTGCCTGAATTTGAGTTTTAGTAGATTACCTTCAAATTAGAGCTCATAATGTACTTACAATTTAATGCCTTACACCACTAGAAGCCTAACAATTTAAATGCAAGGGAGAAAAATCTTTATAGTTTTGTGCTGTCTTGACAATGTGCTGTTTATGGACTCTTTTTAGCATGCACAGGCATACATGCATGCAAAGCCAAGAGGTGGAAGTGAAATGACTCAAACAATGAATCTTTCCTGTTACAACATTATTGCTATTCCAGGCTTTCTAATTCTTGTTAAAGGACAGTGGATTGAATAAAAAGGGAATAAGAAGTGTGATGGATAGGAAAATATAATGATGACAGTATAATAAATTAATGCTTACCATTTCCTGAGTGTTTGCAAAATCTGCCTCTTTCGAGCTACACTGCACCAAAAGCATTATAATATTAATCAGGACAATACAAAGGAATACATATTTGTATCAAAATCCCCTTAAGAGTACTGAGCATTCCTGCTCCCTAAAAACAAAACCAAAAAAGAAAAAAACCTCAAAAAGGAGGGGGTTTTCGTCTCATTGAAACAGTACATGACACACTACGAATGCTTCTGCATATATACAAGTATGTTGATATCTGGTTAAAAATACAGTCTGAACCTTAGCACATTGTCTTGCATGCAGAATTTTATTGTATACAGAATAAACTACTCTTTATCTGAGAATCACAGCCATAACCCCTCAAGGTATTTTTATTTGACCTCGAATGAACATGAAAAAGGGGTTCATAGAGCAGCCATTTCTTTGCTATTTCTGCAGCATCTCTCAAGGCAGTGGCGGTGCAGCTTCAGTGTAGAAAGTGTTAGTGCTTCTGAAACATGTTATTAGAGTAAATCTTGAACTGAACTTGACTTTATTTTATATTTAATGACACAATGTCAAATATACTTTGATCTGCATTAATGCAGTTGATGGAATAAAATTGCTTTCAGTCATTTAGTGTTTTGATCCCATGGTTAGCTACACCATCCAGCCTTCAAGAACTGGTGCTCTTTTACACTGCAATCTGTCTCTCACCCCTATTACCCTTAGGAGACTTACCACAAGAGAGTAACATATCTTGAATCCAGGTTTAGCCACAAAGTAGTCATCAGATTTGAAGGTTATCTTTATGTGATTTGTTCTTGATGTTATTCTTGGAGGTACTTCCTTGTGTCCGCACCACCGTCCTCGAATAACCGTGCTGGTCTCTGATACATCTTCCACTTCCACAAAGTCATACCTGAAAAAGGGTATGAAGAATCAGTTTTTGCTAACTCTGGTTACAGAGGGTGCTTGCAAATTGACAGGAGCACAGCTGAAGACACAAAGACAACTGTCCCCTGTTCTCCACTCCAAAACATCAGACTAAATATTACAAATGTGCCACAAAATACACTAAGCTGCAAGATTCTCCCTGAGTGCTCAAATGACTGATTTCTGTGCTCCTGGAACATGACAGTATTTGCTGCCATGTTAAAATAGCAGTAAGAGGCACTTGCATGTGCTTAGTATACAGTAAGCATACGCACTGCTTTTCATGTGGTGGGTAAATAATTTAGACCACTGATAAAATATTATTTAAGGCAGGCTGCCCAACCTGAGCAGCTGCTAGCACTTGTGCACTTTCTGGTGGTCGCCCAACTCCCTACAGCAGCAGCCATAGGTGCCCGCCTGCTGTGTCAGTCGGAGGGCTACAGCGGGGCAGCCACTGTGCCAGGAACAAAGGGAGATGCTGGAGGGATACAGGGCTGTGCATGCTACTGAAAGGTGCTTTTTAGGACCTTCCTTGTAGGTGGCACATTGCTCCCGTAGTTGGTTTGGAAAGATTTATGTTCAGCTTTCAAGCAGGAAAGCATGCTGCCACTCTGCATGCTGCAGTGGGGAGTTCGTGTGCATGCCGTCACCAGGGAAAATGCAACAGCACATCTTGTTCTCTGAAAAGTCACATCTTGGCCAGGCACTCGTGCCTCAGCAGTGGTCCTTGAGCCCAAAGAGGGCTCTGCCAGGAGCAGAAGGCACCAAACCCCAGGGATGAAGGGACACAGTAGCAGCACTCACTGCTCCAGCCTGCATATTCGCTTGTTTGGGTATAAATGACCATATAAATTAATAAAAAAATGAGTAGAGTTACTGAGCTGGAGAACAAAGAGGACAGAGAATAAAGTTCTGCTTTTACTACATCTATGACAGAACGTCTCTCAGGATCTTTGGAGCCAGAATTAGGCCCCACACATTGCTTCCAGCGAGGCAGAGGTGATGACAAGAGGGGCAGGTTGAGTGCCATCCTCACAGTACAGTTAAGCCTCAAAACTCAGGCAGTCTTTACCAGGAATGTTTTCTTTTATCAAAGCATCTGCTCCCTCCAAAGAGGGAGTTCAGAACTGTTAAGTGATTCTTGCTAGCAACACACTGCTCCCCACCCCCAGGTCTTGTGGGCCAAGCACCCTCCTCCTTGCCCAGTTGTGGGAGCTGAATAGCTCTGTAAATAACAGACCTGCTTTTCTTTTTCTTCTGAGAGCCCATAAGAAAAAAACCGTAAGTACTATGTGGTTTGAGAACATCAGCCCTGCTGCTTTTATAGTCACCAACCCCAAATTGCAGAGAACAGAAAATAACAGATCCACCATGACTGAATCACTTAAATCTGCCCAAACTGTGCTGAAATATTCTTTTTTTGTAATGCACCAAAATTTAGTTACAGGCAGAGGTGAACTTGTCTCAATCTCTCTCCACCATGTCCAGCTCCCACTCCCTGGTGGTGATGGATGTGGTACTCAGCAGAGCTCCCAAGCATCCACCCCCACCCCCTGGGCAGCACAAAACTGTGAATGCCTATTGCAACACAAGGGGTTGTGGTGTTTAGCAGGACATAACCTTGTAAGCTTTGGTGAAAGCTGTCCTGACTGGCCTCCCCACTTTTGGAAGCCAGACGCCAGACTAACTAGCAAAACCAGGGAAAATCCATGGACTTTCAAGCATTATATCTGCTTTCAACAGCAGAGGCTTTGCTGCAATGATCATGGAAGTAGGTGTATTCTCAGTTGCTTCTGTGCATCCAAGGGGCCTCAGAGGCTGGGTAATTTAATTGCTTTGCAGAATCATCTCTTATCAAATGCCTGTGGAAATGCTAACTGCACTTCTTGAACATTCCGTAAGACCTTGAATATTTCGTCTCCTTCTTCAGAAGCTCGGAAGAAATATAGCTCTGCTTAAATATACCTTTTCATTCCTCAGCCTGAATGAATTTCAATCAGTTCAGTCTTAATAGTATGCAAATTAAAATAATTAGCATTAATGAAAAATTGAAAGAAAACACTAGGAAGTTTCTGGAGAAGAAATCTTAAGGTCAAAAGCAAATACAAAAGCAAGGTAAGGTGCAGAGGTCCTGAATTACTTGTCCATTATGCCCAGCCTTCAAGCTGCCTCATGCTCAGCTCTCAGCATTCATTTCAATTAAAACAGTCCTGGCTGTCTCTCTAAAGCAGCACTGCAGGGATTGTCAGGGACTGAAGCTGCAGAAAGGATCTAGTTTTGAAAAATATCTTGAGCATTAGCAAAAAATCTAACTGCACACAGTACTTAACAGACTTAAAGCCATCACAAGCTGTCTGACCAAAATATTCCTCACTCTGGAAGTAATACTACTCAAATAAAGTTCTTCCAGAAACTCTAGGGAAAGCTTTACTGCAGAAAAGGATGTGATATTTCCCCAGCTTCTATAGACACTATGGATGATGGTAGGTCTTTGCTTTTCTCTGCATTCTAAATTAGCTGCTCTGGAAAAAGCAGGCAGACTGTCTTCCAAGATGCTCTCCAAGCATATAATGCCAGTAACAGCTTGACTTTCCCTCACTGTGCCACCACCTTTAATGGCTTTTGACAGAGAATACTTCATCTTTTTTTCCACAGTAAATTAGCCCTATGTTTCAAAGTTGCAATGCTTTAAGGTCAGCCACAGTTTATCCACTATGTAAATAATAACAGGCTGCTTCTGTGTGCATTAGGCTCTGAATCTGGGAAAGCGTTTGGGGAACTGGGAGGTTACTGTTTTTACTGACTCTGCTGCTGATCTTGGACCAACATCACCAGAGCAGAGCAGACCTGCCAAGGAGCAGGGAAGGAGAGCCAGTTTTAGGCTGCATTCTTTTATTGCTACATGGAAAACAAACCTGCGGGAACAGTTCTCTCTATCAGTAATGCAGAAAATTTAACAAAGAAAAATAAGGAAAAAAAAAAAATCCACCCTGGATTGTGATCCAGATCCACCTCTGCAGATGTCTGCAGAGATGCCAAACCCTACAAACACAAATTAATTGACAAAGTTAAGATAAGAAGAGGCTGGGAGTGCAGAAACACTAACAGCCCAGTTCTCTGCATAGATAAGGTGTAAGTAACAACATGATCAGGCAGAATTGGAGGCTGAGACTTGAGCATTTTATGTAAGTAGTATCACAGAAATCTTCCTTTCGGAGAGCATGGGAATCCTGAGCCTGTTTTCTCCCACAGAAAAGAGAGCTGAGTAAAAGAAATATAAACACATGGATTCATACTGTTTTAGTGAGTATGGGTAAGACTCACCTCTGTACTCTACTAATGCAAAGCAGTTTATCCACCCAGGTTAATCAGCCAGATCAGATGAGCTTAAGGTCACTTTTGCTTAAAAGGGGAACCAAAGCAACTGGGATATAGTAGGGTACGCTTTAATAGATTTATAGATATATTAGCATGCATCAGCACACTGATGTTTGTGAACCTATATTTAACGGTTTTAAAAGGAACTGTAGCAGTGAAGAGTAGCAGTAAGGACAAGCAAGTAATTTGAACATAATTATGTTTTTCAATGCATTTTTATCTGTCCCTCACATGCCGATATAAACGCTTACCTACTCACTCAAACCTCCTAGATCCCTCCACCTACTGAAAAAGATGTTTCTTGCCTGGCTGAAACGCGACAGAGGTGATAGAGGACAAAATCCTATTAAAGTAGTACCTATGTTGTTAGATAGCTGGATTTGAGCATACAAGTACCTTGTGCTTAAAACATTATAGAAGGACTAAAACCTGACAAAACTGCTTCAGTCCAGGAAAGCTCAGTTTATTTATAAACTCAAAGACCAATTTCAGCTGGGAGGGCCCCTTAAAGGTCTGTCCTTGCAAGGACATCCAAGACCTGGCCAGAGATGCCTTGGTTTTGCTTTGCAGTCTCATGCTAGTGAGCTCAAAGGTGGTCTTAAGGAGCCCTTTGCAAACTTTCACTTGCCACTCACCTGCAGATCTCATTTTCGGGTTCCTCCAGTCCAAACTGATTATCAAAAGCCAGCTGGATCCTGGTGCTCTCTGGGGAGTGGAGCCGCCACGTCAGCAGGAGGTTCCTGGGGTAGCTGCTGGGGAAGCGAGGACTGTGGATGCAGCCATTCCCTGCCACGTTGATGGTCTCTTCTTTTCGGTACAAGTCTGTGAGGTGATTGCTCTCTGTTAGTAGTCACAACTTGTAGAAATTAGTATGTTGTTCCAGTTACAGGAAGGCAAAAAACACAACAGTTTAAAACACAGCACAATTATTTGCATTTAAAGTCTATAAAAAGTTTGGTCTAGGAGCAGTTATTAAATAGGAAGTACAGTGTATTTTCTCTTAATTCAATGCCCTATTAAACAGTAAGAACAACAGAACTCAAGTATACAGACTCTTTATTTTACAAGAAATGTATCATTATTTTTACATTTATATTGATTATATAATTTCATTCTCACCACTTTGGTTTAAAAACAGCATTAAACTTTAATAAAAGCCGCAAGCTTGAGAACAATGAAATGTTGAGAACAATGAAATGTTGAGAACAATGAAATAAAAAAGGTAAACAGCCCTGCTTCCCAAATTTTGTGCTCTGGGGAGCAATGCCCTCTGAACAAAAGCAGCAGTGAAGGGCTGCAGGAAAGTGAGTATGGGTGAATTTAAATTTCTTTACTGCACTTAAGTATTTCCTCCCAGAAACATGTGTAAGGTCATGTTTTGATTTTATTTATATGGTGTGAACCATTTGCTGCCTATGGTCCATTAACACACACAGCTACTCCATGCTTATACCGATGTAAATGAGGCCAGATTCTGTCCCACCAACCATCTCACTCAGTAACTTCAAGACAAATAGCCAAGCCTTTATTTAACTGAAATTCCACAACTTTTGCCTGAGCAAATATTCAATTGTTCCTAATGTTTACTTATACTGAGGTAAAGCCTCTGCTGCTGTAAATCCATGGCTCCAAGGATTACAGGAACTGTGTCAAGACCCAGCTCTCTAGAAGTCAAAATGTCTTCTCAATTGCACCATGCACTTGCATTGCCCAGCTGTTTCTGATACTGGAATTTGGGTCAGTCTGCATCAAAGAACTGTGAACAACCATTCTTCTGTGCACTGACAACTTTAGTACGGGGAAATTTTGAGCATCAGAAGGGTCCAAGGCAACATGCAGATCATGGCAGGTTTCAGTTCCCAGTCAAGACACACCTCAGAGCCCCCACCTGTGGGACAGCTAGCTGTGTTCCTTCCCCCCGTGACATGTGGGGATCTACATTATTTTCATGTGAACACCCAAACTCTGGTGTCTTTATCTTAAACTGAACGTCACTCCACTCTGCTGAATGCCAGGTCAACTTCCAGTTCCACTGCAAGCAATAGAAAGAGAAAACTGGTGCCTTCTCCTGAATTTGGCTACTGAGGAAAAACAAATGGGGGAAAAATATCTCCACCAAGCCACTCTGTGAACGCTGGAAATACAAAACCAAAGCAACCAGCCGCAGCCATCTGTCATACACACTGATCTAAGTCTTCACTCTTAAAATAAAATCTAATGTGTGACTGAAGTTTTCTAAGCTCTTTATATGAAATGAATATACTTGTTTTATAAATGCTCATTGAAAACAGGAATCCAGACAAATGGTACAAACTTCATGATCAGAACATACATTTTTCAGGTTGCTTTTCACTGGTTCCTGGCTGTAAATACCTCCATGCATGCAGCTATAAGCAAAGCACGGATGTCTAACAACAGCTCATTGCACTCTTCTGACAGCACAGTAATTCTAGCTTCCAAACAACCTGAAACTCAGAAGACAAGAGTCTGTGTTTCTTATAAAACTATCTCCACAGACCTAATTGTGACATCTTTCTAAGATGCTTTCACACTCTGAGCCACCCTTTCTAAGCAAACACAGCCCTAGCTCACAAAGTGCAGAACTAGCCCGTTTTGCTTTGTTCTGCTTTGACCAAACAATTTGCATTGGAAAAGTGCCAGTTTGGTGAAAATAAAGACCACCCACCTATTAGTTTTGTTGCAATTTTCATCAGGGACATCTATGCTGAAGTCTGTTTTGTATTTGCTTTTATTCTAAAAAAAGGGGAGAAAAGACATCTGTGGTTTTTTTTTTCCCTGATCTGGAATGAAACAAAATGTCCAGCCAACACTACTGAGTTCTTACTGAAATGCTGAGGACCTCTGGACTCTGAAAACACCCAGTACACCAACAGGACAAGATATTTCACAGGACTTTATCCAAAACATCCAAGAAAAGGGATAAAAATAAAACAGATTTGATGATGACAAATTCTAGCAAAACAACCATTCCCCAAGTCAGAACAAAAGTTACTGCAGTAAAACATGGCAAAACTCATCCCATGCCTGAGAGTCCACTACTCTTCTTTCTTGGACAGCAAACTACTGCCATTTTCCCTCTGTCACCATGCATTTCACCGTGTGGTTCAATCTGGTTCATGATTCTGAGGGAAAGGTTCCCTTTTCCCAGGCAGTCCTAGCACAGGCTTTACCCTGGTGTTGTCGGCTGCTGAAATTAGAGTTCTGGGGACAGTATCTCTGAAATGTGCTCATACACATACTCTCAAACAAAACATCTGTGCACTTTACACAGCACACCAGCTGAGAATGAACACTACCTGCACTCTTGCACATTAAGAAGAGGGTCTGTCACAGCTTTTCATTTAAGTTAAACTCTGAATCCCACAGACTACAGTGCTCTGCCTGCAAGTCGATCACACCTGACCAAGACCAGTGCTGAAATGTCATGGCTGGCACAGTTCTGCAGTATCCAAGCTGAACAGGTACATGGAGTAATAGTGCTGCACGTGTTATGAAGCTTAAAAATCAAAGCACAGTGACTTGTTATTTCTCTCATGGTAAACGTGGTAATTATAAAGTCATCGTAGAGTAAAGGCTGGAGAGAAGCACGAGGAGAAAACTCTCACTATAGTAAAATAAGGGATATTCAAATATTCCACTCTAAGGAGAAGCCCTTTCCACAAAGGAAGAAAGTATGTTTGATGAGAATGGCCGTAAATACTGTTTCTACAGTCCAGATGGGATGAAATCTAAAGCTATGTCGGAGCCTTCACCTGATGCTGGAGCAGTCTCTTCAGGAGCTCTGAAACAGGCTGATTCCCTCTCACCTCCCTCACCATGCACTAAATTACAACCTGAAGTGGTGTAGCCAGCACTGGAATCAAACACACTAGAATTTTCTAAGGGGATTTTCATTGGGATTTCACAGTGGTAACAGGCTTTGATAGAACACAGTCAACCGAGACTCACTCCCAGGAGGTTGCCTCCTCATGAATCATCAAGCATCTGGGAAACAGCTTGAGGAGATGTGAGCAACTCCTGTACTTTTTGTATCATCAAAGCTATGAGACTAAAATAAGACCTGTCCAAGCAGACAAGCATTGTCCTCATCAGATACACTGAGGGAACTTATAGAAATCACACATCAGGCAAGGGGAAAGTCAGGATAAAAAACCACTTAATAAAAGATACAGGCAAAGGGAAAAACAGTGCGTCTTTTGAGGCACTGAACTGTCCCATGTTGCAACACAACACAGTGCAGCACTACACAGTGTCCTGAATGTCACATTCTAACTGTATTCCATAATGCTTAATGGGAGTAAATAAAACATGACAGTGCATAATGCACTTCCTGTCACATTTACTAAAAAGCATATAAAATCATTCCACAATGAATAAAAGCAGGTGCTAAGTCATAAGGCAAGAAGGCCATTTAGGCCATACACAGAAGGAAGAAATTCTAGATGGCAGGAGCCACAAACACATCCTTGCACTGGAGGAGAAAAACTATCTCATAAGGAAGATGAGTGGGAAGGAATCTGGAAGACATCCTTTTTGGTGAGGCAATTCCCTGTAGAGAGTCTGAGCTGATTGGGAAGCAGTTTGCTCTATATTTTATTTATCTGAACTAATCTCTCCTTTTTTTTTCTCTTAATTCTTTCGCAACCACTAATTTTAAACATAATGGCATACATGACAGTCCAGCTGTCCAAATTAGAAGAGCTCACATTTAAGTGCTCAAGGCAGCTGCATTTTGCAAAGTGCTTGCCTTCCTCCTCCTGCAAGGAGTGCAGCTGGGTGTTGGAGTGGGAACCGGGAGGTACAGCTCAATACTCAGGAAAATGTGCTTGTCTCAAGACAGTCTCCACCATGAGTGCCCAGTGCATCCAATGTTTCCCTTTTCCAGCTAGGCCATGCTGCATGAGCAGCAAGAATCAGAAACACAAATTTCATCCTGTGTTTTCTCTCGATACCTGCACTTCCTTGTGAGCTTTAGCAATGTATATCAACACTTTTCTCTTAAAGCTACTCCCCTAGTCATGACATGCCTATTACCACAGACAGAAGTTGGCTTGTATTATCATCATTCAACAGGCAACGAATTCCTTCACTAAAAAAATAGTAATAATAATAATATAAAAAAACCCCAACCAGCCCAAAAGGCAGTTTCTAACTGATAATAGCTAATCTGACATCTGTTCTATGATATATCCATCAAGGAGAGTCTGTAAGTGTCAATTCCTTTAGAAGCAAGAAGAATTAAGAAAATTACCTTTTCTACGGACCTAACCAACCATATGGAATATTTAGTTCCACTTTTCTATGGTTTCTGGAATTTCAGCTTCACTTCCTAAGGTGTTGTCTTATGTGTAAGTTTGCTTCTGTCTTTCTCACCCTTGGGGAAGTTGGCCAACCAACTCTGATACAGTGGTAAAGGCTGAAAAAGTACCATACTCTGATACGTTTTATGACAAGAAATACACCCTCCGAAATGTCATGGAGCGTAATCTGATGAGCTCATCCTCTGGTACAGCTGAGGAGAGTGTTTCTGAGAACCATGGTGAAGTTCATTTTATTACTAGTGAAAGTATTTGTTATTTCAGGAAAAGACCTTGAGTTTTTGCACGTGGGAGTTTTCCAGATATAACTCTCCTCCCCCACTGCTGCTGTCTTTAAAAAAAAAAAAACAAAACAGCCATCATTGGTTTGCCACCAGTTTTTAAACAAATGAGATAACCTTCAGGGAGAATAATAGCTCTTCAGTTCCTCCAGTTGAAAATTAGCCTGATGTAAATAGCTGAATCCACAGAGAAGCAAAGAACAGTAAAACACTTTTGAATCCAGACCACAAATCAGTTCATCTCAGGGACAGGCATGCCAAGTGAGCTGTATTTATGGCAGCCTGTTCAGACAGTCACTGGCTTTTTTTTATTCCCCACAATCCTGAAATAAGCAGAAACTTTACTTGTTATCCATAAGGTTCTGTGTAAATCAGATGAAAAGATGACAGAGTTCATTGTCAAAATGGTATATTCCATTGCTGGTCACAGCTTGTTGGGAAGATGTAAAACTGTAAGGTCATTTTCCTTGTTAAAAATGGAGGTTTTCTGGATTTGCTTTTTTATTTTTTTCTGGGTTTGTTTGTTTAAGTGGATATAAACAATAAAATAAATCCTAGACAGTGAACACAACATCATGTTTCTGCTCTCTAATGCAGAATATAATACTATATGGTAGCACCAGTCCTAGACATCTCTGTCCTTTTAATGACAGAGGCCTAACATACCTAAGTCAGCTCTGCTCCCACCACGATTCACCAGCAGTTCTCCAAGAAGGCAAACCAAAGTAGGGAAAGGATTGGGATAGTCAGTGATAAAACAGGTATAGCACAATCCCAGCCAGGATAAAAGTTGCAAATTGTCTCTTATGGAGGCACTAAACTGAGAAACAGCCAATCTGGTATAAGGATGCATATGTAGGAGTATATTAGAGCAGTGGATCCATCCAAAACACCACTTCAAGTTGCTTTCAGCTTTATACAACTTCAATAACCCCATTTATTTGAAGGACACAACAAACTTATAGTTAAGCTCATAGTTAAGGAGTTTGATGGATCAAGACCCAAAAAAAGAGAACAGCATTTTAACACCACCTAATGTGTTACTTACCACCCAGCAAATGAGCAATGAAAGTGAATCTAAATCCCACTGGAGTTGATGAAAGACTATCAATTTGGTTGGTTTGCCACTGGACCTCAAAGAAGAAGCTCCAGGTACCTGCTCCTTCTCTTATCAACAAGCCTCTTCTTTTTATCTGGAGCATGAAAGATACTCCAAGCAACATCAGAGTTCAAATCTAAAGCACGACCTGTTCTGTCACAG
Organism: Cnemophilus loriae; assembly: GCA_013397755.1. Taxonomy (NCBI): domain Eukaryota; kingdom Metazoa; phylum Chordata; class Aves; order Passeriformes; family Corvidae; genus Cnemophilus; species Cnemophilus loriae. The sequence continues at coordinate 528,952 of VZTF01001239.1, forward strand.
AGGCAATATCAAAAGATGCTCTGTGGATGTTCAGCCAAATTCAGACCTCACACACAATCAGCTCCCTCCAAGTCCCTGAGCTGTGTGCAGATCTTTCCTAGAAGAATATATCCATAGAGGATTTACCAAAGAAACAAAAAATTGAGTTTTAGTTGAAAGAAACAAAATTAGCCAGTGCGCAACACCAGTACAGAAGGTATCAAAGAACGAAAACACTCCAGAAATCTAACATTCAATTCAGAGCCATCATCCGTTTGGTAACAGAATGGTTAGCAATCTGCCCATGGTTCTGTGCAGAGCAACCCCTCTAGTCTTGGTGGTAGACAGGCAATCTGTGGTTGAACAAGACCTCAGCAAAGACCACTTAAGAGAATATTAAATGAGCAACTGATAGGCAAGTCCAGGCACATAATTCAAAGAGACAGCCTGTCTCTATGCTTCTCACTATAATAAGCATAATTTTATTTGCATTTAATAATTCTGTTTCCCCTGTGAAATGGTCAGCATCTTAACTGCATTTTGCATACAGAACTAAAAAACAGTCCTGAAATGAAAAACAGGCGGGACTGCATTTTGGTGAGGTGAAGGCTGTGACTCTCCTTTTGTCTGCTTTGGTGGGGACCTTCCTCAGACTTCCACAGAAGAATACTGAGAAAACAATTCTGTAATTATGTTTACAAAGATACGAAACTCAGAGGTATTTGCTTTTGGCAGTGACTTATATTACTTGCTTTTATTTGACTTCTTGATAGAGATTTTCTTCTACACAAAAGAACATCCTGAATGTCTTATAGTAAAGCAAAAGTGTCTTTAAAAAAGTAACATATGTTAGGCCAAAATATAAAACACTTTGTTAACTGCTAGTTCTTTCATGATGGGTGGTAGTTTTGCAATGCATCTCTCTGTTGGACTCTTAAACCAACAGCAAACTGAATGTATTTTTTTCTCGGGATTTCATAATTAAGTATGAAAGAGGAAAAAGTGTGTATCAAGAATGTGTAGCTCTGATGATGTGCAGTAAGACTAATGCATATATCCCCATGATCATGAGCATAAAAACACATAAAACCTTGAGAAACCGTGAGAAAAAAAATGCAGAGGGAAATGACTCTCTTGGTGCCGCAAAGAGCTTAAGGGAAACATGGTAACTGAAACAGATGTTTGCAGTGAGTGCCAACATCTTTGTAAGAAGGCTGGTACATAAAACTCGTGTAGTGCCTTGGACAAGATGATGCCAATTAGAGACACAATTGCTATTAAGCACAAATATCAACACTGGACATTGGCTCATACTGTTTTGCAAAGAAATAGCACACTGTGGACTTAGACACTCCGAATTTTCCTGTTTAGGCAGTGGCTTCAAGAAAGCAGATGCTTACGGGAAACTTCCTTCAAATTCTCCTGGTGCAATGAAAATATATTCCTTTTCCGTTTTCCCTTCATTATTTTTCACCTTTTTACAACCAAAATATATTCCTTTTCCATTTTCCCTTCATTATTTTTCAGCTTTTTACAACCAAACAAGGACTTTTTGCCTCGTAAGTCTGGCATAGCTCAAGTCTTAAAAGAGAATTTGTTTTAGAAACTGTTTCACTCAAGCACTTCTAAGTCTGAACAAGATGTGAGATTTCCTTGCAGAAAAAAAAATACTGATAGAAGGAGAAAGAAAATCCAGTCAAAAGGGGAAGCGCTTCTCATGTTAAACATATTGTAGCAGACAGACAGGCAATTACAGAGTGAGGGTCACATGTTGGAACATTTAGGCAGTAAAACAAGATCTCTTTCAAAAGACAAATCAAGGCAATTTTCTCTTGTGATGTGAGTTTCCTTACCCTCTATGTCAGCACTGAAGATCCAAAATCTCTGAAAGGGAGTGAAAGGTCGCTTCTTATAATGGAAAGTCTGGCAATAGCATTCTAACAGACATCATCTCCTTGGACTGTGTTTGCCATAGGCATGTTTTTTGTCTCTTAGAGTCCATATATCAACCAACTGTGCGAAGATAAAAGCTTATGGGGATATTTCAGTCCCTTCAAGGCAGGTGCACTAAATACCTTATTCCTGAAAGTTACCTAAATATTTTTTTAAAAAGGCAGATCTCATATTAAAATATGATTGTTGTTAGTCTGTTCCTTTTTATACAGTAGCCTAACAGCTAAAAAATGAACTCTATTCTAGTCAAAATCAGGACACAGCTTAATCTCCTCCAAGAAAACAGAAGTCTGTGTTGTGATTCTTCTATTTGCTCAAGAGAATTCAGAGCAATTCTGTCTCCTCTCATGGGACAGATGGGTTCTGGATGCTGCTTCAAAAATGGCTCGTCCATTATCCAAGGAATGGATGGAGGTAAAATGCAGAAGAAACTCTTGGCACAAGGACCAGGACTCGAGATTTAGCCAAAGAAGTAAAGACTCAGCAGCTTTTCTACTTTCTACTCCAAGGCACTCTTGTCATGAGTCTCTGACAGTTTAGACAAGAGCAGAGCATGCCATAGCCCCATTTTTGCACTCAGGCCTCAGTTTTCCTCTGCTGAAAACCACAGCACTGCAAAGAGTGCAGAAGACATTGAGATCTTTTCCCAGCATGAAGGCAGAACACGAGTAGGGCCACAGGGGTGGCTTTACATCATTTAGATAAAAACCGTGTTGAGAAACAAAATTCCCAGCCTGGAAAGTAATTTAAGTCATGCATACTGAAAGTACTGAGAACTTGAAGTGCGGGGGATCTTTCCTGTAAGTGCTTAGGATTTTCTCTGGAGGTTTGGCATCAGAATGCTGCAGAGCTGTCATGTGGATAGATACTGCAATTCAACAAAGTTTCCAGGCACATAAAATTCTTGGCTGTGGCCTTCTTTTATTGTTATGATCTTGCACCAAAGGATCATCTAGACATTTCCTTAGTCCTTCACCTAGGAACAAAACTACATGTGGTTGAAGTGCAGGAGAGCTCATTCACTGCCGATATATAGGGACCAGTGGCTGGGAAGATGATAATGGTGCGTATCAGCACAGCTCATAAGCTCAGGAGCTGCTGTACCCCAGGCAGAAACCATCTCTAATACTAGTACAGACAAATCCTGACCACTGTAAGCCAAAACCAAAACTGGAAAAGGATCTGGCTCCAAAGGTTTGATTTACACACCTCAGCTTTCCAAATCCTTTCTGGAAAAACAGCTGTTTGGCTGGTTACCACGAGGAAGTTATTGGAAACATTCCTTCTAAGCTGTACGGGGAGATGTTGATAAAAAAAGGAAGAGTCTAACCTACTCTTAGGTTTGTTAAGTTAGAGGCACAACGGATAAGCAGAGGAAAACACACTGAAACTTGTGTGGAGGCAATGATAACCAGGACTTTGCTAAGACTCCACGGGGAGTAGACATTATGTATCTTTATGTTCTGAGCCGGGCTGAGTATACTGCTGGCAAATCAGGATGTAATTAAATAATCCTTCACTTTCATGGACCTTCAATGAACTCTCACTTTTAAAAGGAAAGCTGGAGTCCCCCGTGCAATTGTGCTGGACACAAAGCCAAACTTCAAAGTTGTCCTTTGACTGAGGATTCAGTGAAATGTTTGACTAAAAAAAAATGAGTGCTTATAATGAAAAATTCAGCCAGCTTTGGCTGCAGATCTCACCAGCAGGAACACAAAGGGGCACATTTCACCCCTCCAGCTTTCAGAAGACGCGTGAGATGACTCGAGGTTAACCAGCAGACACCATCAGGACCCCCTCACATTAAAGCTTCCAGAGAAACACAGTGAACCAACCAAATCCAGTTTGCCCCCACCTTGCTGAAAGTGTAAGGGTGGGGAGAAATGCCTGTAGATATCATGGCAGAGGATTTAAGGGAGCAATCTCAGGTTCTGCTTCACACTTCCTGACACAGATTGCATAGTAAAAACTGAGAGACGGATGCAGTGGTGGCACGCATGTGGCGGGACAGCAGGTAGTAGTACCTGGATGCTTGGCTGAGGCACAACCAGAGTAGGTCCCTAAGAGCATGTGGAACCCAAGAGATCAACACCAGGCCACCAAGGCTTGCAGCCTGCAGGTGAGAAAGTCTAACCTCCATCTGTTTTGGACAGGGAGGCCAAAGGGGACTATTTTACTCCTGTCTCACCCCAGTTCTGTGCCGGTACTGATGTTGCACATCTGGGTGAACACCATGTGCTGAGGTCCTGTCCGCTCAGAGGGCACAGCTGTGTGTTGACTATTAAACACAGCTCCAAGCAGCTGTTTGGCCAAAGAGGAGCCAGATAAGAGGCTTATGTGACAGATAAAAAGGGTGAGAAAGTCCAATAAATACAGTACTCTTACATCATTTCGTGAACACCCTATATCAGAGCTATTGAAGGGTGACAGGGACATACTGCACCATTTCCTGGGAAAACTATTTTCCACACTAATGCTTGAAATGCAGAAGGGTACCTTGGCACTCTTTGGACTATGCAAACAAGTGACTTTCACTCAGTTTGCTTTGCATATTTTCATGGCATCTAGGTTTACAGTCCAGTAAGACAAAAAAAGGTCTCTACTTATAACAACAATGGAATATACAATGTCAGAAAAATGCTATCGTTCATGTGTTTGACACAAGAAAGAAAAAAAAAAATATGTCGGCAGAACACACATGGAAGCTGGATTAATGACAAATTTGGTGTTAAAATTGTTTTTTTCTGATTTTTATTTATTGACAAGAATTCCAGAGACCTTTTTTGTTGTTGTTTGCACTTACAACTTGCTTCATTTACTCCTGCTTAGTATATCTTAGTCTTTTCTGTGGACGCCATGGAAGAATAGTCCATCAAAGGATGAAATTTTAAATCTTTCTTGATTTAGAGACTTCAGAAGTCCTACTTTACTGCAGACACTCTAGATTACTCTGTAAGAAGGAATGGCAGCAACCATTTTTTGATTCCCTAGGGTGAAATGGTCTGGGTCTTTTTATAGTTTAGACTGTAAATAAGAAAATACCACAACTATGATCTTAAATATAATCTGGGTATAAACTATAATTAAGTAACTGACAACTTTGGTAAATGACAGCTTCACTGCGTGTTACTAAAATCAGTTGTGAGCAGTTTAAGTACTCTAAGTAGCACTACTGTCCTATCATTTGCTAGCCTATGTATTGATTTACTTTATTTAAAGTGGTCAATTTTTTGCATTTTCATGGTGCTCCCCATATCACAACAGCTCCATCTTTCTCAGACTTCACTTCTGATTTGTTACTAAAACAAAGTTCCCACATGGTAAATAAACCTCATGAGCTGTTACAGACACTGATACACTCCATGACTGGCCATTTGTCCTCTGCTCACAGCTGCACTGGGCAGCTGCAAGGACCAGTGAGACGCTGGACTTGACTACAGCAGTAGGGGAGGGGAGCAGATGCCAGCTGAGAGAGGCTGCAGGAGCACTGGTGGAATCACAGCGAGACATTTCATGCCACCTCCTTCCCACACAGCAGATTTGCCAACCCAGTCCTTGCCCTTTCATTGTCAAAACATGGGGCAGCATTTCAGAGGCATCGCTCTCACTGCGCTTCCCAAGGGCATCACGGGCTATGGACAGGACGGAGTATGCAATGGCACAGGCTGCCCACATCCATGCTCTTTTTGCCAATTACAGGTCTCTATGAACTTTTTAACTCCACACTGACATACGCAAACACTACCAAGATTTGTGCAGCAAATATTTGCCAAGGAGAAGGCAATCCTCCCTCTCTCTCCCTCATTCCCACCCTCCCTCCCTGCCCAGAAGCAGCAGGGTCAGTCCTGGCATGCATTCGCAGAAGGTGGTGGCATTCCCCAAAAGGCAACCAGAAACCCAGCAGAACCCCAGGTTCCCACCAGCTGAGGGTTTGTCTGCTACACAGCTGCAAGGCAAAGGCTGAGCGTCTTCCCTGATTCATTCACTTTAATTAAGGGACTGGTGGTCCCCCACATGCCAATTCAAGTCTAGCCACATACACATTTACTTGGTTATTTCATACATAAAGCTTTAAATAAAATGCCTTTCTTTTTTGTTCCTACTTTTTAATGGATGCAGAGAACCATTCTGTCAAGAATAAAACAAATGCCCCACTAAACCCATCTCAATGGACAATTTGTTTCGCCAATGCAGCCTTTAAGTAATAAAGAAAGAATAAACATAACATTCTCCTAAGAAATAAAATGCAAGCACTCTAAAAAAACCCCTCGCTTGTCTGAGGCATACTAAGATGTTAATAAACTCAGCTCAGACATTTACAGAAGAAGCTCGCTCACCAAATCCATTTTCATAGAGCAGTAAAAAAACTGGAACCAGACCACCCGCTTGTGTAAATCAGCAGCATCCCTACAGTGATCACAGCTATTTACACCAGCTGAGGATCTTACCAGAGCAGCAGGTGAAAAGGAGAAGAGAAAACTAATCTGAGCAGGAGCAGCAGCAGTAAGTGCCTAGTGCATGATACACTGAACTCATGAGAAACTGAACTAAATCAGCTCATAGGGAAAATTCAAGGTGTGCCTCTCTGACCTATTAAACAGAGTTGAAGAACTTACGCATGTTTTTTCATTCGTAGGTTGAGCTGGGGAAGATTCCTAATTCTAGCAACATGGACTGAGTTGTTTGATTCAAAGTAAAACATTTTAATTTATTTCTAAACAAATATTAGTATATTGTTAATTTTTTTGTCATTTCCAAATTATCTTCTGTACATAAATGTAAAAGCTGAATTCAGCAAAATTTGTGAATTTCATTCACTCTTTTCACAGTTTTAGTGCTGTTAGAATTTGCTGGGATCAGCAAGTCAGGCACCTTTGAAAGTCTCACCCACATGCACTGGGGACTCCCATGTGATTCAAGAGAATGTCAGCTCAACAACCAGTGCAAACCAGTATTGTTCATGTGACCCACACGGAGTTTTCACCCAAGCAACATTGTTCCCATCATGGTTTTTTCCTTTCCTGGTCACACCTTTTGAACAAAATTTCCACTACTGCACAGAGCTAGAACACAGATTTTGAAGTAAGAATTTGACATTAAAATACATAGTTTACCATTTATAAAATCACTCAGATGCTATGCCATTTGCGGATTTTTAAAAGCTAGTGTAATGTCTGTTACCGACATAAACACATAGATACTTTCAGGGCATTATTTCAAAATTCACCTAAACTCTTGTCAGTACCAGAGTCCTGTATGTGGTACTTGACTTTGTTTTTTTTCTTTTTTTCTCCCTTCCTTTCATCATCTGAAATACTTCTATATGGCTATAAAAAGACTGCTTTTAAGAAGCAAGTCTTGAAAGAAATGCTAACTAGTCATTAAAACCCTAGGAATCAATTACATGTGTGCTGAGTTCTTCATATTCTCCAAATACACGTTGCTGTTTTGTTAAGATGCAGAATAATCAGTCTTTGTGTACTATAACAATTAATGAAGAAATCGGAGGGCAGAAGGAGACAACTCAAAAAAATAATGTGGAGGAGGTGATTTCAAAAAAGTCCATTGGCAACAGCACTTTGTTAAAAGAAATATTAAAGGAAAAATAGTCAAGCCAACTACAGGTTTGAAAAAGATAAGCAATGAAAAGAGAAATTTTAAAAAGCAGGGATTTATTTTCTTAAATGAGAATGAATAGAATGGATGTAGGGATTAATTTCTTTCTCCCCCAAAAGACAAGAACTCATAAACTGCATAAACTGTTAAGAGAAAAAAGTTTGCAGAGAACGACTTTCTACCAGAACACAACACATGGCTGATTATGAGGAGACCAGAAGACTGTATTTTCTCTGAGAAAGTAAAGGAGCAGGACACAAAGACTGTCAAAGCACTTGAAGTTACCATAAATATCTAAGGTTAGTGGAAGGACATGAAAGAAAGTATTAGTCTCCAAATTCAACAGTGGCAGATAAGAGAAGGGAGTTTTCTTGGCTGCTGGAAAAGATATGAGATAAGTTAGAGCTATAAATTATTAGCATCATGGTAGTAGCAGAAATATTAATATATAGTTACTTCCTGCAGACAAAGACCAAGGCTCTGTTATGGCAGGTGTTGACAAATAGAATGGGAAAAAGACCAGTACTAGGAGGCCATGTATTGAATAGATATCATTAAAGCAATCTAAATTACCTTGGGATTCAGACAAAATTTGCAATTCAGGGAGACTGGACACTGGATTGCTTTATAAGGAGAATCAATACATTTGTCATTACCCATATTAATTGTACTCCAAATTGTGGCTAGATCCAAAAATACCACTTGGGCATCACATCTGCACTACAATTCTGGCAGAACTGTACTTCTTAACTTCACTGTGAACCTTCCATCTCTCTTCTTAGGTACCTGTGAGCACCATACCTTCTGCAGGTCTTTACCCTCCACCTTCTGCCCCAGACAAACCTCCAGGAGATCCCAAACATAGACTGACTGGGCATGAATTACCCCTGACTCTGTGTTTGTAAGAGATAAAAGTTATCTTCTGGCAGATTACAAAAGCTTTTCATCAGGTATGCCATGAGCATGCATACTGTGACAGAAGTCAAAATGTTGATAGTTTGAATTTCTGTGCATGCAGAATTATACATTCACAGCCCGTTTTTTGAGAATCTGCATACACAGCTAAGACATTTCTGCATGCATGCCTCTCATGATTTTTTCCCCCCTAAATGAGTACATCTATGATTAAATTATAATAGTTTTCTACATAGCATTCTTCATGTTTAGACAAATTGATAGAAGAATATATTTTACTCTCATTACTTGGAAAAGCTCTCTCACTGAAAGTAAACAGTGATTAAAGAAACCATAAACATTGCTTCATTCAGAATTAAAGCTACTTCAGCTACTTCTTTCGTAGAAACTACAGAAAGAAGCGAGGCTGACGCGGCGCTGTTGCTCCATAGAATCTGCTCACAGCACAAATAATTTTTAAGTGTCGTCATATTTTAACAGGAAGAAATGCAATCATCCGGATAGGTCTGTGTCTCAACATGTTTTACCATCCCACTGACTTCCATTGCCAACATGAGTAAGAGAAACCAAGCAGACAGAAACTGAAAAACTCAAACCACAATTAAGTTGCAATTAGTTACGAAAGGCTCCCTCGTTATAACAGCCTTTATTCTAGATTCTGTTTGATTATTGCAGAAGACACCCAATGGCTTAACCACATTTTGAACAAAAAATAGAGATTTGGAGAGAAAATGACCCATTTTCTTGCCAAGCAGAATTAGGGGAGGATAGTATTATATGTTCATGTAGACTCTTTCTTAACACATCTTATTCTTCTTGAAACTGTGCTAGTTTCATCAGTAACTGGACTGGGCTCCAATTTTTCATTCATGATGGATTTTGTTTCTGTGCTTCTTTTCTCCTTATCCCTGCTTCATAGCCGAGAAAGATGTAAACCATATAAACAGATGGGATTTTGCTACACTAGTTAACATGTTGATCAATCACATCATCTGCTGTGTGAGCCGTCCTTCTCCTCCCTCTCCTCCTTTCACAATCACACAAAAAACCCCAGCAGACTGCATTGGTCACGATGACAGGCAACACATTTCTCAATCTGCTCCCTCCTTTGAACGTAATAAGGTCTACAGAAGGTTTTCACACCTAACTTAACCACAGATACACAATACTCAGGAAAAACTGCGGTGCTGGTTTCTGCTGTGCAGTGCACAATGCAGGACAAACATGCCCGTAGCTTCCTGGAAGCCTTCCTCCTGGGTTGGCAGAAGAGCACGCCGCAACTGCCTGGGGACACCTTCAGTGACGAGATGTCTCTCCATGACATGGCTGCTGCTCTTAAAATGCATCATGGCAGCAACTTGCAGTCCTCAGGATGCAAGGCGTTCCTGAGCTAGACACCATATGGTTACATAAAACCCTTCTGCGAAAGTTGCCGTGATGACAACTGGCAGGACAGGAAAAGAACTGGAGATGGAGCACAAAAACCAGATAACTGCAACAATGACAAGTGATAGAAGGACATACAGAAAGCAAGTCATATTCACTTCCATTACTAATTGTATGCCCATCGTTTGCCAGTAGAAAAATGCTATGTGGTCTGAGGGTAGAAAAGAAAGTTAGCAAGAAAAAATAACATTTTTAATTAGACTAACTGAATTGGCTTTAAAAAAATCCAAATGCCTTTGGGCACAAAGGATTTTCACTGATCCTCTCTTTTTTTTGTCTCCAAGTCCTATGGTGAGGTTTGGAAGTGGATTTTTTGAGGTCTCCCTCCTTCTTATGCCAGACGGGGGCGTGCAGGAGGGGCAGATGAAATACACTCTCCAGACCACTGGGACCAGAACTTTTCTCCTGGAAGTGAACACCTTCAGGAAAATGAAGAAAGGCTAAACCACTCCTGACTTAAACAAGATTCCTTACTGCATGCCAATGAGATGTCAGGGCTGGATTCCATTTTTAACAAAACCCATAAGCAGAATCATACCTAGTTTATTATAGGCATTTTTAGCAGTAATTAACACACATAGATTGCAAAGCTCTTCTAGCAGCTGTGATGCTGCTGTTCTCTAAAGATGCTCAGGAAGACATCACACTGCTCCCTGCCTTAAAAGCTGCTAATAAAAGCAGACTTTAATTCTGAAGTGCATTCAGAGCACATAGGGGAGCAAAATCAATGCTTGGTCAAACAGATCAAGGAAAATAACTCCTTGGCAAAGTAACCGTGTTTTTCAGACTCCTATGTGCCCTGTTCAAATGCTACTGAAGTCAATGCAAAAACTCCCTTGGGAATTTGACAGATCAAAAAAACAAGGAAAAAAACAAATCCAAACCCAAAACCTTGACCAAAGCACAATTAAAATACAACCACTATACATACCATATTCTCTGTACCCAAGTGTTCTAGCACGAGAATCAGATGAAGGTGCACGAGGTCCCTTCAGCTGGTGCACATATTAGTGAGAGAATTCTGCTAACCATCAAGATTTGAACAGAAATATCACTTCTGTTTAATGTTATCTGAAAGAGCTATAGCTTCTAGTATTTAAACATCAAAGGAACTGAATATATCCCAGCAAAACTATTAATCTTTAAAGGCAGAATAAAACCAGTATTTTCAACACAATGAGAGATTGAAGATTTCTCTGTATTATCTTACTATTGTTCAATAATCTGTGTCCATTCAGGGGCAGCAGCACATGCTTAAAATATTGAAGAAAAAGAAATTGCATTCCAGCCGTGGCAACAGTACGGATGCAATCGACTCTTGACTTTGATTCTTTTGAAGGGAAAAGGCTGAAAAATGGGGCTGTATTTATGGTAAAAGCAGTGCAAAAGTAGTTAGAGAAAGATAGAAGAAAAAACGCTAACATTTCCCCTTTAAAGTGACATCTGATCTTGAATATAAAGATTCAATTATTATTTAGAAAGCTGTGTTTTCAACAGACCTTTTCCTAAACCCAAAAAGAAACAAACACTCCAGCATTACATCAATAACTTTTATTTCAAAATTTTTTCATTTTTGTGAATAGTTTACCAATATAAAGTGGTTGCTAAAAACATATATTAATCTCTGAATTTCTTTTAAAAACTTCCAAAGTTTTATTTAAAAAAATACATAGAATGCAGGCAAAGAAATTAAAGTGAAGAGAAGCAGTGGACCAAATTTATAATATCAAAAATTACGGATCTTGCGTAAGCATTATGCACTATATAAGAAGAAGGACTTGCTCCTCTTCAGAATACAATTTTTTATGCAATAGTCATCCATTTCTGCTAGAGAGAAACCATGGGAAATAAATGCTATTTTGGTCTTCTTAACTTCATCACCAAAATGTGAAAATCTTATGCCTATTGTAGTCTTATATGTATTTGCATTTTGCGACTGGATTCAAATCATTCAGAGCATTTTTCTTATAACAATCAAGCTCTTCTGCAACATTTTCAATTACATTTTCCATGTCCGGATATTGCAATTAAATTAGAGAACAAGACTCAGAACTGACTAGGGACCCAAGATCTGAACCTGGTCCACTCCCTCCCGTACCGTTTGCTTCAGCAAAGTCTTTGCACAATACCAAATTTCCAGAAACAGAAGTTAACAATTGGGATTAAAAATATTTTTCGTGACTATCAACAAGCTTTACGGAGGACCAAGATAAATAATTCTCAAAGAGGAAGAATTTCTGCAGAGAACAATCTAGTCGCAATCAAAACTCTGAGCAGTATTGTTCCTCTGTGTTTTACATGCCTCACTGATACAAATACTGGTGAATACTACTGTGAAAAACAAACTCGATCATGAATGAAGAGACTTACTGTTCATGTCTCTTAGTTGTTCCTAAAGGTGCTAAAACACACTACAGTAATACCTAGACAGGTCTCGGGGACACACAGGACTGCCCTCATTCAGAAAGTCCATGGCTGAAGACAGAGTAAAAAACCATGGGCAAAAGAAGTAAAATTTGGGATCCCCTTTTCTGAAACCTCACTGAAGAGGTGATTTCAGAACAGTTGTGAGGTAACAAGCAGCAGTTATCTATCTAATTAATAAATAAATAAACAAATAACCCAATTGCACCAAACCTAAATCATTATCTAAACCCATAAGCTACAGGTTATAACCACAATGTCAGTAAAAAAAAAGGAAAGAGAGAAAAATGGGGACAAGGTAAGTATTTATAAGTATCCAAGAATCAACAAATACATTACTGTCAGACAAAGAGTTCACAGATGATAAAATCAAAACAGAGCATCATGAACATCCATTTTAATTTTGACAAGATACAGGCTATAGTCCTCAGTCAAAATGTATTAGGTTAGAAACAACGGTTCTGCAAACAGCAGAACAAACGAAGATTAGTTTCCTACCGTCTCTCTCTTGCTTACTTAACTTCTGAGCTGAATCATACTAAGATATTCCGTTATCTTTGCCTTTCTCGTTACAAATTTTACCTCACAGCATTTGGCAGCATTCTAAAGACCACTCCAGCAAAGAAGTCCCAAAGATGCTATGGCTGCAGCACTTCACTGATCTCTTCAAGGTCATGCAGTAAAACACTGGCAGAATGGGCTGGATAACCTGACATGAATAGCAAGCACCTGACCTTCAAGGGCTCATGGGTGAGCACTTTCCAAGGCCAGCCCCACTCTCAGTTTCAGACTGAGTGTCTCAATAAGAGGGATCAGAGAGATTGGTGGGAACCAAATGATGCCAAAATTGCCCTTTCTTAACCTCAAATGTGAAGATCAGAGATCAGGAGTTAACTGACAAAATGTTGCATTGGATTTTGCGTGGCCAGGTTTTGGCAGCAGGGGGCTACATGGGTGGCTCCTGTGAGAAGCTGCCAGATGCTTCCTTCATGTCCAGCAGAGCCAGGCCCTGGCAGCCCGAAGACAGATGTGCTGCTGGCCAAGGCTGGGGCAATTAGAAATGGTGGTAACGCCTCTACAATAACATTTCTAAGAAGAAGAAAATAAAAAAGTTATGGCACAGAGGTAATTGTGGCCAGAGAAAAGTGGAGTGAGAACATGTGAGAGGAACAGCCTGGCAGACACATATATTTGTGGTAACCAATACCTGCATATGGGAAAGAGATACAGCACTTGGCCACTTACAGGGAAATATTAACAACTCAACACAGAGGAGTCTGCCAGCTTGATTCCAGGAGCAGGATGGAATATACGTTCATGAATCTGATTTCTTCTAGATGCCTCCAGGGATAATGAGCAAAACTAATTAAGACTATATCAAAAAGTAATGGCATTCTTTCTCCACTAAATTCAGGTATGAATTTAATTCTCCAAACGCTGTGTCAGTGATGGACTCTGAGAAGGATGTAACCACATCTCAGGGACTGTACATGGTATTTAAAGTATCTTTCAAATTGGCAAAATAATGGATGGAAAAGGAATGCAGAGAAAGTAGTTCTGAGCTGCATTAATTTCTAACCCTGTCCTTTCCCAGAAATTATTATCTAGCAAAGCAGTCAACATCTTTACTTCAGTTTCATCCAGTGTGACAGCAATTTTATGTGTTTGACAGGTATGAGGATCGTTACTTGTCACCATTCATTATGGATCCCAACTACTTCTCCTGCTTGCTGCTTTGAGAGTACAAACGTATTGAAAATGCAGAAAAATAGATCAGCAATTGTATCAATTTATTCCACTTTGGATCCTAAGCATTGGAAGTAGCATGTTTGTCGATGTTTGTTCTGTTGATGGAAAAGCTCGATGTGTACAGAAGGAGCAGTTGCTAACACAGTATCTGTCATAGGTATTTTTAATGTATCCTTCATAGGGAACCCACATTTAGAAAAATGGGTCAGCTTAAAAAAAGAAGCCAATTACAATATTGGGTAAAGAAAAGAGGGTTAGAACAAATAATCTAGCTCACAGTTATGGTGGCAACATTGTGAAGTTTTGTGCAATCTAGACAATGTCTTAAAACAGCAGCAGTAGAAGCAGACAAGCAAGAGAGACGTCCATCACTATGAGTGGAGGAAGGTTTTGTTTGCAGCTTTTTTGGGAGTTCTGTTTTTTGTCTCCAAACCCCCATTTTATACAAATAAAGCAAAAATTGCCAATTTACAAGACAGATATGTACAGTTCAATTACAGGGGAGATAGTTTTCTGTGACCCTATAAAAAAATTCCAGGAACCTCGCAGGATTCTTCCTTTGCAGCAGCACCTTGGCTTTATAATGTAAATCAGATAAAACTTCTAGATTTACTTCAGATAAAACCAAGAAGCTGCTCCTCAATGTTCGTAAGACATTCAGATCACACTTAGTCAGGCATACAGCATGGAAAATATTTTTAATTTAAATAGCTGTTTTCATAAGCCCATATTCAATAAGCAGCACTTTTGACCTTCAGAGCCAGGTATTCATAGAGCTTCACCCACGCTCAGGGAGAGACTGAGGTGAAAGGAGTTCCCGTCCTTTGCCAAAGGGATCTGAAGTCCCTCAACAGCACCTGGTGCAACCTTTCACGTCTCTGAAGTCACATACGGACCTAAATGCCGGGAACAAGACAAGTGACACTGTATTCTCTTTGTTTTTAAAAAGCATGAATAATACACGCAAAATTCACTCCCTACGCTCTCAGGATTATCTGTCCTAGCAGAGATAAGGTTGTGTGCATTTGGTTGTCAAAAATTAAATAATAGGCTATACCGTATTTGTAGCCTGCGCTTGCTGGAAGAACTGTGTGTAGCTCAGCCAGCCCTGTGATGGACCGTTGGGATGGCGGCATTCTGCCACTCACAATTTGTCTAGTTTGCTCTGGGTCCTGAGGTCCAGAGCCAGGTCAGGATGCTGCTCTGACAAAGCTGCCTTGGTGGAAGCATGTGGTCCTGCACACCAATGTCCACATGCACTCAAAGCAAGCAAGGCTCTGTAATGGAACTGAACAGCATGTTGGACTTAGGTCAGGGAGCTCTGATATGCTGTAGTCAGCAAAAAAAAAATCCAGCAGCTTTAAAAAAGTTATTTAGACCTACAACACAAGAAAAGTTTTTCCAAGGTAAGAAATAGCCTAAAGAAGGGGATTTGGTTTTTTGATTTCAGGAACAAATACAACCTTTATGGAAGACTTGATTTGTTCCAAAGGTAAAAATCAAATAAAAAACTACTTCAAGTTTTATTAGTCATGTAAGTCCTTTACAACCAAACGTATGACAAACATTTATTTTAAAAGGCCATGCTCATGGTTTTCAGGGGCCAGAGTCTGAAATTCCTTGTTTGCCTGCCTTCCCTCATTCAAGAGTAAGTAGCAGAGTCAACAGCGTGCCAAGCTGACAGAGTGCCAAGATCCTTACTGACTCGACCGTCACAAATCTTGTACAAGTGTCACATTTCTAAGGACTGAAAACATTGATATTCTGCAATACTAAACAAGAAGAAAATGGAGTAAATCACCATACCTGACACTGCAATGCTCACATACTTCTCTGCGTACTTTTTCACATAATACAACAGCAGCCATTAAGAAATCATCACTGCCAGGCAGTGAGACATCAAAGCCTTGCTGCATACTTCAAACCTGGGACAATTCATTTCAATTAACAGCTGACATGCTGAGCTTTACTGCATCCAATAAAGTAAGTATCTATGACAAAAGATGTACTGATATGGAGAAAAAGGAACAGGTAGTCCCTTACATCTCATTTCCTGGACAGGCATCATCGTGTTTCTGGTCTGTAGTGTTGGCGGCACGTTCTCACTCCAGGTCCTGTATTTGTTATGTTTGCCATGTATAAGCTGTATCTGTTGTCTCACAGCAAGCTGTATAGCTGAAATGTGCTCTAAGCTGTCATCTCTACCTTCATCACGTGGACTTGCGCACTGTTCATATCTATCCTGAAAACTCCTGTGGACATCATTTTCTCAGGCCTATGCCTTTGACCACATCGTGTCATCTATACATCACTTACTGACCCACTCTACCCAGCTGTATCAAATATACAGTACTTGTCCTGACTTCCAAAGACTGTATAATTTATTACGGCTTACTCATAACTTACGTGCTATCAAACACAGATTGATTCTCCAGATTGAATGATTCCAACTCTTTCAGCCTGTCTTCACAGGAGCTGTGTTCCACCCCTCTGAAAATTTTCAGGGCTCTTCTCTGGACTTGCTGTAACAGACCTATGCTTTTTTTTTGTGGGCTTAGGGCCTCAGAGCTGGATGGAGCACTTCAGGTGGGTTCTTATCTCAACCTGCTGGCCACGCTGCTTTGGATGCAGCCCAGAACATGACTGACTTTCTGGGTTGTGAGAGCACATCACCAGGTCATTTTTCATTTTTTAGCCACCAGTACTTCCAAGTTCTTCACCACAGGACTGCTCTTAACAGTTTGTAAATTAAACCTGACACTGCTTGTGTTGGACTCCATCTGGTCAGAGCAACCTTCTCTTCTTTTTCATTCATGCTGCACTCAGGACAAAAAAGGTACCCAACAGTACTGATGGCAGAGGATGAGACTGGTTTTTCTTAGGGGCATGTGACCCAAGCAGAACCAGGACTGGGATGTGAACATGCTGAAGAAGGTCATATCTTTGCTGCTGAAAACAAGTCGTCCCACTAAACCTATCACATAGGCTCCATTTACATTCAGTGGATTCAGAATTAATTAAGATATTTATCTGCCAGCAAGAGCATGAGAATCATCTCACTTTAGGATGCTCATTGTTTGGTGTGGCAATGCTCACTGTGAAGTAGGAGGCTGCAGGCAAGGGTATGGGGCTGTTGGTTTCTCCAGCTCCTCTCTGGGAGCCTGTGGAGCACCCACTCCCACCCACTGAGGACCTGCTCACACCTGGGCAAGGTCCAACAACGTTCTTTGCTGCAGTCCCCTTCACCACAGTTAGGTACCTTGACAAGGACCATCACAGCATCTGGTGTTACCAAGAGGGCTGAGGACTTTGGAGACAACTGCCGTAAGTTTTAACCAGCTATTAGAATTTAACATCGCTTCCATAACAACAGCAAGTCAGATCTCAGCAAAGATTAACTGGCTTCCTAGTCTGCCTGCCCTGCTGTCAATACACCGCACTCACTGGAGTAACAGGGGGCTTCTCACACACAGCTTGAAGTGAATGGTTTGTATTAAGTTTCAGTGAGAGGCGGAGAGCTAAACTACCTCAGGAATACTTTGATCACGCCTAACTGGGGACTGGAGAAATTTAAAAGAGATTCACTATTTTTCTTCTTCTGGACAAGACCACATATTTCAAGTCTTTTTCTTCCCCTCCACTAACTCAAAACCAGATAGAGAGCACTGGTGCCTCTAACAGACTTGACACAATCTGGTACACACTACAATACTTCACAACACTGACAACTTTACTTGATTTTGTAGAAATATATTGTATCTACTCCTTCTTGAAAACCAGGTTTGATTCTGTGTTCTCACTGAGTAGCAAAAGCTTGGATACTGCAGGCATTTCTTCCTCCTTGTTTCTTATCCATAAGCCTCCCCAAACTAGCACAGCTTAGGAGGAACAAAGAGGCTAAAAAGAGTAGGGCCTGATTTTTTTTTTCCCCTTCCACCATTTGGTGCTGCTGTGGCATCACAAACCTTGGCTCTTTGTCTCTCTTTTTATTAAGAGAAATGTGATGGCCAGCCCCCAAACCATTTGATCACTCTTTACATCTGAAAAAAACTCATCTGCACATATGAGACAAAGTGCCTAATTTATCTAAAATCACTCTTGGGGTGTCTATCAGCTACCTCACCCTCAAACATCCAGCTGTAGATAAGGCTACTTTTCACTTACATAGGTTAGAAACCCTAAACATAACAAACCTAAATATTCTGAGTACCATACCCTGAGAGTCAGGAGTCTATGAGGAGTGAACCAGAGATCCCAAATGCAATAGCAGCCAGCGACGCACGGGTGCACGCTCCAGCCCATGCGCTGGAGACAACACACCTGACATGAGGCGGCACATCACCCACTGCCTGGAGATGGAGGAGCAGAGTGTGGGGTTCTCTCCTGAGCAGTCCCTTCCTCCTGGTGATCACTGGTAAATACAGTGCTTACCCTTCATAAGACAGCAATATTCTACACTACTCAGACAGCTGGGATGGTAAAGCACAGGCAACCCTGTGTTCCCCACAGAAGCCCTTGTATGACCATAGGGAAAGTCGTCTTCAGCCTCAACCAGGAGGTGCTCCACGTGGCTGCACTCACAGGAACTCCATGAATATCCACTGAGCACAGACAAAACACACAGCTTTTCTCTTGGGTATGTGTAGGAGTGGCACAACAAAAGCTACTTTTTTATAGGAAATTCAGCCCCTAACCCACATCATCAACCACCCCCTGACAAATTTCAAGCTTTCGTCAAAATACAGAGAAGTTATAGCTACTCAAAGTCAACACATTTATCAAGATCAGAAAACAAACATTTTTTTCCCCTGCTTTATTCCCAGAAATTCCTGACATTTTCTGGTCATTATTTTTCTAAAGAAAATAATTAAAATAATATGGCTTAGAGTAGATATTCATCTTGGAAGAACTCATCCCAAGCTGTCAAAGTGTAGCACAGCCATTAATCTTGAGGGGGAAAAAGAAAAAAAAAAGGATCAAGAAAAATGAGGACGTGAACGAAGTCTTCGTAAGAGATGTCATTCCTAAGACTGCTCAGTGGGACTGTAAGTGGACCTGAGCTGAGCCAATCCTTCCTTCCAAAATGTATTTGGTGGTGTTTGGTGGGTGGTGCAAACCACGTGGTGGGTGGTGTGCTAGCCAGCTCCAGAGTGCGCTGAGTGGTGGCTGCCCTCAGGGGCATGGTGGTCAGCACTTAAGGTCTCTCTCCAATCACGGAATTAAAAGGATAAACTCCACGCCATATAAGTGAATCGAGTGTAGCTTTAAAAGCAAATAGATATGAGCAATAACCCTACAGATATTTTTTAAGAGCACTGTAACTGTTTCTCCAGGAGCTTCCCTGATCCATCTCCACCACAGACCCCCCTCTGCTTTGGTGTGACACAAGGGTTTATCAGCATTCCTCCAAGTAAAGTGCATAACTGTGCCATGGCTCATCTCCAGTAATACAGACAGACCCTGTAAGACTCACAATAAAATCCTTATCTCATATTCCACAAAACACTGTTTTTTCCCCTTGTTCCCTCTCACTCTTCTCTCTAACTATAAACACGTACCAGTCATGAGTGTAATCTTGTATAAAATTTAAAAAGTAAGACCACCATGAAATGCTGATCACATTACAACATTCAGATTTTGTAGATTAAGACTGAATAAAATACACACGCATCCACACACATTCACACAAACGGAGAAGCTGAACACATACTTCCAGAGAAGACACCTTTAACTGAAAATTGCCTTCAGATTTTGCCTCCTGCCAGGATACAGTTCTAAATGCTGTAAATCTAAGTAGAAAAACCTGCATTACCAACTAATATACATCAGTCTCAACTTATTCTACTCTTCGGGCATTGATGCTTTTGCCCTTTAAGGTTAATCATTTAAGAAGACAATATTTTGACTTCTCAGAGCACTGGATATTACAAAAAGTGTTGAAGAAAGAACTTCAACGAAAGCCCTTGACGAAACATTCCTCTGAAAAAAAACCCAAAATCAATAAAATCTTTGAAGTGTTGTTTTGAAGTACAACTGGTTTCATTTGCTGACGTGCTAGCATAAAACTGACTTCTGAGAAATTTCTAATGAAACAAGTAAGTAGGAATTGTCTTATATGAAATGAAAGCCACTATAAAATCAGTAGAAAATTTATACAATCCTTTAGCTAAATGCAGTTAACAATTTCAAAAAGTATTG
The DNA here is from genome assembly GCA_013397755.1 of Cnemophilus loriae. Classification (NCBI taxonomy): domain Eukaryota; kingdom Metazoa; phylum Chordata; class Aves; order Passeriformes; family Corvidae; genus Cnemophilus; species Cnemophilus loriae. Next base: position 549,232 of record VZTF01001239.1, read on the forward strand.
GCAGAGACAAATTCTTGAACTCAATGAGCCATGTGTTTGGCATCTACCCAGAATTTTGGACTGGGGGAAGATTTGAGCTTCCTGTTCCCAAGATCCTGACAACTGTCTTGGAAAGAGAGTTGAAGTGGTTTGTTGGTAGGGCCTGCAGCCTCCTCTGCTTTCCCACCAGTGCTGGTGTAGCTCAGGAAGATGATGTGCATCCCACAGCAGAGGGCACACCCAAGCCCACAGCTGCAGCAGACTTGGAAGTCTGTCTGTGCTTAATAAATGTCAGGTTTTAATAGCATGCATCATTATTGTTAATTGTACTCAAACCCAGCAGGGCCCATGCATTCATCAATTTGCACAAAAGTTAACAAGCTTTAGCTTCCACATGTGCAAAAGCAGCCTGTGTACCTGGCACAAACCCAAGGAAGCTGCAGCAAGGTAGGAGTCAGCCTCTTCCCACAGGCAACCAGCGACAGGACAAAAACAAATGGAGTCACACTGAGCCAGCAGAGGTTCAGGTCAGACAGCCAGAAGAATTTCTTCACTGAAAGGGTTGAAAAGCACTGGAATGGACTTCCCAGGGAGGTGGTAGAGTATTGAACACCCTGGAGATGTTCAAGAAATGACAGGATGTGGCACTTAGCGCCACAGTCTACTCAATATGATGATGTTCGGTCACAGGTTAGACTTGATCTTGGAGGTCTTTCTCAATCTTAACGACTCTGTGATTCTACGATTTGCACCAATGATCTCCTTATCTATTAATTCAACCCTTGACTAGAGTGCTATGATATCTACAGAATTGTATAATCTCAATTAATCCTAATCAATAATTAATAATTGCAAAGCCCACAAAGGCTACTGGAGTAATTTGGAACCACTAAATGACAATACTACCTGATAGGGCTGCAAAAGACTTTATCACCCTTCCTTATATAAAATCTGTTAAGTTACAATGAGCAACTGAAGGTATACAGCTCGCTATTTTTCTTCATAATTTCAGCAACATCTCCCCGCATTTCCAGGACTATCATTGCATTTATGGAATACTCAAAAATATCAAAGTAATGTTTTAGCTGATCAAAATGTCACCATATTTTCATGTTGCATTGGTAAGAAATGTTATTGATTTAACATGGTGTTTTTTAGGCATGTCAATCCCTTAATGCATTTTCACACAGTTTTTCCTTTTTTTTTTAAAACCATAATTTTTTATGTGTTAAAGTATCTTTGTGAGATTGCTATTCAAAAGGCACTCCTGGAGCGAAGGTTAAAAGTAGTTAGGAGATGACACTTGTACCATTTTCTCCCAAGCATCCATCAAGACGTGAACAAATCACTCTGACCACTTCCAAGGGACCATGGGCAATGCTCACAATGCCCCTAAGTATGGAGCACTGCCCTGTCCGTGTTTCACAGCTCCCACCTCTGAAGCCACCTGCTGAAGAGCTGCTTCCACTCCCCTTTTGATGTTCCAAATCTTTTTCCCTTTTGAAACAACAATTCAGCATCACCCCCACACTGCAATGGTCTGTGCAACGTCAGAATTAAATAATTTGCAGTACACCAATGGGCTGGCAGAATCGACATGTCCATGCCACCCCAGGCTTATGACGATACACAGTGTCCCTCTGTCCAATCAGACCTGCATCACTCTGACCTTCACGCAAACATTAATGTCAGCAACTATTAACTTTGCTAAGTTCCTCACGCATTGAGTGTTTTTCTTGAAATTATTCTTGTTTGTAATCTTGCACTGTATAATGTTACACTCAGGATTCTATGATTTTCAGAATGGTGTGGAATCAGACTTGGAATACCATTATTACGAAACCAGAATAGCCATCTTTATATTTCCTCAATTTGGAGATAAATAATAGCAAATAATAGAGAAGAAACAGATGGGCAATCACAGCAAGCAGAAGCAGATAGATAGTCTCTCTTTAAACTGTTGCTGACTCATGCCACCGGAACACCACTTGTGCCAAAATGAGACAACATCCACTCTTCCATGAGCTACAGGATTTCATGCAATCAGGCAAAATGATAGGAATAATGCTGATATTGTCATGAAGTCTCTATGTTTCTAATTACAAATGTCATAATTTCACGACTACTGAAATAGTACAGGCGCTAATTTGTAGAAGAGAAGAAGTGTCCATGCAGGCAGTCATGGACTTACTAAGATCTCCAGGTTCCTGCAGATGACTCTGTGCCTTCAAAATGGTCTTTAAATGCCTAATCTTTTAATGATCTCTAAGTACCTTTTAACACCTTCTGCAGTATTAGAGGATCCTGGTAGGGTTAATGGGAAACAGCTATTCTGAAGTAATGTGAAAGCCCTCTCAACATCTCTGTTCCAGCTTGTCCTTAAATAATAGGTCCAGACTGCACTGACAGTTTTTGTGTCTCAGAACAATTCCTAAGATATTCCAAATACTCAGCCTGGTATGTGTGGGTGATATAAGAGACCTCATTGTCTTTCACCCTTTTTCACGCTTCTGTGAGGAAAATAAACCTGGCTTGATGCCTTCATTAATATTTTGCAGTTCACTAATAAATGCTATGAAATACACCCTCAAGTCAGAAGAAATAAATTAACTTCCTGAGCCACTGGCAATCAGTTTTGAAAGACTGCATAGGTCTGGCGAGATCCCAAAAAAAGAGAAAAAGGAAAATGTAGTCTCTGTCTTTCAAAAGTAGAGTTAACAAGTACCTGAAGAGCAAAGCAACGTGGCTCTGACCCTTCCAAAGGCAGACAACTGAGTCTCCAGCCCTCTACTTAACTCACATGGTGAACATACTACTTGGGCGTCATCTTGAAGAAGCATCAAAAGAACAGAAAATTGACAAACTATACAGAGGACAGTGACGAAACTGTGACATGGAAGAACAGCATTTTTCTGCATCATGACTGCTTTCACAAAAGCAATAAAGAACTTGAAAGTTCATTTGCAATGTAGAAAATCACATCCAAGGGGACAATACCATGTCCCCAAAAGAAGTGCTCCACATGAAGTATTTGGCTTTATTTTTAACCCATTTAATAATTTACAAAGAAAGACTATCAATGATACACCTAATCAGAATTTTACCTTCTTGAGCTACAAAAAACAGCAAGTCTGTCATTGCAAACCATCTGTTAGACATAGCTGGCAATTCCTCTGCTTATAAATCTGACGCTGCCTTTTACGAGCCCTTGCTGAAGTCATGGTGGTGAGGTTGTTACTTCATAACTGAATAATGCAGTTTTACAGCTTGTAAATTCCCTGCTGAATGGCTTGAGGTGAACTTGTGGAAAACAGAGGGAGACAGCATGGCTGAAGAAGACAACTGCTGCAGAAATCTGCCATCCCACTGCCCAGAGGCAACTTCACGTTCTCTCTCACCAAAGGCTGAGTCTGTAGCTTCAGAAGGCACTAGAGATTTGAAAAGTATTTCAGGATGCATGACAAAAATGGTGCAACGTGTTTTGTCCCTGTTTTCTGCATTAGTTTGAGAGTAGGAAGAAAGCATTCAGAGGCTGTGCTGACTGTGTTTGGCTCACCAAATAACATTCTGCTCTCCAAAGTTATTTCTTTTATATTTCTGAGTTACAAACCTGAAACTTTTGCAGGTCAGGTCTGGGCCTCTAGAACTTTTTGGATTGTAAAACCACCCTACTACATACAATTTCCGTTCATAATAGGAAATGAGGGTGCTGGAAAAAATACTAGCAGAGAAACTCGAATTATTTATAAAGAAAAGTAAGTGCTTTATTGCAAAAGATAAAGAAGTGAAACTGCAATACAGCATTGCAGCAGAGCAATGCACGAAATTGAATGAAACAGTACAGCATAAGGGGGAGAAGAATTCACAGAGAAACACACTAAAGAAATTTATTACAAAGTATAAAAGATTAAACTGTATTTCTAGGCTACATGTTAACCCCTAGGGTACTTCAGGGTATATATTTGCAGACAGTGTGCCTAAACAAGAGTCTGGAGAAAGTTATTTCTGTCAATGAAAGGCAGATTTTTCTGTCACCAGGGCTGAAGTGGCCATTTTATTCCCTGCCAAACTGCAGACTGCTTCGAAAGAAAAGAGGTTTTCCTTTTTATTATGATGACTCTAAACCAGTTACAGCTGTGCAACAAAACAGATGTGGGACGGCAGAAGTGGAGGAAAGTTCACTGGATTGAATGTAAAGGAAATAATTATGAGACAATACACTATTCTAGAACCTGAAGTCAGTGCAGAAATGCTGACATCTTTAATGTGGGTTCCCCCTTCCCAATCGCATGATCTGCTGACAAATGCAAGCACTGCTGAATCGCATTTCTTTGCTCCTGAAAGGCACGGATGCCACGCCTGCTGCTGGGATGGTCTGAATTTTAATGTTGCCCTATCACAAGAAGAAACGGACACAGTGATTCTTATCCTGATGGTGTCCTGCCCTTCCCTCACACAATTTTCTTCACTTTTTTCATTTCCTACAGTCAAACTGAATACCTGCAAACGAAGAAAAGCACTCTTCCTTTTCCATTTTCCATTATCTTGTTCGGTATACCCCATATATTATATAGAATACTCATTCACTGTGTAATCAGAGCACTTATTCACAGTCAACACTCCAGGAGTCACCAGAGCTCAAGGGAACATATTTGAGCTATCTGTAAATTAGTTATCTCAGTACTGATAGCAGGGTAGCTATCATAACACAGAGCACATCACAGCATGCTGAATATTGCAGCTGCTTGAAAGTCACCACAGGTATTGCTAAGAGAGCTACAACCTCAGCAGCACTTGTAATGAGGCGTTCTTTACTTTTTTTTTTCATATTTACAGTAACTAATATAAGTTCACAAATGAAGAAGGGAGGATAATGAAATAAAGAGAAGAAAGGATGAAAACCAACACGAATCAGCTGAAGAAAGAAAACAAAAAAACCAGGCTTCTTCATTCCTTAAGTCATTCTGGTTATTAAGTAGTGTTTTTACCATATTACAAGGTAAAACAATCTTTTGGCCAAGATCTGCTCAAATTGAAGTCAACAGCCAAAAATTTAAAACAACACAAACAAAATGGATGGGATGACACTATCAGGTTGAGTGACTTCCCAGGGCTGGAAACTACATAGAAATGTGATGACAAATTATAGGAATTTTGGAAAGTCATTACTTTTAGTAAAACTTAGGACTCTGAAAGAAGCTAAATTTGCATTTATGTAATGGATTCTTACACATTTGCTGAAATTTTCCCAGGAAATCAAGAAAGCATGTGCTTACTTTTGGGTGAGAGAGGGATATAGTCCTGGTCAGCAGAATGAATAGATATGAGGGAGGCCCTCAGGTATGATGCAAGAAACATCTAAGGCTATCTGTTTCTTCAAGATAAGCACATTTCCAAGTTATTAGTGTTGGGAAATTGCCCACATCTGGAAAGTCATATGAGGCATCATATACACAATAGGAAGAATATCAGTGAAATGACAATACAACTTGCAAAACAAACTTTGAAATTTCTTACTGGTCAGCCTTGTTTGACTTAAACCACTATCTCAGTGACCTAGTGTTCTGGATCAGAGATCTTCACACAAGGGAGTATACACAGACAGATGAGCTGTCAGTCAGTTCCTTCTCCTCCTGTTTTGAGACTTTTGATCTAACTACTTTTTTTAAAGAAACATCCCTACTGATGCATTTCCAATATCTCATGCACTTAATCTTCATTTTCACCCACACTGTTTCCTTAGCTAGGTAACTTAAATGATCAATACATTACAAAGGCAAGAATCACCAGAATATATTATGAAATATCTGGAAGACTTCAATAATGATACTTTTAAAAGTTGTTTGAATTACATCCCAAAACTTGCACAAAGCCTCAAAAGTTGTGTAAACCTATATTAAACTGAAAACTTTTCTCATTCCACTGGATTACCACATGTCAGAGGTCTTGAGCAACTGAAGTAGAGATATGGAATAAAAATGAGCCCAAAAGGCAAAGTCTATCATAAAAGATTTAGTTTTCAAAAAAAAATACTGCTATAAATACCCATGAAAAGCATTCCTGGCAAGTACTCACCAGAGGGAGTGCCACAGATCTAGGAAGAGATACTAAAGATGAATGTTGAAGCTTAATTTTGTAAGAGATATCAGATTTTTAATCTCTGTAGCCTCTAGACACAGAAAGTGAATTTGATCATGTAAAAAGACGGTGATCAAAAGCTTGGACAGTCATAAAAATGTTCTGAGGGAAAGCGATAATACTGAATAACACAATATTCCATGCTGTCCTATGGTCTGTACAGTTTCTTATCAATAACAAATCTACTCACCTGGACATATCCAGAGAAAATATTGTCCCCAGCTTCACCAAAGCCACTCAACCGAGGCCCATGAGTTCAGACAGATGCAGAAAGAGGCAGGATTACATTATTCAGTGCAACTCATCATTTATGAACCATGCTAACAACATCACTTGCAATAAAAAAAATGGAAATATCTGCACAGACTGTTAGTGGTTAACTTTTTATATAAAATTATCTTTCTCTTTTGGAGAATAATATTAGTCTTTTTTAGACTAATGCAGCATATTCATGGGTGACTATGTCCTCAGAGAACAGCAACATTAGAAATGATTATGAACCATCTTAATTAATTAAAACTGGATTTCCACCCACTTAAGTTTTTAATCTATTGCTGTGGTAGCCAACTGAAAAGTGACACACTGACAGTAAGGTACTGACTATATCACCACCAGCACTTTCTGAAAAAGCCAAGAGCCAGACATCACCTTGTCCTTGGGAAAGAATTCAAGTCTAGGAAAAAAAGTCGAACTAGACCTCGTAAAGGCAGTGTCAGACGCAAGACTTGAGGTATTTGTGTACTAATGTCTCTTCCCAAAGCCCAGTTTCAGGAAGACATGCCCATACTGGCACAGGTAACAGGCCAGGAAGAGATCAATGTGACAAGCACACACAAAAGACAACAGAACCAACTTAACCTCTCTGCAATGTGAGGCAACAAAGTCACGATTTTCCTTATGTCTTTAATTTTGGCTTATCTTTAAAAAGGCTTTTCAGAAAGAATGGTGCTCACATGCTCCACATTCAAGGCCACATAGTCTCCAAATGATGCTAAACATTTTGGCCAGGAGTAACTTTACTGTGGCTCTGCTTCTGTAAGTGCCACTGCATAGAAATACAGGATAATACTTGGTGGATGAGAGAAGAAACGTTCATGCAATGGCACCTACAAAAACAGAGCAGGCCACAGTACACGTCTTCTGGACCAAGACTTGTGGGAATGGTGCCGTGAATTTTCATTCATTCAAGAAAAATAAAAAGTAACAAATAAAAGATATCAATGGCTCAAGAAAATGTAACTCATTTCACAGACAAGCTTTAAAACCCCTGTGTCTGAGGATTATTTAGTTACGTCCAGCTCTGCTGGACCCAATCTTCATCAACAAGGACTGATCAGAAATGCGAAGGCTAGGGGCAGCCTTGGCTGCAGGACCATGAAATGGTAAAAGTCAGGCTCCTGAGAAGACGGAACAAGGCAAACAGTAGGATCACAGCCCTGGACTTTGGGAGAACCAAGTTTGGCCTGTTAGGGGATCTGCTTGGAAGAACTTCACGGGGTATCATCCTGGAGCAAAGAGGTGTCCAAGAGCTAGTTAACTTTCAAGGATCACCTGCTCCAAGCTCAAAATTAGTCCATTCCTAAAAAGCAGGAAGTCAAGTGCAGGTGACAGGCAGCATCCATGGATGTTTAAGAACCTGCTGACTGAACTCAAACATGAAAAGGAAGCGTACAAGAGGTGGAAGAAAGGACAGGAGAAATGTTGAAACAGCTTAGAAGTGCAGGGATGGGGTTGTGAAAACTAAAGTTAATCTTGAGTTTAATCTGATTATAGGCAACAGCAAAAGCTTCCACAAACATATCAACTGAAAAACTAAGGAAAATGGAAGCCTGCTGCTGAATGGGAATTGAGACCTGCTGACAAAGGACAAGGAAGCAACTGCATTTTCTGCCTATAAACAGATGAAACATAGTCTAGGTAAGTGGACAGTGAGTTGGACTGAAAACTATCAGGCTCACAGGGTTGTGGTCAGTGACATGAAATCCAGATCAGCCTGAAAGGCAGTCACTAGTGGTGCACCCTATAGCTCACACTGGCACCTACTAAATACTGCCTAGTATCCTCATTAATTACCTGGATAACCGAAGAGAGTGCACCAGCAAGTATGCAAATGATACGAAATTGGGAGGAGTGGCTGGTACATCAGATGGATACGCTGCCATTCAGAGGGACCTCAAGAGAATGGAGAAATTGGCTGACAAGGACCCCAGGAAGTTCAACAAAGAAACTGTACGTCCTGTACCTGTGAAGGAATAATGCCAAGCACCAGCACATACTGTGATCAAACAGCTGGAAAGCAGCTCTTTAGAGAAGGACCTGGGGGTCCTGCTCAAGAACCAAGTTCAACATAAGCCAGCAGCGTGTCTCTGTGACAAAGGCCAACAGCGTCCTGGGCTCCATCAGGTAGAGCACTGCCAGCAGGTGGCCCTGCCCCTCTGCACAACACTGCTAAGACACACCTGGAGTGCTGTGTCCAAATCTGGGGTCCTTAGTTTAAGGGAGACATAGATATACTAAGAGAGTCCAGCAAAGGTACACAAAGGTGATTAAAGTCAAGAAGCATTTGTCATATGATGAGAGGCTGTAAGAGCTGGTTCTGCTCAGCCTAGAGAAGAGAAGGCTCAGGGGGGATCTTATCAATGAGTGTAAGTACCTGACAGGGGTGTAAAGAAGATGGAGCTGGAATCTTCTTACTGGTGCACAACCAAAGAAAAAGAGGTAAAGGGCACAAAGTGAAATGCATGGAATTTCATTTAGACTTCATAAAAAAAAAACTTAGTCTCAAGAATGGTCAAATTCTATAAAGGGCTGCCCACAGAAAGTGTGGAGTTTTATCTTTATATATATTCAAAATGCAACTGGCCACAGCCCTAGGTCACCTGCTCCAGCTGACCTTGGTTTGAGTGGCCTTGATGCTTTCCAGAACTGCCTTCTGACCTCAACTATTCTGTGACCCTGAGATTCTGTTTCTCCTAGTATCCTGATAGCTGGCTTCCTACAGTGTGAAAATACACAGCGTTTTAAGAGTACAACAGCAAAAAGTGAATACATGTTTGCATGCACACAAGCAGTCTACACAAGCAGAATAGCAGATGCCTTTACAGGCCTGCAATACTATGTGGAAGTTGTACCACAACCTCTGTTCTTTGGCCAAGAGAGAGAACTGACTCAAGTCTCCACACAGCAGAAAAGCACTGTATTCATCATTTTTCAATCAAATGAAAAGAGAGAAAGTGTGATGTGCATGCTGCACAGATCAGGAATGTTGGGAAGCAAGCGCCAGCCATCAAACCACATCTGTACTCTTGGTGTATCATTTTACACTGCTCATGGCTGGAATGTGCTGCAGCAGCACAGCCCAAGTGGCAGCTGGAGAGTCAAACCCAGTGCCTACATTCAGCTGGCTGCCTTTTCCCTGGGCAGCACAAAGAATGGCTGGCTGAGCAGCCAAATGCCTCCTCCCACGCTGGCTCACAGGCCTCTGGGCTTTGCTGCCCGGCTCTGAGGGAGCAGATGGGAATAGGTTGCTATTTTTGGGGGTGAGAGAGAGAGACAATAATCTTTGGTTGCCCATGGGGTGGGCAGCACACCTAAGGAGGGAGAAGGTATGAGTGGGTTGCTGCTCCCTGCTGCTGCCTTGGGGTGGTGGGGAAGGTGAGTTCTTGTGCAGAAAGTGTGGATATGGGAAGATGCTGTTAGAAGAGTGGGTGGTGTTTCAGGTGGAGAAACAGGGAGTAGCCCTCTCTGGGATAACACAGAATGGATCCAGCTGTCGAGATCGCTCTGCACAACTGCATCTGCATAAATTCCTTCTAACATCACTAGTGATGAAATGCCTTGTTTTTAGTATCACAGTCCTATGCTATTTAATTCCGCACCTTCCCACTTCAGGTGTGAGCACACCACCTCCCTGCCCTGGTCGACGCCCAGCTTCTCCGGTACATGCACAACTGCAGCCACTCTGCCATGCAACCATGCATTTAAGGAGATCACAAGGATGGAACTAGCAGTCTGGCAAGCCTCTTCCAAGCCTGCACGTTCCTTCCTTATGTACTCGCTTCTTTGTTTGACATATGATATTGCTTAAGCACCTTCAGTGCTTTGTCTGAATTCTGTAAACAGGAAGAATCCTATAAATAGGAAGATGAGGCATTAGCTTTTTCTCTACCAATAGACCATTGCTGGCAGCTTTCTGTCTTCTCAGGTCAATTTTCAGGTTGATTTTACTCTACTGTAGCTATGCAAAATTATGAAGTAATTTTCCACCAACGCATACAAACTTATCTAGATACACAGACATATGCAGTATTACACAGAAGAGACACAGCATCAGAATTTGTATTAAAATATAGTTAGTAACTTGACTGACCCAAGAGAGAATGTGCTGGACACTGACAATCAAGAGGAAAATGTATTTGATGCTCAGATTCTACACACTCACTGTGCCATAACTACACACAGGTACAGAAATGCCCATTGCTAACCTCACCACTCCTGGGCAGGGTAGTACTCTGGCCAAATGCATAATACTGCTTTCAAAACAAAGGCAAATTCCAGGTCCTAAAGCCAACTTGCTTATAAGACAGACTCACAAAGCTAATTCCCCAGAGAGTCTGAAGTGAGGTGCCCATCTGCTCTTCTCCACTGGAGATACACTTACACAATGATAAACAGCTGCTAGAAAAACTTTGAGAGACAGTAACTGAGAACAATATAAATTAAGACAAGTTATCTCAGAAAAGTCACTACAAAACCCATGCATTTCTGATAACAAACCAAAGGGCCTGCCCGAGATATAAATACCCCCTCCAGCTGCTGGCTTCGTAACAGCCCCCCTAATCCGCTATGATCCACAGCTCCAGGGAATATTTTCTACCCCGGAGGAAAATTATCCATCTCTAATAGCTGCAGGATGCTAGACAGATGGGGAATTAAAGCCACACACTAAAGACATTGAGTTTTGTGTGGCTATCTTTCTTGTTTGGCAATACAGCTGTTACGCCAGACAGGGTGATGCGGCCTCAGCTGTCAGGAAGGGGAGAGTCCCCACAGGAGGTGTCTGGAAACAGCTGGGAAACCTCCCCACACTTTCTACCCCATGATAAATCAGCAATAAAACAACACGTTGTAAATGAAGCAAATACCTGGATTTAGTGTGGGCTTTCTTTCCAGTGACCCTTGCAGTGCTGTACAATGATGGGAAAGTGCCACAGTGTTCATTTGACATCAGGGGAAGTGGCAGCACTTCAAATGGCAGTAATGGAAACTAAATCCAAAGCTGCAACACTGGCTCCATGGTTATCTAAGAAGTTTTAACATTAATATCATTGAAGCCAAATTTCACGTAGTTCTTCGGAGTCCTCCACATTCCTCTCAGCCTCTTTTTTTGGGCTTTTTGGGAATTTGCTTGAGCTTTTTCTCAGTGCGGTAAGAGCTGTTCTCTTGGACTCCTCTTAGCAGTACCTATTTCTTTTTTACAAACACACTCACTATATACCAGGAAAACAAAGACCAGTTTTGCACTTCTTAATTCAGAAGTCCTAAGGTGTATATAGAGAAAGATGAAGACTTTGAGAAGCTGAGAAAGGAAAAATAGCCTGAAATTCAAAATAACAACCCACAAAAATTGATTAACTGCTTTTGCCTGTATTTAAACTGGCAATGTGCATGGGACACAATGCAAGCTTTCTCCATGATATCCCCAGAACACACTATCTCTTGGATCCACAGGAGTCAATTCTAGGAGCACAAAGACAACTCAGTGCCTGTAATCATTCATATTGAGGCCTCTGAAGTGAGGCACATGGCAATGTCAGCATCACTATGCCTTAAGCACGATGCAGCATCTCTCCTGTTATTTTCTGTCTTATAAAATATTCATTACTTTTTTTCTATCCTATCATTAATTTCTGCTGGAAGTTCTCTCCCATGGTTGACTCTCTCATCTTGTCTTTGATCCCTCTCAAAATCTGCCCACAACTTTCCGTTCCCTGATCCCACCATGTTAACAATTCTGCCTTCATGCTTCCAAACAGTGCAGTCCCAGTGCCAAGCCCTCCTTCAGTCCTATGGACCCCCATTCCTGCCCCGTGGCACTCCGATCCTTTCTGAAGTCATTCTGTCGGTTTAACACCATTAACATTCCCAAAAAAGCCATGGGACTATTACTTGAATACGGGCTTTGCCAGAAGCCCTGGATTCGGCTCACTGAGATTATACACCTCCGGCAGAAACCAGCTCATGGATTTAGGTGCAGTGCCACAACACTAAACCTGATATGTGGAGAAAAGGTATTTCTTGAATTAATGTCATAGAAGGACACCAACTTCTCTTGTGACTGCAGACAACCAGAACATTCTCTCTCCTTACTCCAAACTCAAAACCCAAACAAACAAAAAAACTCAACCCAAGCAAACGAAACCAAAGCAGATCTTTGACAAGTCAAGACCTGTTCTCAAAGACATCTGTGCCCCTAAAGGTAATACCATACCTTTGAGCAACATTGAGCCACATCATATCAGCAGAAGCTAATTAATTTCCAGTCACCACAGTGCTTTAAAGAAGGTTGCAGTGAACAATCCTTACAGATGGAAGCACCACTCCATCCCTGGCCAGCCCTTAGAGCAGGACCATCACTCACCATCACCTGGAAAAGCAGCAGTGTTCACCACCACCTCTCATCATGGGCAGAGGAGTAAAGCAACTCAGTTCGGCTGATGCCAGGATGCACATGTGATGATGGCTCGATCTGGTCAGCCCGCATCCAGCATCATACGCCATCCAATACAGTTGGCATGCTATAGACTTTTTAAAAGCCACAATGAGGAGACAGCATGCTCTTCAATGATAGATGGCTCTAAACAAGCTCATACATAAAATTAGAAGCAATCTGTAGAACTGCAATTTCCATTCTCCCATGGAATTGAAAGGAGGATGATTATTATAGCAGCAATTGTTAGGGCTGCTATATCAAAAGGTCAGTGTGCAATTACCTACACCCCTCAATACATACAAACAGAACAAACAGCAAAGCATTCCCATTTCAAGAGCTTGTAACTCCTCCAGACATGTCATGTAGTATACAAATCTGAGCCCAACAGCACTCACTCACCATAGTAAAACCACAAGGTCTATTTGTACGTATATTTGAACTTGATCTAATAAGGTCTAATAAAACCTGGGTATATTTTCATGTCAGCTTGTTTCACGCACTTCAGCAAACAGCTTTTACTTTTTCTTACTGAGAAATTTTGCACCCTATTAACCTTTTCTCTATTGTATCACGAACACGAGCACAGCAACACTATTCTTTTGTGCAGGAACGAGAGGCCAGACTTTGAAAAGGGACTGATCCTTCTCACCGATCCTTTCATCCTCAGTACATTTGCAGAATGCAACCAACTTACAAACCACGTTCCTACAGGACTGAAATGTCTACCAACAGTAAAAGGTGAACTACTTTACTGTAACAAAAACTTTAAACTTGCATTGTCCCCTTAATATTGCAAAAGCTTCTTCTGAAATCAAAGCCATAATATCTGTTGGTTTCAAGACATTTTTAAAATTGCTAAATGTTTAGTGATTGTGATTGGAGAAAACGAAATCATTTTATTTCACATAAGAGCTTCAACTTCTAAAAAACTTATCAATGACTAAATGATATACTAGTTCAATAAGATGCTCCACTACAATGCCCCACAAGAATATCACTGAAATTTTGGGTGATGAACACTGTAATATTGAACACTATATAAGACTGAAGGAAAAAAAATGAGAGAATCTTCAGTGCATTAAAAGCAATTACAAACTAAACTAAGATCAATGACGTGACAAACTACAACACAGGAATGATTTTGCTTGCTTGCACTGCTTCATCTACTTTCAAGTTCCAAACAGAAATCTAACTTGGAGCTCCTGAATTTCATGACTTTCTAGTATAATTTGCTTAGTCAACAAAAAATCTTGCAGATAAATTTATCAGTATAGTTACTCTGATGGCATAAAACTAATCTGACCTGTTGCAATTCATTCTGTTTCAAAGCAACAATACACCACAAATCAGACACTGACATTCCCTCAACCTAAAATGTATGTTTACTCTTGACAAAAGGCATGGAATTTGTTTTTAAAGGGCAGCTAGTTAGGCCATTATACAAGACTACAGGAAAATAAATCTCCCATGTGTCAACCACATCACACATCTTGGTGTCGATGGCAAACGTTCTGAGAGTGCACTAAATCCCACTGTCTCCTCTTGGACACTGAGCCACTGATTGTAAGTCTTTGAATGCAACCATCCAGCCAATCCCTCTTACAAGCAGCCATACTCCTCTTCCACTCTACTTACACAGACCTAGTATTTACTACCTTCAAATCTCCTCTGGGCTGCCTATATTTGCCTTCTGCATAGGACTTCACTGCAAACTATTATTACAGAACTACTGTTCCTCCATAATTATCAGTTTAAGAAGAGAAAGGAGAACTCGTATCACGAACTCAAGCCTCTTTAAATTTTTAATGAGGAAGAAGAAAGAACCTAGGAGATTAATACGGAACTGCATTTTGATTTCCAGTTGATGTCTGGCATCTTTTGCCTTATAATGACTGTTTCTACACTAAAAGAGAAGATAAAAAGGCCTCACCTCAGTTACAGTCTACTGCCTAAATGCATTAGGGATAATTTGTGTCAAGTGTCAAAAACTATGGCAAAAGCTAGGTCATTTAAAAAAGAAAAAGTACATATCTAAATAGCATGGTTATGTTAAGGATAAAAGAAAAATGTATTGTGGTTGAAGTCTGGCATGTGTTCGGGAATGTAAAACAGAACACTCTTGCAGAGGAGACATTGGCAGAGTCTCAGTTATAACACACAGTTATTTCCACTATAATATAATAATTCAGATATTGCAAATATTTCAAACATTTATACTTTTTGTACAATCACAATACTTTTGAAAATTCACTGTGTTACAGCAGTGCATTTATGGGGCTGAAGGACAGGACGTGGCAGGCAGAGACGACATTCATCAGTCACGAAGCAGGGGGATGCCTCTGCCTGAGGCAATGACACAGTTCTAGCACACATTTTTACATACAGCTATAGAATTTCAGAGTCAAATAACAGAGTCAGTTTTTACTACCCTATGTCTAAAACAGCTTTGTCAAAAGGTGTTAAGTATCCTGGTCTTTTGCTTTGGAATAACAATTTTTGCACAGTAGGTGCAATTTCTTCTTGATCACAGCTCACCATTAAAATAGTCTTAAATTTTAGTACAAAAATGGTAAGGAACTTATGAGTATTTCCTGTTTAAAAATGGGACCAAAAAACCTTGAAGCAAACAAAACTTTATGATAACATCTCTACCTATTCCTATTAAAAGACTAAATTATAAATAAAACCATTTAATAATTTAATTCCTTAAACAATTAAAGTCTTAGTCAAAAAAAGGAAAAAAACCTGAAAATATTTAACATTGATTCACTTTGCACTTGATGAAATGCAGAAGAAACCTCTATATCTATCTCTGAACCCAGGTTTTAAATATGACTGTGCTTTGTTTTCTTTCCATGCAAGGCAGTATCTGAATCATTGCTCTACACCACCCATCCAGCCATACTCTTATGCCCTTGCCAGAACCCAGTTTTATTCCTGTCATCTCCAAGAGAATCAAGGCTAAACCTTAGTCCTATGAAATCAAGCTGAAGCTTCCCTTGCTGTCACCAGAGCACCAGAAATATACAGTGGATGGTTCACACCACCCACCAGAGATACTGATGCTAGCGCTGGATGGACCCCCTTACAGAGGTGGATAGCTCTTTCCATGGGCTGTGGAGAAAGACTGAGGAAGCCTTCCCTAGGTTTGACGTGTAATTTTAAAATCTCCCAAACCAGATGGATACCAGTCTGACCAGGAAAGGGATCTGCCATTTGTCACAAAGGAATGTCAGTGCACAGCAGTCACACAGGGCTGGCTGGTGGAAGGCCCAGGACAGTCACTGGGCTACACTTCCTGGGGCAAGGACCAGCCCTACTGGCATTTACAGGTCTGACTTCTCAGAAACAGTGGCTGTTCAGCACAACTCCGTAATTACTTAAGGGAAGAAGTCATAGAGGGAAGTGCGGTACAACAGACACTCAATAAGAAGTTGTGCATGGTCCTTAAAAAAACAACCCTTACACCTCAACTAAGTTTCATCCTTCCCTGATTTTCCAAAATCGTTTTACCATGTATCCTCTTTCAGATCTATTCTCCCTTCCCACATGCTGATATATAACTGAACAATGGACCATGATGCCCCCGATTCACTCTGCAATCGACACCAGTGTTTTTGGAGCATAGGTAATGGATGTCAATGGCACCAACACAATCCTGCAGTTTCTTGTGTTGTTTCCTCCAAATAACTTTAATTCACATTATGTCACTGAGGCCACTCCCTTACAGTAGGAGTCATTCATACAAATAAAGGTTACTTCCTTGACCCCAAATGCTAAAGAAGATGTCTGCAAGAGTAGCACAGCCATTCCGGCTGTCTGAGGCTGTGACAGCCCTGTGATTAGTTTATTAGAGGACTGGAAAGCACCTTGCATCAGTGCCAACTTTCTCATATCTGACAATACACTGTAGAGTGTTTAGCTCTATACATTAAAGCAAGAAGAAAAACCCAAGACACATTATTCACTCCAATTACTCACCAAGATGTGATGAATCTCTCATCTCATGAACATAAAAACAAACAACAATTGTAACACATATTCTTCTGAGAACAAGCCATGGTTGTTCATAAAGCTTTTGAATTGTCTGGCAAGTCCTTTCTGCTTATTGACAGGCTGTAATTGCTGCCTTTTAGCTAAAGTAAACCTCCAGCCTGGTGCCTGACCTTGTGCCTGACCCCCACTTTCATCTTTTATACTGACTTAGATAAAATCTGGGCCTAACACATTTTGGCAAAGTACCACAACTTGATACGGTTTTGCTTCTGACAGGCTTCTCCTAACTCTGGCCACTTCTGTGGTTTCACTCACTGCAACTATCTGGTATCATCCAGGGATTGAAATGTGCCAACGGCATGCTGCTTGTAAAAAAAATAAATCTCTGAAAGCCTCCCTCAGGCCAAAGAAAATTCACTGCCTGCCCTTGAGCTGAGCTCTCCTCATTCTCGGTCTCACTGGGCTTGAGTCTGGAGGCAGAGACTGGCTCCAGGTCACAGCACAGGCTGCCAGCCCCCAGCGAGGCTCAGGTCTGGCACAGACCCCAGCAGAGACCTCAGCAGCAGGCGTGACAGCTGGGACCTATGACAGAGGTGGAAAGGCTGGAGCTTCCAGAGCAACCCCAATGAGAAAGCTGGCAGTTCTGCCGTTAAACAAGATTAGGAACAGATATTTTGGCCGCTCTTCACTCATACGTCTGGAAACAGAAAGATCATCAATAAAGTTTCTGAACAAGAAAAGCCACAACGAAATCAACATTGCGACAGAGAGGAATACAGGCCTTTGCAAAGATCCAGGATTTCTTAGTAACAAATTCCTGAAAAAGAAGGCAAAGCTGACACTTGGTTGCTGATGCCTTCTGAACAGAAAGACTGAACTGGCTTCTTTGTGTCATGCAACTATCCCCGGCCCAAAAGTCTCCCAGAGGGAACAGAACACTCCCATCCTCTTTTCCCACTTAGAGTCCAAGATACCAGCTTGAACCCACACAGGTAATTTTCTCTCCTCTCTCCCTCAAAGTAGTAGAAAATAAATACATGTTATGTTATCCAAGGTGGGGTTCATCCAAGTACAGTCATCTAAAGCCAAGGTACCTCTGCCACCTCAAGGCTTTTTCTGTAGCTCACCAAGAGAGGCTGCCTTGGAAAGGAGCTGAACCTCCATGCATATTAGAACGGGAGGCATTTACTTTTAAATGAACAAAAATGGATAATAAATTCCCACCAGACTAAGTGTGCCATTTTTCAGGTAACTTCTTTCCTACATAAGTACAAGACAACTGCAAGAAGTGAAACAGTTGCCAAAATAATACGAAAATAAAAATGGTCTGCATCAGTTCAGGGTAATCCCTGGCTTCAGATGAGGCCAAGAATTTCTGTAGCAGTGAATGGTAGCTCTCTGGATTTCACAGTGGGGTCTCTGGTCTACGTGACAAAGCTACCAAGCTGTTTCTGTGTCATAGGATTGCTCTCCTAGCCCTACTGCAGTGTGTTCTATGCTGGCAGGAGAGCATACACACACTGTGTCTGGGATGAGAATCATCTGCTATAATTTGCTGCGTTCAAATGTTAGAAGGCAGCCAGCTTCAGCTCTTTCATGCCAAGGAAAGTGATGGAGAAGAGAGGGGAAATGCACTCCTTTAGATGCTCCTTGTAGCCTCACTCCTCTGCTCCCTTGGTCCTCATTAAATGTTTGCTCAATCCATCAAATTTATTCAACTATTGTTTTCCCAGGTCAGCTATTTTGCAGGGACTCTGACAACACAACCATTCCTGATGAACATCTGGGATCCCCAGCAACATATTGCAGAAGAAAGAATGACACATAGTACAAAATAAAAGAACAAAAAATGGCAAAAGACATGGCTTCATCCAAACTGTAGACCACAAGATTCAGAACCTCTCTTTTCCATGAATGGAAATGAAGAAGGCTAAAATGGTACCTTGAATGAGCACTACCATGCAGATTGCTTTGTAGAATACATACATTTTGAGAGTAATTTTTAAGTATCATAACAAAAAGTGAGCTGGAGTTGATACATGATCCCTGTAACAGAACAATTTTAAAGCCTCATAAAGGATAGGAAAGGCTACAATGAAGAGGGGATCTAAATAAAAAACACTAACTGATTTAAAAAAAAAAAAAAATCACCAGAAACTGAACTGGGAAGAGTCACTGGAAAGCTGTCTAGCAGAAAAGAACCTGACAGTGCTAGTCAACAGCAGCTGAACATGAGCCAGCAATGAGCCAAGAAGGTGGCCAAGAAGGCCAAGGGCATCCTGGCCTGGATCAGCAATGGACCAGGGCAGTGACCGTCCCCCTGTACTCGGCACTTCTGAGGCCACACCTCAAATCCTGTGTTCAGTTCTGGGCCCCTCAGTGCAAGAAAGACATTGAGGGGCTGGAGCGTGTCCAGAGAAGGGCAACGGAGCTGGGGAAGGGTCTGGAGCACAGATGCTCAGAGGAGTGGCCAAGGGAGCTGGGGTTGTTTAGTCTGGAGAAAAGGGGGCTCAGGGGGGACGTTACTTGAAAGCAGATTGTAACGAGGTTGGGGTTGGTCCTTTGTCCCAGGTAACAAGTAAAAAGATGAGAGGAAATGGCCTCAAGTTGCACCAGGGGAGGTGTAAATTAGATATTAATATAAATTTCCTCACTGAAAGGGTTGTCAAGCATTGGAACAGGATGGCCAGGGAAGCAGTGGAGTCACTATCCCTGGAGGTATTTGAAAGACTTCTACACGTGGCATTCAGGGACATGGTTTAGTGGTGGACTTGGTAGTGCTCGGTAAACAGTTGGACTTGATGACATTAGAGATCTTTTCCAACCTAAATGGTTCTGTGATTCCATGAATGGGTGCTTAGGGTTCTCAAGCCTCTGCACAAGCTTCAGCTGTCTGTGACCTAAGAACCAGATGGAACTTGGCTCTCCAGGGTGCCTCTTGTCCAACTATAGGTGAGTAAGGGTCAATTAAGAAAGGACCAAGGAGAACCTAAACACTATATTTTTTAATTATCCTATTGCATTTGAATTCATCTGTCTCTAATAAGCCTATTTAAACTCAAAATGAAAACAATTATGTCTATTAAAACATATAATATTAGTATTGTTTTACTTACACTGAATAATTGAAATAATACACGCTTGTTGTTAGTTTCAAAACAAGTCAAATACCTAAAGTGGTTTATTAGCAACAAGTTAAATGGAAGACAGTGGTTAAGCACCTAGAATACAAAGTGCTGAAACCAATTCTGACAGCACTAGTCTCTTCTGCAAATATATATAATGTATCTTTCTTGACAGTTTATTTAAGTATTTTTGGTTCACTGAATAATTCATTCCAAGCTGAAACCAACCAAGAGTTGAGGAAATAAGAACCAAAACAAAAAGCTTCAGAGACAGCTTGCTTTCTAATTTCATCTTGTGAATAAAAGCACACGGTGAGAGGATGAGCAGTGCAGTCCTGAAACCTTTAACGCAGTTATCAGAAATAAATACATCAAGTCTATAATTAAAATGTTATTTTGTTTAATGAACTACTTTGATATAAATCATAAAACTTGCAGAAAAAATAGTGAAAGGCAAAATATATTTCACATGTATAAGGTAGTTCTGACTTTTAAACACTTTAGGAATGCTGCTTTTGAACATTATTCAGTAAATCCAGTATTTTGTTCTTGGGCAAGTTAGGACAATAATTCTTACTCAGGAAGAACTGCATTATTCCTTTCGGCTTGTTTGTTTTATTAAAATGTATAGATCCAGGATCTGAGTGACCCTGGAGTTTCCGGGTTGCAAAAGAGATACTAACAAGTTGCCACTTGACAGCTTGCAGAATGGGAGGGCTTTGCTCCTGGAGCAAAACTGCTGCCAGGGAAGGTGCGCTGTACGAAGCGAGGCTAAACTGCAGTGCAACCTTACAGCCTCTCTCTTTAGCCCCTGAGCAGGGAGAGCCAATGCAGAGACCGCAGATCAAGCTGCACTTGAACAAGAGAGTCCCGGTGAGGGTCAGGGGCCACGGTTCTGCACAGCAAATACGTGAGGAGCGGCATTAGCTCCTGCCAAGCGTAAGCCAAGTCTGTAGTCCTCATGCTCAACACACAACTGTACTACAATCAACATCACAGCCCTGCTCTGCCATGCTTCCCTACCCTCCTCACAGCCAAGCAAGGAAAGTGATTGAGCTGAGCCCTGAGGGACACAGCCGACTGCAGAAAATGTCATATACTTTAATTGACTGAAAAAATAGTACTTAAATGAACCAGAAAAAGAAGCAGAAGGAGGTGTTCAATACTGCTTCTTGCTCCCGTAGAAGTAGATTTAAACCTGTAAATGATCTCTGCAACTAAGTGCAAAAAAGAAGAAAATGAGGAAAGTCAATGTGAAGAATTCGTCTTTCAGAGATCATGCTTGTGAAGTATTTGCTTTCTGTTAAAATTCTTCAGCCTGTAAGTTTTAAATATCGCAGGTCCTTTATCACTCTGAGAAGACGATTTATGCTGTTTAATTTGTATCCAGAAGAAATGAAGGCAAAAAAGCTTCACCTGACACTCAGTTATGCAGTCTTTTCTTAGCTCTGCTGTATTACTGCACAAAAGAGATAAAATACCATCACTGGCAAACCTTTGAATGCTTCCATGTAGCAAACAGCCTCCTGGGTGCTTGTCCTTGAACAGCCCTGCACCAGCTTCCTCCGAACAAGGATGCTGTGCTGGAAGTGAAGGGCTGGCAGACTCCAGGAGGGCCTGGCCACTATCTGCAGAGATTCAATCGCCAGAAAGACTCTAAACAGCCTTCTTCAAAGAGGCCACTTCATTAAAACTTCAATATAGAAATGAAGTTTGGTCATGTCAAACATTGTTTGGGAACAAAAAAAAAAAACCTGCTGTTGTGACAGACAGAAAGTCTGCCTGAATTGCATGGTTTGGCAGTAGAAAAATCCCAACCCCTTTTTGTACTCCAAGGAGAGAAACAGCAGCAAGAATTAGTCAGCGGTGGGTCACAAAAGCTCAAACAATGCTGGCCTGCTTTACTTCCACTAGCAGAAACCAGAAAATATTCAGGGCCATACCTGTATAAACAACCTATTTCAATGTTTCATGCCAAAAAAGTAAAACAAGAGGGTTTACTTCACAGCGTATGACTACAACACGACTTTGCTATTCCTGTGATACTGGAGAGGAGAGGAACAGTGCCCACATACCCCACCACTCTCCACAAACTGAGCTGCCCAGCTCCATTTTGGGGGTCAGAAGGAGGACAGGTGGTTCATCGATCAGCTCCAGCTCCCAGTGCAGACAGAGTCACAACCCCAGAACTTGGGATCTTGGACAATCCTAACTCCTCCTGACTCCCCACGCTGCCACCACAGGCGACCAATACCTGGTAGTGCCAGGTACGTGACACAGACCCGCTCACTGCTCTCCTGATCCACAGCATCACGACTGCTGCAGTGTTACCCACGCGATGCAGGAGGTCTGAACTCAAGGATCCTTAACTAATTTCCAAGTCCTCAGTGAGGAAACAGAAACTGCTGAAGCATCTTGGCTTTCCAAGGCAAAGCAGGAGTTAGCTGTTTTGTTTATCTTCTTGGCTTCCGCCAGGGTGGTCCCGTGTGGTGTGTCTTGAGCACAAGGAGTGGCACAAACATAGACAACATTCCTGGGCCTTTGCGGCTATTTCTGGTGGGTGTGGAGCCATTCCTCGCCGGAGCTGCTCCACCCAGCTGAGCTTGAAAAAGCAGCATTTCCCAAGGCCAAGCTCTATTCTACAAGATCATCAATTATCTCATTGAGAATCATCTACCTAAGGCAGGACTTAGTCTCTGAGGTAGAGAAAAAGTTACTGGGGGAGGTGCCATGAGATAGCACCATGGGTAATCAGTGCACCATAAAATAAACACTACAAAGCAAGCCAGGCTGTAGCAGAGCAGTCCTACAGAACAGGTATTCCACATCCAGGATTTACAGAAACGTTAGGAGTTCAAGAGGAATTACTCTAAAAAGCCACAGGATTTATTAGAAGGTGTTAAACTTTCTCTTAGCATTTTGACCTATCACATATAAAATACTACAGGTATGCAGCTTTTGAGAGCATGTTCCCAATATAACATTTTTTTTTCTTATTTTCTATTAAAGGTTCCATGAGCTTTCAGCAAGCATTTTATTCCTATATAATTTATGTGAGATCCTTGTCTGTTAGTCCAGTGGTGGTCCAAAAGCACTTGAAAGGACCCTCAATGACATTTTGCCCTCCACTCTTAGATCTTTGCAAGAGGTCATACATTCTCCACAAACTGCTGGCTAGCTGCCCAGCACAGGAAAGAGATGAAGCACCTGCCACCTCCCCTCCTATTTCTGTAAAGAGGAGAGAAAGGGAAATCTTCTATCCTGAGGAAGATGAGCTGAGCT
This sequence comes from Cnemophilus loriae, assembly GCA_013397755.1. Lineage (NCBI taxonomy): Eukaryota > Metazoa > Chordata > Aves > Passeriformes > Corvidae > Cnemophilus > Cnemophilus loriae. The sequence continues at coordinate 572,464 of VZTF01001239.1, forward strand.
GCACAGACATGCTATTGCAGGTGGCTGCTATGGGAAAACATGCTCGAAGGTCTCCAATGAACAATCAAAAGGAATCAGTAAAAATGTCATCCTCAGACAAAAGGGAATTCCACCTAAAAACAGAACAATACAGAAAGACCTTGAAAATTTGCACTTAGTGCTTTTGAGCATTTTGGAGCAATGCTGGCAGACCTGGGAAGACGCCGTACTGCAGAGTTGATGCTGGTGCACTTGCAGTGTCTCTCTCCTGCCAGAGGGACACACTACCACACAAAGACCTGCACCAGCTCTGCAGGAAGCACCACAGTCCCAGTGAGTCTAAGAGAGAATGTAATCACCTCCTTGCTCCTTTCTCTTGTGAAAGCTAAGAAACCAGTCCGGCATTCAAACACAATACCAAACACACATCCTTCCCCTTTAACTAACTTGGTTTTAAAAAGAAACATTAGAAACCACTCAGATCTCAATGGATATTTATCCTCATCTTATATTCTACTGCTATCCACCATTTAAAGTAGAATTGGTTGTGTATTAAAAATACTTTACATGTGACTTTAAGTTTCTCTTTTTTAACTAGCAGGCGTAAGTGTGTTTAGGAGGTTTAACTAAAACTAACTGAAATGATTGGCTGGTGGTTTTAAGAATTAAATGCTTTTCGATTCCTAGGCTGAAAATGGGACAGCACGTTTGCAACACAGAGGGTGTGGGGAAGGTCAGATACTTCACTGAATATAATTTCACTTCGGTCTCTTTCCAGGAAGTCAGCAAAAGTGCCACTGACACCTTTTTCTGCCAAAAGAAAGCAGGCCAAGAAATAGTTGGATTGCACTTAAAATGAAAAGGATATTCCTTGCTTTCCTATAGCCAAGGAATGTCACGTAAAGAGGCCAGTCACTACAGTCATGCACAATTTGGCACAGGAGAAGAGGCAAAAGGATGGTCACCACGTGCCCATGCACAGCCAGGTACTCTGAGCCACATTCTCCAAAACCTCTTACCCTCTGCACAGGGACAGGATGAAAGTCGCATCACAGGGAGGAAAACGGATATTGTGGAATACAAGCAGAACATTTACAGACAGCAAAATCAAATAGCTTCCATGCAGCATATAATTACCTTCTAGAGCTCACCGTAACAGGATATGGAAAAGGTTAACGGTTTACATGAGTTTAAAAAATATTAGACATTTGTAGAGAATGGATTCATCATAAGATGTAAAATATGATGGTTTGGATGCAAACTATGGCTCAGCAAGCCTCCATAGTGCTACTGATTACTGAAAGCTGGGAGAGTAGCAGAGAAAATGTCTCCAGCTTTCCTCTGATTTTATATTCCTTGGCTCGACCTTGTGCTATTGCAGTCTTTGCACAACTGAAAACAGCCTCTGTGCGTGCAAGAGACTACACCAAGAAAGCCAGAAATTACTTTGTATGAGGCACTGAATGTCTTTATGGCCCTGGGCAAGGCACGTGACTTCAGTTCTCATTCTGCCGTCACCAACTTGCAAGCAGTTTGTCAACAACTAATTAGCTAATGTTTCTACGTCTTAAACATGAAATGGAATTATAGAATCGTTTTGATTTGGAAAGAGCTTTAAGATCATCAAGTTCAACAATTAACCCAGCACTGCAAAGTTCACCACTATAAACCATGTCCCTAAGCACCATGTCTTTCAAATACCTCCTGGGGTGGTGACTCCACCACTTCCCTGGAGAGCTTGTATTTCCCCCTGTATCCAGTAGATGATAAAGATTCTCCTCGATCCTTTCTTCTGCTGCTAATGTATTCAAAAACATATTTTTTGTTGTTTTTTATGGCACTAGCCTGTCTAAGTTCTAGTTCGGCTTTGGCCCTTTTCATTTTCTCCCTGCATAACCTCATAATACCCTTGTAGTACTCTTGAGTTGCCTTCCTTTTCTCCCAAAGGTCACAAACTCTCATTTTCTTCCCAAGTTCCATCCAAATCTCTCTGTTCAGCCATCCAATCCTCTCCGCTCTCCGTTGGCTCATTTTTCGACATATGGGGACAACCTGCTCCTGCATCTTTAAGATTTCCTTCTCAAAGCACATCCAGCCTCCCTAGACTCCTCTGCTCTTCAGGACTCACTCCCAAGGACTCTGTTGGCTGGGCTTCTAAAACGGATCAAAGTCTGCCCTCTGAAGCCTAAGTTCTCCTGGAACCAAAAACTGTCACTGTATGACTGCTGTGCCCAGGATGGCCTCCAACCACCACACCACCCACCAGTGCTTCTTTGCTCACAAACAGCTGGTCCAGGGGGACATCTTCCCTAGTTGGCTCTCTCACCAGCTGTGTCAGGAAAGCCTTCTCCACAGACTCCAGGAATATCCTGGACTGTTTCCTCTCTGCTGTGTTGTACTTCCAGCAGACATCTGGTAAGTTCAAATCCCCCACAAGAACAAGAGCTGGTGATTGTAAAAATTCTCTCAGCTTTTTATAGAACATTTCATGTGCCTCTTCATCCTGGTTGGGTGGCCTGTAACAGACTCCAGACACCAGGATAGCTGCCCTGTTGGCCTTCCCCCTCGTTCTTACCCAAAAATGCTCAACCCTATGGTTACCATCATTAAGCTCCAGGCAATCAAGAAACTCCCCAACACACAGGGCTACCCTCCCATCTCTCACTCTTTGCCTGTCCCTTCTCAAGAGCTTGTAGCTGTCCATAGCAGCACGTCAGTTGTGTGAGTCATCCTGCACTTCTGTGATGGCAATGTCATAGTTTTCCTGCTAGGCCATGGTTTCCATTTCCTCCTGCTTGTTGCCCATGGTGTGTGCACTGGTGTAGATGCACTTCACAGGCTACTGATCCCACTGCATTTTTGGGGGGAGAAGTCCTAATTCCAGCATAACCATCCTCAGGCACATCATCAATCCTTGCATCTTTGCTGCTGATTGGATCTCCATCCCCAGCTTCCACTGAGATGGCAAGACAGAAGGACGTTGCTAGCACACCATCTCTCAGACATCAGTGTGATGTCCCCAGGCTTATCTCGTGACTCTGGTTTTAATCCTTTCCCCCTTCAAATCTAGTTTAAAGGTCACTCAAAGAGCCCTGATAACACCTGTGCAAAGATCCTACACATCATATTCTACATATCATCAGCTAATCTCATTTAACAAACCCCAAAGAAAAGTTTTTATTAAAAATCCATTTTCTTTAGGAATTTGTACAAAAAAGTAGCTGTTGCAGCTTCTAGTACAGCAACCTGACATTAAAAAAAAAGAAAAAAATCATCAGTACATTAAAATACTGTATTACAGCTGTACAGCCTTGAGGGTGAGATGCAGATGACATAGCCACTTCTCAACTGTTACACAGTACCAGCTTCAAAGTCTCAGTACTAAGTTTACATGGATACACGCCAGAAACTTGTGGTGATGAGATATTACATAAGCAGTATTTTCCAGATGGATCTCATCTCAGAGACTGTAGAACACAGACATGACTGTGCCATGGTCTGCTGCAATGGCAGTTCATGGAAACGACTGCATTATCTTTCAAACTACCTAAATCTGGATACCTGTAACAGTACAGGTGCAGCACTGTAAAGCTTAAGGTGAAATAACTACCAAGGCCTTTGCCAGTTCCTTGCGAAAGCTTCCCCAGCTATCCTGAGCTCTATACATATGGTGATGGCAAAAACATAATCAAGGTAGTCCAACATTACACTGGGTATACACAAATGCAGTCCCTACAGTCAAAGAGCTTACTAGGTGGGATAAGCCATCTGAAGCTTCCTATCTCATCTAATTCAATGTTTGGTTTCCTCCATAGTCAAAAGAGCTGGAATGTCCAAGCACAGACCTAAAGCTGACATTCTGTGCGTAATAATAAATATCCAGTTCTGGACACTAGATTTTCTGCGTATCAGATGTGAACCACATTTGTACCTCCATACTTCATTCAGGTTGTCTGCTGTTCTAATTGAATAAAGTAATAAAACTATCATTGTGCTATGTAAAAAGCCTTAATGTGGCTGCCAGAGCAAATTAGGAGACAAAAGGACCAGCAGTTTATCACATCATTTATTGCTGAGAAAAACAGTGTGTTCAAGCTATTACGTCTATTATGCTACAAGTTATAACAGGAAATCAATAAGGGTAAGAAAGAGAAATGTCTACATTCATCTCCAAGGCACAGCAATCTTTTCTCCTTTATGCAAAAAAGCAAGGAGAGAATTGAATGACTGCAGTGTTACTGAATGATGTCAAAAGGCATCGCTGTTACTCACACAAAAGTGTTGCCACTGCAGCCATTTAGTGAACTTCGAATATTTTAAATTCATTGAATTTCCTAGCAGACAAACATCACACTGTAGCAAATGGGGTGCAGAAGCACATCTGCTGCCCAGCAGAGCTCCCCCCAGCCCTGACACTGACTGCAGCTGGCACCTCAAGATGCTGACAACTCAGGTCTAACACCCATCTCCTGTGCAAGTGCCTGGAAAGGAGCTCCCCTCCCCTCCTGCTCTGCTCCTGCTTTTCTCTCACCAAGCCCAGCTACGGCACAGGCTGTTCTTCCCTCCCCAGCTCATTGCTTCCTGACCTTCAGGACCTTTTGCTGAATTTGCTACTTGCTATTATCACTGGTATACTTAGAAAAAAATACATATGTACTACAGAATAGTAGTAGACCAGCAAGTAACAGACCTCTGAAAGAAAGGTCAGTTCACTCTCCCTGGGGGGGGAAAAAACATTTAGAATTACTTTTATGCAATCATCTTGCATCCATTCTGGTTGTAGCATGGCTCTCTTGAGGATGTGAAGGAAAGAGAAATACAGGAAGTGAGGTTACTCATGATCATACCTACCGGAGTCCCTCCATTCCACTCTGCAACTTCTGCTGCCACTCACATTAACCCACTTTTGCTGTATGATTTTCTCCAGCCTGTGCTGTGCAAGAGTTAAGTCACGGGAGTTACTTCTGCTAAATTACAAGGAAAGTCAAATTTAACCTAAGATGTTAAAATTATGAGGGACGGACTCTCAGTACACATTCTACATTCCCACTTCTTTTTCATTTATCCTCTACTCTGTGTCTTTTCACTAAATTTTTTATCATATATTAAATGTATTAACTTCTCTCTAGCAACAAGACACAAACACAGCAATTGGCAGCTTATCATAGATTTCAGCTTTTCCAGCCATTTTTGGTCCCAGTTGTGCAACATCTTTCATGTGCTACAAGCTTTTCAGAGCAACACATGGCCTAGCCTATTCATTTACACAGAGACAGAAATGAAGCTGAAAAAATAATGTGAACTAATATATTTTTCCTGGGGACTAGGGCAAATAAAATAAGGAAGAAGACAGGTCATAGATTACAGAAATGTCCTAACCAAAGTTATTAATTGAATGGAAATTCAGAAACAGCAAGCGTGCTTTGAAATGCTAATAGTGGGATGCAGACTTCTGTTGCGCAAAACCAATCCCACACAGGACAGTCAGAAGGTTAGACAAAAAAAAAAAAAAAAAAAAAAAAAGAAAAGAAAAAAGAGGGGATTAGTATCACCTTGTCTTAATATCAGTCTGAGGTGGGGTAAAGACTTCTCAGGATGAGCTTGTCATTGTTCACTACCTGCAGACAGAACCCAGATGAACAGCTTCACGTACACACTGCTTAAATCATTGAGTGAAATGAACTGAAAGGCGTCACCAACTCAGCCCTATTTCAGTGGGACGTTCTTCAGTGAGGAAAAAAAATGTATGTGTAAGGCGGCTTCAGGGAATGTCTGTGCATGCATGTGACTCTGAACCCACTGCAAGTCTGTGTTCTACTGCATCTCTCTGTAAACAAGATGATACCACTTTCTATTTTCATCCTCTCTGGAAGACTTTCATCAGCATTTCTCCTGTGATCAGTAACTGACAACACATGTTCGCATTTTTTAGCACAATATTTAACATTGTATACAGAGAGATCTCTGCCAAAGTTTCACTGTCTTATTGGCACGTTAGGTAATGCTAGAAATATTCTCCAACCAGAAGGCTTGCTACTTCCGCAATCTACTCTTTTTCTTTTTTTCTGGAAAACTACTTGATACGCACTCTTTCCTGACTCTGCAAGACTCTCAAACTTTCTGGGATATTATCTTGAGCTTTGAAAGCTTCATTACAACAATTAATAGATTAATATAATTTCCAGTTAAGTTCACAATGTCGTTTTCCCATAACAGCATCCTAAACCACAATCCCTTGTTTCTGTTAAGCCAGAGGTAACAGCTCAGACTAGTTGTGTGTGAGGCTAACGGAGTATCGTGAAGCTACACCAAATCTGAACGATCACCACACTGGAGACAGTGGTTGCATTCAGGTATTTCCCAAACAAAACTAAAACATCTCTCTTCATGATAGGAAAGAAAAAAAATAAAAAGACTTTACACATAAAACCATGTCCTCCAGATCTCATGCTTAAATAACTGTGTATGTGTCACTGTCTCACAGCAATCCTGGTTTCTGGGGACTGATAACCATGAATCATAAGGGTCCACACTTCTAAAGTTTTATGTGAGATTTTCTTCAGCACTAAGGAGGGCAGAGGGGAGCAGACATCAGAGGGAACACAACACGCCCTAACAGGTAGAAGACAGGAGACAGAGGTCCCCTTTTATCAGCTGGAAACTAGCCAATTCCAGAGTTCTCCCATATGGAAAGGAACAGACCCAACATTGTGGGGGAAATAATTCTTCTCTAAACAACAACCTTCATGGAGGATCCAAGATTTAAACCAAGGTATGTATTTTTGGCAAAGCAGCTGTGTTATGACCATGCTTTTCACTGGTAGATCATAAGCTGCTCCGAGTCTGGAAATCATCCTGACACATACCTCATATAAGTATAGCAGGGCTACTTGACTTCATGTTAATTCTTATTTTAAAGTTTATTACTAAAGTGTAAAGTTATCTTGAAAAATCTGAATTCCAGTCAGTCTTTTAAGTGACAAAACTGTATAAAACCGACATAAAGAACAAGTTGTTTTATTGATTTAAAGTGCTGGGAGTAGTCTCTCACACTAGAGCAAATTCACAGAATGAAAATTTTCTTAGCCAGTACACATCTTCTATTATCATTACCATTATCACAAATATTTATATTTGAGGCACAGCAAGCTGCTACAGTTCAGACAAGCCTAGACAAATTCAGACTGAAAATGAGATTAAATTAACTCCATACCAGTGGCATAACTTGACAATGGATTCTAGCAAGTTTAAATGTTTTAAAATAGGATTTTTAAGTAACGAAACAAAAATTTCCTCTAAACCTATTCAGAAATATGTCATTGCAATGAAGTAACCATTCAGTGAAACACTGCACTCTGTTTAATGAAGAATGCCAGAAATCAATCTAGTGGTTTTTTCTGGTTTATAACTTGCTTACCAGTTCTGCAAGAACTATTCTTGTAGAATAACTACCCTGGGATAAAACCCCCCGCATTTATAACAATCATGTGAGCCCACCACAACGGCAGTATTTGAAAGGCCACTGTCAGCATTACAGCTGTAATGCATCAGGACTCTCCTTTGTAGTACCCTACTTCTGCTGAAATCATTCAAGCTACAGTGGCATGAAACAAGAAAAAGGTCTCAAAGACTCAAAAAAACATACCCTTTGTTTAGAAATGAGAGAGATGGTGAGATCAGTCTTTCAATTCAACATCCACATGGGGATCAGCAACCACAATGGGAATAATGGTAATACACAGAGTAGAAAGAGATTTCAGTGTAAGAGAAAGATTCCTCAATCTTTCCACCTTAAAAAAGTATTCAAGTTTCTTTTATTGTACTGTTTATGTTAGCCTCATTTGTTCTTAAAATACAATGTCCCTCTCAACAGAAAAAAACCCCCACCAACTAATAATACCAAATATATTAGGTAATTCTGAAAAAAATGCAAATATTGGTCACATTTCACCCTGCAGTAACATGCAACTTTTGCTGAGAGCCACCCCAGTTCCAGCTGCTGGCATATAGCAGCACTGTGATCTCCTAAGTATGAGGATTTGACAGTGCATCTCAGAAGGAGATTTTCACCTTTAGGCCACTGGTTCATGTAAGTTCTGCAATCAGCCCTTTGTTTACAATGTACACGCATGGACAGAAAGAAGCTTAATGCTACTGAAGTCAACGGGATGGAAGTATGTGTTTGAGTGTTATCTTGATTCAGGATCAAAAAATAAGGCTCTCATTCAATATCCAAAGGGATCCTGTACAAGGCAGCACATTTACACGCAGAATTTTAGAGCTGGTTACCCATGGAAGCACACTAAGTCTCCATGTCTCCTTGTCAATACCCACTACTGGATTTTTAACCTTCAAGCCAATTGGAACCAACATGAGGTAGGAAGAGAGGCTGCAAGGTACAGTATTTCTGCAAGTTAAGAGAAAACAGGATGCCAGCTAGGAAAAGGGACTCTGCTAATGACATTGGCTCAGGAAAAGCTGCACAATCGGAGGACCCTTACCAGCTATCAGGGAATCCACACTGGCTCCCATCATAAAGGCTGAAAACCCTAAAGAAACCAATCTTTATTGTCTCACTGCTCATAAAACTACTTATTGTCATTCAGAAAAGCATTTTAATAGCTTAGCACCCAAAACCTAATTCATCTGTCATCTCTGTAAGTCTTCAACCACTCTTAATACACTGTCCACTGCCTGAACAGCAGTATAGCTCTCATGTGCTAAAACTGGAGACCAGTGTGCTAGTTCTGCATTCCAGAAGGGAACAGGAAACAAAACAACTCGAAACATCTTCCTATTAGCAAGGGTCAGTTTATCAGTACACAACATGATAATTTTCTATAAATACACCCCGGTGTTAATTTCAAAGAAGGAGAAACATGAAGGGAAGAGTTCATCCGGGAGCAAACAGACGTAAACTGAGCACATCTAAATCATGGTCAGAATGGTAGGAAGGCTGCTAAGCAGTTTTGTTACAGCCCCCAAGTAGTACCAGTAGTAGCAAAGAATATACTGTTTTTAAGATGAAGTTCACTTGACCTGTATACAGAGACTTGGACTGAGGCAACCCTTTCAACTGCAGTATAAGCTAAAAAAGGACAAAGGTGAAGTACTGGCACGAATGAAGTATGTGAATTTTAGCAAAGGATTTCATAGAAAGTGTGAAGAGCAGGAAATTACCTTAGGAATACGGCCTAGCAGGAAGACAGATGCAGCTTTGTTAATGGGCAAAACCTCAGACCCCAGAAAAATTAGCTTAATACAGCATAATAAAAAAGGCATGAGAAGAGAAAGGCAACCTGTGAGTAGTGTGAGGTGGTACCTACCCCTGCTGAAGGCTACGAAGCGGAATGAGCTGCACAGGAAAATGAAGGACAGAAATAGTTCAGACGAAGAATAAGAAAGGGCAATCAAGATGAGAAAAGTCCAGCCATAAGGCAAAACAAGTCTCTGAAAGTGAACTATTGCTTAGGGTAGAGACCACAGGCTTGCAAAACGTAAAGGACACTGAGTAATCTACTCCCAGGATTAAACACATGTAAATTTGTGACTATGTCTGAGCCACAACTCTCAGCATCTTTAAGATCAAGCCAGAAAGGAGGAGGAAAAAACCACCTAACAGTTGTGAACCTCACGAAGATGTCAAGTGAAAAGATGGAGAGCTGCAGGAAGAGAAAGGAGTACCTTAGCTTTACTTCTAATGCATGTTGAAAGCCTTCAATGTGCAGGCTAAAATTCAGATATGAAATGCTATTATTCTCTTCAGTTCCTTCATCCACCAGCCTTTCCACCAGTGGACAGCTATTCAATCCAAGAGAGGAGTGATGCTGAGATCCTTTAGTTCTGATCACTTCCAAGTGAATTTTTTCAGTGTGTCAACAGATAATAACCAGAGGAGAGGAAAACCAGCCGCAGCTTGTTCAAACAATTATCTCCAACATATTACACACATCTGCCTTTGCTTTTCTGTTTAATCTAAGCTCAGTAATAGGAGCCAAGAAGGAACTCTGCTGAAACAGGTCAAATCAGTGTTTCAGTCTGATATCTCTCCTCTGATAGTGCTTGTGCCAAGTTCCTCAAAGGGCAATTTAAAACAACAATCAGCATAAGCAATTCTGTAATATTAGATAACAAAGGAAAACATCTTTTGGTTCAAAGTTTTGGTTTTTGTTTTTTTAAAATTCTATTTGGATTCCTAGCCCTATAAACATTCAGTTAATTTAATGGCATTTTCTATTCAATTTCATTCAAGGTCCAGTACTGAACTTAGGAAACAAAGATAGTAATGTCATTATCTTCCAGGGCATATGGTCAAGTCCAGAAGTGTCTTAGCATTGCTCAAAACATATTAAACTATTTGTCCCACATTAGATGCAATCAAATACCCTTTAGAAATATTCTGAATCAAGCAAGTGAATTTATTGAGTAAATAAATTCTTATGAGACCTCTACAGAATTACTGTTTTTCATTTAAATTGGGTTCCATCATATTCCCAAAGAGGGTCAAAGAAAGAATCCCATCTTAGCTTTTCTGTATCGTGTCATTTATACATCCTCTCACTTCTGCATTTCTACTTACTAGCTCTTTTATTATTATTATTATTACTATAGATTTTTTTTTCAGTGCAGTTCATTTAACCAAATAAAAGGTGCCTCACAGCAGACAAAAAAGCAACACTTAAAGTCCCCACTGGATGTTTCTGTATATCAGCTTTCCAAGCTTAACTTGGAGAAGACAAATAGTTAATAGTTATACCATTAAAACTACAAATTATTTGTGGAGACAAACATCCAAGTTGCAAATAGTGTTTTTAACATGAGTAGTTGAAAGAAAATAATGTAAAGGGCTGGGTAAGAACTGGCTGGGTCTTTTCTTGAAAAGAAAGAAATGGGTCATGCTGAGTTATGAAGTTTTAGTTATGTTATAAATTCAGTATGTGTGAACTAGAAACAGTATTTGGATGGTCAGAAAATACTCGGTTTCTAGCTGCAGTTATTTTGGTTTCAGAGCCATTGCACAATCCTAAACAAACCTTATAGACTCATGGTGTTCCTAACACGATAAATCTCAGTCTAATATCCCAAATGTGATTTACCTCTCTACTACTTCTCCCATGCAAACTGTCATTTATAATATGCATATGTTCTACTTTTAGATACGAATTATACATTAACTACCTTTAGTTTAGATATACAACCTTATGTTCATTCTTAATGGAACAGAATCTCTCCAGACCCTTCCTTTCATTAATTTCTTTTGGCTATTACCATTTTAAAGAGACATTAATTTTCTCTTCTTGAAGAAGAAGAGAAATTCCCTGCTTTCTATGACTCTGACTTTGTTCCTTTATGTGTTTAAATTCTAGTATCTGAAATACTTATAGCTCTCTGAGAAATAAAAATATGACTGGATGGGGATTTCTGAAAGCTCCCAAAACTCTATTCCCATTGAAGTCACTGCTAGTTTATTTCACACTCCTGTGAGATGAGAGCTTAGGCAGCACTGAGGCCTGATTTCATGTTGTAATGTTTCCATAAATGGACTTCTAGGTATACACAAAATCTATTTTTAATCCTTAAGCACTCAATAACATCACCAGTGTGGATTTGCTCTATGCCTATATTCCCATTTGTGAGTTTCCCTAATAACTGTTGAACCTGTTGGCTAAATTGAGGATAAAGCCTCAAAGGTATTTCAGTTCTGTAAGCTTTCTGAAGACTAGCAGGAAAACACAAGAGAAGAGAGCCTGTATTAATGTCTCCCAGGGAGCTGAGGAAAGAGCCTCATCCTCACTGTTCAGCAGTCAGTCCAGGGGGAGAACATTACTGTATGCCTTAACACTGGGAAAAGTTTAGAATGCAGCTCACATTCACAGAATCACAGAACAAACTGAGTTGGAGGGGACCTACCAGGATCAAGGAGTCCAACTCCCATTCCTGCACAGGGCCATCCCCAAGAGTCACAGCATGTGCCTGAGAGTATTGTCCAAACACTTCTTGAACTCTGTCAGGCAGCCTACCTGCCTGAGGTACAAAGGTACAAAGCCTTAAGGTTGCAGTACTTCCACTGTACAAAGAATTAGACTTGATTTGAATGAAATATTTTAAATAATGTTTAAGCCTTAACAAAGTAAGATTTAGACATTTTATATCTGCATCTAGAGATTTTAAGCAAGAAAATGCTAAAACAAATTCTAAACATATTTGGGATTATTTATTTTTTCTTTGCTTTCGTATCTTCTGATCAGCAAGGGAAAACAGTATTTTACAACATGTGAGCAGTAGATAGCTACCAAGTATCTCCCACTACGCAGTCTGAGGTGCAGGAACACATGTAAGAGTCAAGGACTACATGCACTACAGCTGCTCCAGAGAGGAGATCTGCAGGTACAGATCTTTCAGTCAGCATTACGTCTGAGTGGGTTTGGTCAGGATGAGTGAGTGAAGAGAGAGAAAGGGAAAAGAGCTAGCTGAGCAGTGAGACAAACACAACTGAAAAGGTTCAGAAGGCAGAGAGGTACTGGGCTCAAAAAAATGTAAAATCATGTTTGCACTTACATGTTCATGCAACCAGTCCACACCCAAAGTATCTTCCTACGAATGTTACCACAACAAGATTTATGATGTTCTTTGCAGTATTCGAACAATCCCTTTTCCCTCCAGTACTTGCAACTCTGCAGCAACCCCTGGCTCAACTTTTGTGACTACGTACCTTCAACCAGGTGTTGCCAAGAGCTGCTTCCTTACAAGCAGTGATTTCAGACCCCACCAGAAACCTCTGACAAATTCATTCTCCCTGAGTCAGGCACTAATGCCATTATGAGGTCTAAACCAGCTGGCAGTGGTGAGATATATTAATCTCAATTGACCTCTGCACACACAAAAAATTGCTAACATACGATCTTGTCAACTATATGCTGGCCTAAGTCTATTTAATAACTGCCTGGGATCCTGGAATAAAAAAAAAAAAAAAAGAAAAGAAGAAGCCAAATCTAATCCTAAATCTGCTCTTAGTCCAACAGTAGTGTCAACCCTCCACATTTTATCCCAAAAGCAGTGGTAGTGAACATTTATTCTTGAAGCTTACATTTTGCAGAGTAATGGACTTCTACAACGTGCTAGTCAGAAATAACTAGCATAACAACATTGCTTATCACTCTAAAGAAATCTTTAATCTTACCCTAAAGATACAGCATTTTGAAGAGATCAAGAAGATCCAAACCACATTCCTCAGACAGTAATAAAAACTGAAATATTTTTAGGTACTTTTGAGAGCTTGCTGTGCTAGTGACCTACTTGCCCTGGACTTGCTCTGAGTTGAGTGCAAAAAGAAGACACAAGCAGAAGGTAATTCATCCCACCTGAAGGCAGACATCTAAAACAAATAGGATGAGCGGTTCTCTGCAGGTGTCTTTCTCTCCCCCTCAATTATAAGGAAAGCTCTAGCAAGATGCCCCATTTTTCAAACCACCAAAGCCTTTTAAAATGAACTTTTTTTCTCTACCAGTTGCATTTCGTCCTCATTTAAATGGTAAGGCAGACTGAATCTAAATGTAAATGTGTATGAACCCTCTAGGCAAAAGGCAAACCAACACACACATACAGATGGATGTACATACACATACACACACACACTTTTCAAAGTACTGCAGCCAGGACCTGAGATAAAGTGACTGACTTCATGACATATTTTCTGATCTACCGTGGAGCTGGGCAGATGGACTGAATCACACCTGAGATTTCAGCCAGGTTCTAAAGGTACTGGTAGGAAACCTAGCTTTAATGTCTTTAATTTTATTCTGAGTTTTCATTTTTACTTTTCAAGATTGCTTATTTTAAAAGAATATTTAAAGAAACCACCATCAAGAACACACTGTCAGCAATTAAATATAACTTAGCGCAAGATCAAGGAATTCTGCTCCCTAGGAAGATGAGCTATGTTTAATAATATTTAAAGCTATTTTGTCTTATCATAAATACATTGTGCGGCCTGAATTTTCTGATTTTTAAGATGTCAGAGAACATACTCATAATATTGAAAGTTGTTTTGACTATGGTTTGCATCAAGCCCCATTTAGGCAGAAATCAGAATTCAATTAAAATGTGTATATCCCAGCATTTTAAATAGTTCTGAGTTTAAAAGAACTAGCTAATTGTGTTCAAAGTATTAGAAAAATAAGTACCATAACATGCTTGACTTAGTAAACAAAGAAAATTTGCCTATTAATCAACTCCCATTGCTCCTATTCACACAATAGCAGCCATATTTCTGAAATGACGCATGGGCCCCAAAATAAAATGAAAATTTAAATCTTTTGGAAAGCATCTGTGCAGGTGTGTTCCTATTTTTATTTTGGATGTTTTCCTCTGCAGTACTGACTTCATACATTTGTTTTTTACTTATGGACGGAAAGAGAAAACCAGTTCTTCTGTTTGGGATCTGTTTGATTCGGGGACTTTTGTAAGCCCAAACTGACTTCTCAATTTTGAATGAACTGAACAAAATGAAAAATGAATATTCACTCTACAACTGTCAGGTAAGTTGAAACCAGGAATAATGAAAACAAAATTTCTGTACAGTAGCAATTGAAGACTGCAGATTTTGAAAAAAAAAGCCATCACCATTATGCAATCTACTGTAAATGTGGCCCATACTGGTATTTAATGAACTGCATCTCACTGTGCTATGGTTGCAAAACTTGAGCTCAAGTTTGATAAAAATAGTTCTCCAATTCCATATATAATTAAGAAAACAGCAGTATTTCAAGTAGAACTTGACAGATCTCAATGAAAGCATTTTGCAGTTATCCAATACCATGCCTTACATTTTGCAAAGTATTACATTTTGCCCGCATCTTCAAATAAGCTGCCATGATATCAAATGGGTTTCTTTTTCAAACTAGATAGTGTGCATTTTTCATTAAGAATGTTTTTATTACACAGTTGAGCCCCACGTTAAAGAAAAATATTTTTATATTTAATCACAAAGAAAAGTGTGCAGATTTTATGGAGATTTGTGCAGAATAGTCTCCAGAGTGTAGCAGCACCACCAGCATTCAGTTTGCAATGCAACAGATGTAAACAATACAGAAAAAGTAAACAGACCTTCTCAAAGCTACTAATTTTACCAAGATCATATGACATCAATTCTTCATAACAACATAGGATTAGAAAGATTTTCATTGAAATATAAACCAGTATTTTACCTAAGAACAAGACATATATAACTGTATAAAAGTAGTATAGTATTAAAGTATTAAATTATAGTATTATAGTATTAAAGTTTTATGTCCAGATAACTTCAAAACTGCAGAAGCAAAAAAGCATGACCTGCTTTTCAATGTCTGTCAGAACCATTAAAAGTCCTGCATAGATTTTAAATAGGAGGTTGTAGCACCTGTTAACAAAAATGTACCATTTTGACACCTGAATTGAGTTAGGTCCCAGCTATTGAAAGATCAGCATCAGCTTATGACCATGCATACTACCAGGGATTGTGAAACGAAATGAATCTCTAAAACTCTGCACTTACTAGAGAGAAATCCTAACTACATGTGACACATAAACTTTCTCACTGGCTGATAATGTCACTTGGTCCATAGGAGAAATTCTTTGCAAAACAGAGGCAAACAGAAAAAGGTTATTCTGAAATTGTTCCGGCAGGAAGAGTCAAAGAAAAAAACGCAAATATTACAGCATAGAGACTGCATATTATCTTTGTAAAGCTCTATGGAAACAGATATTTGCACTAGAATAAAGGAAGACTGCATGGTGTTTGATTACCTTTCCACAGACAGACTAGCTGCTATGCACACAGGCACAGGAACCACCTCTCTTAGACAAACAGGATGTGGCAGAAGGTGGAAGAATATGGTTAAGGTCTTAAAAGTAGATCCTTGAGAGCACCAGAAACCAGAGAACTCCAGAGAATCCCTAAGACTTCCACTTAACACCCCCAGCAGTGGCACGATGAATACAAGCCTGAATCACGTTGCAGCAGAGGATTTCTTTATGAGGAGCTGTCTGAGGTATTCATTTTTCAGTTCAGAAGTTACCAGAATAATCCTAAGGACAGAGACAATAACCACTAAAGGATAATACAGATCATAAAAGAGTAACTCACAATTTACATATTTAGAATTGGACAGAATCAGCTGCTGCCCCAGTACTGACTGAGTGATCCTGATGGATTTATGAGACACGATGCTAGATACTGCATTCCTCAGTCAAATGTTTCTTTGTGTACAGGACAGCATTGACACACCACATCTAGAAGGGAGTACACATGAAGACATTCCCTCTCATGTCTTCTGTAATATTCCTTTCTCCTCTGTCAACCACAAGGGAGAAAAGCCATTATTGTTTTATACACTAGTCCTTCTCTTCTCTACTAGAAGTCAAATATGGATTTGTAAATTATGAATGTAAAGATACTAGTTAATACTGAAAAGACAGACCTCAAGCCACAGTGGCAATACCAGCTTCATTACAGTTCAACTACTTTCAGCAAAGATGTCTAAAAACTGACAAATCTGAGAAACTAATCAGTGTACTGGGAAAATTAGTGCTAATTAAGTTATCAGAGTACCTGAACTTTCGCAACACAAAAACTGTAAAATAGATTAGCATTTTATTTGCCACTCATTATTTAGAGGTGAGCAGCAGCTGAAATCACACTACATTAATAAGGTCACAATTACAGTAAATCACTTTTGTACAAACTGAACACAATCACACAATGTTTAAAACTGCATTATTCCCAGTCTTGGGAACAAGGTGAAGATAGGATCTACGCCTAGTGTCCAGTTTCCACGGGAAGTAAAAATGGCATGCATTGACAAACAAATGCACAAAATATACATATACCTCACATGAGCCACACTTGGACTGTCTCTCCCACACAGGAATACAGAGACTGAACACATCATTTGTTTTTCAGAGAACCATATAACCATAAACTGGCTGGAAGGGACTTCTGAAGGTCATCTAGTCCAACCACCCTGTCAGGGACATCTTTTTCTTAGCAAGACCTGCGGTACCACATGGAGGAACTGTGAAAAGTCAAATCTGGCAATATATCAGATTGCTTGCTGACACAGGGCTAAGCTGTGGCTTCAGTTATACAGACACGGGGGGGGGGAGGCAGGAGGGAGCCCCATCCAGTGCACGCTGAAACAAGAGGATGCCCTTCCACATTTGCCAGCATGACATGGAGCAGTTACTCCAGCAGGGAGTAAGGAGGAGTCTTAACACACTATCCTACTCATTATTTACTATGACCCCCCCTTCTGTTCGCACTGTGTTCGTATAGCCAAGGGTAAGATTATTTGGGAAAGTGAGGCAGGGCTGCAGCTACTTCCTCATCTTCCCCCTAACACTCAGCACATGGTTGGTGATGCACTCGGCTGAACATGCATGATTTCACCCTTTACTCCTGCTGTGTCTGGCCCTACAATGAACACCCTCCCCGCTCCCAAAAAAACCCCAAAAACCAACAACAACAACAACAACAACCAAAAAAAAACCAAACCAAAACCAAAAAAACAACAACAACAACCAAAAAACCGCAACATAAAAATCAAAAAAACACCAAAAAACCACCATCATAACAACAAGGAAAAAAACCCAGCATTTTGGTTCTTCTGTTTTCTTTATTTTGAACATTTAACAATGCTGCATAGTCAATTCAATTTTGTACCTAATGTGATTATGAATTTCTTTTTTAAAGAAGTATGTTTCAGGTTAAACCCACATTTTCAGTGATGTGACAGTGCTCTTTTTTTCTTTTTTTTTTTGTCCTGGCAAAAACTGAAATGAAAATGTCTCTGATGCTTTCTTTCTTTCTGGCTGCTTTCCTTTGCTTTATTTTAAAAGCATGTATTTAGTGAAAAGTTTGTGACTGTGAGAGCAGTGCTTTGTTTTGAATACAGTAAATGTGGGGATTTGACAGGTTCTAGAAATCTTCAGCTTCAAGTATTGCCAGTCTATTCTCAATCTTCTTTTTCTGGGCCTCAGATGTCAGCATCGGACAGTCAAAATTTACCAGCTTTTTAACAGAAATGCTGTGCATATGTGCAGGAAAAACTGGACATTCCATGTGAAATTATTCATCAATCATTACGGGTAAGAACTCTTTGTTAGTATCCATCATAAGCAATCACAGCGGATCTCGCATGCCATATGTAGCTCTCTTACAGAGGTTCAGCCAAGCCCCCAGTGGGAGCTGCCTGGGTTTCTTGGAGTCAGCTCTTTCATCAGGCCCACTCATGCTCTGTTGAAAAGCACTGCCAGCTGCTGCTGCATGCACAAGAACCTTTGTCAAAACCAATTCAGAGAACTGCCTGGTTTCATGTGCTGGCATCGGATCTTCTATTTTATCTGGCAATTGTAAGCAATCTTTAACCAGCAAGACCATAAAGTCAGCAAGACAATGATAATACTGTGGAGTTCATAGTGGTTTGCCTCTTAAGAACAGGCTTTGCTTTAACTACAGTAAATGTAAAATAAAAATAAAAGAATCTACAATACTGATTTATAATAAATAACTGAAGGAAATGCTTCTCCCCCACCTACGGAAAAAGAAGGGAAGCAGAAGTTGCATCAGATGACTAGACTAGGTATCTCCCTGGAAAGAAACAAGGCAGCTCATGGTATTTTTTATTCTGGTTTGGCCAAATGCCTTTGAAGGTACCTTCAAATATCTTTTTGAAAATGATGTGCTAGGAATTCATTGTCAAAACTACAATGACATGTACTTAAATTTGCAATGACTTCACTGCAAAAGCATAGAAACATATATAGAAATACATTCTGTCTCACTTCTGATAAGAAAACCAGGTGACATTTTTTCCCTTGCCTAAGGTAAGCTTTAAAAGCAATCTGCTTGACAAGGTTTAACTTTAGGTCCTGCAAGCTTTGGTGATGGCACAAAAGATAGCAGGAGAATCAGGAAATGGCACAGTCATTGGAGACAAATCCTGAGACAAGATCCCTGTACAAAAATGAAAGGGAGCTCCTGAAAGCCTTGAAAAATTTCCTGCACACATTGATAAAAAAGCCTTTAAGGTCATTCTTCAAAAAAATAAACTGAACTGACATATCAAGTCATTATGATTTCTTCTTCGTGACCTTCCTCTATATCCTTATGCACTAGACGAAACCAAACCCAGAGAACAAAAGTGCAAAGTAACAAAACCAGAATAATAGCTTTCCCTGTTTTGTTCCAGGGGTTCTTTGGAGAAGAGACTGCTACTCAACCCCTGTGCCACTGAAGTCATATTCAGGCAAGCATGTGAAAACCAAGGTATTTGATTTTTACACAGGACATCACACTGTCATTTTGTGTAATTCTTTGTTCCCCAAAACCAGCTATTCATGTGACCTGTTATTTTACCTCAGTATATCACATAGCTCTCAGTCTGCAAAAACAGTGGCAGCTCTGAGCAGGAAAGTAGACAGGAGGTAGAACAGCACAGACAGCAAGGCCACGGCATTTTAAGGATGGCTGCACCCTGGAAAGGATCTCCAGTCTTTGCCCACATGCAATAGTGGCTGTGGGTGGCACTTCTGCCTCTCCAAGCTGCCAGGGCTCAACTCCTACAGTGAAACGAAAGGTATTTACATACAGTGATATTGCCTGCAGGAAAATACTGTCAAATGCGTGAACACTGCCCAGCAAAGGCTTACTGTGTGCGCTGTGACCAGTTAGGAGACTGGGGAAAGAGCAGGCTGAACAGCCATGCTGATCCACTTCTCACCCTCCCTTGCCTGCCAGTGTGGGAACAATACAGGTGCAGGATCAGTCCTTAGATGCATGCTAGAGTACAGCATGAGGTTCCTCTGCAGTGCAAACAAGTTTATTTCTGGAGTGATGCTTGCTTCCATGTTGTCACGTGGCGAAGAGAATTACTTGTTTCTCGAAGTCTGTTGGGAAGCAGGCTGTATGTCTGGAGATAGGGCTTTGCCACGCAGGTCCAAGAACAGACCCAAGACACCTCAACATTACTCAAGGGCGCTGCAAAGGTGGGGTTGTCACTGCAGCCATTTCTCAGAGGCACCACTCAAGACACTCTGAGTATACTGTAAAGTAAACAGGGTGTGCACCATCAGAGAACTGACTCTGGAGATTCGAACGTTTGCACGTGCTGATTATGTAACAGCACACCACACACATACTAGGAACAGCCGGATCACTACTATATGATGGAAGAATTTTATATTTTGCTTAAAAGAAGAATTTAATTTTCCAGGATCTTATAAATGACAGGAACTGGTGAGAAATGCATACCACATCATTAAGTTCCCCTGGGTGACAAGTATTAATTCCAAATGAAAATAAAACCAAGCCTATTCAGGTACAGAACAGTTTTCTTCCATTACGAGGATGAAAAAAGCTAAGAATCCATTTCCCCTTCTCACAACTTCAAAGACATCTTACTAGAGTAGCAGTGATACATGCATACCTGGTGGTTTGGGGATCCCAGGTCACACCACACGGACAGCGACAAAGTAAACCAGCATCCCCCTGGACCGACTGACAAACATTCAGAAACCTAACAAAGCAATGTGAATGTGACTAATGGAGCAAGGGAACAGGCTTACAACCCGATCCACAAAGAGAAACAGTGCCGTAACTCTGGGGCTTTCTATCAATCTCAAAGCAGCAAATTCTCTGTAGGCTCCTGCGAGGAGGTCTTAAACCCCTTTACTGACATCTGGATGCGTGAGTGAAATCACTCCTATCAGTGATTATCCCCGCTGTGGTATCGCAATTAAGAAGCTGTGTGGGTCCATCTTCACAAAGAATCTCAAGGCGTTATCACCACCTACTCGCTGTTCTTACTCAACATTACTGCCACTGGTTTGTTAAGGCAAAGGATTTATCTTTCAAGAAAATTGGCTGAAAAATTAAGGGCAGAACAGTACCTAAAGGGTTTCCAGATCCCACAGTACTTCCAGTGATCAACATTCCGTGTATCTATTTTTATTCTTTCTCTCTAACCAGTCTGGGTCTCTGCTTCATCCTCAATCCACTTTTTTTGTGAGTCACATCAGATTAGAAATACATTCAACTATGAGAAAAATCTTTTGCAACTGATCCAAAAAGAAACAATAACAGAAACCCCCGCATTTCACATTTGGAGCCTCTTTAAAAAACAAACAGAAACAATGCAAGACACTGAAAAATACTGACAGGTTTCCTTACAGTCTTGTGTAGAAATGTACTGCAGCTGAAGTCACTTGTAGGATATCCTGTGGGTGACACATAAGGTAGTCAGTATAGGAGAAAAAGAAACTGGACATTGGAAAACAAGGCTTTGTTCTGTATTTTTGTTACACAATCTGTAACTACATCCATCTCTATCAGCGCAAAGGATTTGTTTTTCTCAGTGTATGGACGCTATCTGAACATCCTAATTTTGAGTACTGTACACAACCCCCTCACTACAAGAAAGAAAATGAGGTGCTGAGGCACACCCAAAGAGAAATGAAGCTGGGGAAGGGTCTGGAGCACAAGTCTGATGATGAGCGGCCAAGGGAACTGGGGATGTTCAGCCTGGAGAAGAGCAAGCTCAGGGGGACCTTATCACTCTCTGCAACTCCCTGAAAGGAGGGTGTAGCCAGGTGGAGTTTGATCTCCTAAGTAACCAGCGACAGGACAAGAGCAAATGTCATTAAACAGCACCAAGTGAGGTTTTGACTGGATATTAGGAAAGATTTTGTCACTGAAGGGGTTGTCAAACGACTGGAACAGGTTATCCAGGGAACTGCATGAGTCACTAGAGCTAGAGGTATTTAAAAGATGTGATGTGACACTAAGGGATATGGTTTAGTGGTGGGCTTGGCAGTGCTATGTGGACTCAATCTTAGAGACTTTTTCAAACTAAACATTTCTATGAGTCTTTGATTCTATTACAAACTCATCACTGAATTCCTAAGCATTTTATTTTATCCATGTGAACTGTGTGCCAGGCCTTGCCACAAGAAGTGCTGATGGAAGTTTTGTCATTGATTTTAGCGCAACAAAAGTCAAGATGGCTATTTTTCAAGTTTTTCATGGACCTAGCGCTTAATAAGTAGTTTTACAGAGTCTCAACATCATCAAGTCCCAAGGCACAGCAGGGCTAAAATACATTGGCAGGAAGTTTGAACAGAAGGTAGAAGTGTGTCCTCCTGCACCATCTCCAAATACGCAGAGCTCTAATTGCCAAAGCAGAAACATGGGCTGTTGGCCTTCATAGCGTGGGATACAGATCAAAAAGGAAACATGAAACTGCAGAATACTCATGTACAATAGAAAGCTCGAGATCATGTAGGATTTATTCACTACCAAAAATATTAGAGCCAAACCCAAACTCTCAAAAGAAAGTATCTCTAGTTTCATACTGTAAACAGGACACTTCCTTAGCTTTGTAAACAGGAGACTAATTTGAAACAAACTGCCAAACAATCCTACGCAACCCAGTATTTTAGCCAAGAGAACCTCACCAGAAGCAGTGATATAAGTGCTCTCTTTTATCCAGAATGTGGTATAATGTAATCAACCTCATATATACAATCGCAGGACTTTTGGAGGCAATTCCTGAATACAGTTTGAATCAACTGACTTAAAGATTACTACTACATTTCCCTGCATTAGTGGGCAAATTCTTACTACAAAGAATGCCAACACAGAGCCTTCATGGTATTTCTTAGGACTCCTTTAATATCGTGATGTCGAATCCCTGCAGGTGCACAAACGCCAGAGCAAGCCAGGGCAGCCCTTCTCTAGGGTTGGCATCATGCTACAAACTTTGAGAGTCAATCCAAGGTTTCTCAGCTGGGTAAGCAAAACTGAGCGCAGCTACACAAGGAATGGAGCAGGATAGCAAGGAAAAGGGAGGATGGCAAGGAAAAGCTGGGCCCACAGATGTAAAGAACCAGACTCCATGTTCTTGCTACTGCTGCACATGGGGAAAGGAGGAGATTGGGAAAGAGGAAGAGCAGGATGGAAGTGATAGGAAAGGCAAGCACTTCTTAGGACCAATGTGTCCACCCACTGCCACTCCTCTCTCAGCTGTAGTAGATGCCATTGTGGAATGGTTGAGGTTGGAAGTGACTCGTCAACAGTGTCATGCATGACAACCAGGGGATCAGGCCCAATCAGCATGGCTTTAGGAAATGGAGGTCCTGACTGACCAACCTGATCTCCTTCTGTGACCAGGTGACCCACTTTGTGGATGAGCGAATGGCTGTGGATGTCTGCCTGGACTTTTTGTAGTGGGTTGACCTTGGCTGGACACCAAGTGCCCACCAAGCCTCTCTATCACTCCCCTTCCCAGTGGGACAAGTGAGAGAAAATAAGATGGAAAACAACTTGTAGCTTGAGATAAGGCACTTTACTAAAGCAAAAAAAAGCGAAAGTTTGGTGTGCATAAACAAAGAGAAAGAAGTTTATTCTCTGCTTTCCATCAGGGGGTGGTATCTAGCCACTTCCTGGGAAGCAAAGTTGCAGCATACACAGTGATTGCTCCAGAAGGCAAACACTGTAAAATAATGAATGCCCCGCATTCCTCCTCCCTCCCTTAGCTTTTATATCCAAGCTGATGTCATATGGTACGGAATACTCCTTTGGTTAATTTGGGCCAAGGTGCGTCCCTTTCCAGGACCCTTCCCGCTCTGAGCCACTTGATACGGGCAGGATGTTAGAGAGACACCACTGATGCTGTGCCACCACTGCTCAGCAGTAGCCACAACACTGCTGTGTCCTCAACACCTTTCTAACTACCAATGCAAACCACAGCATTGCGAGGGATGCTGTGGGGAAAATTAACTCCATCCCAGCCAGACCCAAGACACTTTAGAAAAGCTTCTGACACCGTATCCCACAGAATTATCCTGGAGAAACCAGATGCTCATGGCTTGGAGGGGAGCACTATTTCCTGGATAAAAGACTGCCTCCTCATTGTCCGAGTCCAGAGAGCAGTGCTGCATGCAGTTACATCCAGCTGGCGGCTGCTCACAAGTTGGTTCAACAGAGCTCAGTACTGGGGCCAGTCCAGTTTAATATCTTTATCGATGACCTGGACGAGAGGAGCGAGTGCACCCTCAGCAAGCCTGCAGATAAAACCAAGTCGGGCAGGAGTGTTGGTTAGCTGCAGGGTAGGAAGGCTCTGCAGAGAGATCTGGACAGGCCGGATCGACGGCCCAAGGCCAACTGTATGGGTGCTGAGTTAACAGCTGGGCTTGATGATCTTGGAGGTCTTTCCCAACCTAAACAATTCTACGATTCTTAATTTTCCAAATACTCGGTACACTTGGTTCATCATAAAAAATAGTCATTTTTACTCACCTCATTTACATATAAGCTATTGGAGGTTTCTTATTACACTGTCCTGTATGACTTGAACCCCTCGACTTTAGTGGAATTATGAAGATGGTCAAATGCACATGATGAATATTACTGCACTAATGATCTATTTATGCCTATTCCTACATGTTTTATAAAACACAACATCACCATGGCACGACAGTGGAAGAGAACTCCCCACATTATTTTAGGTTTTCGGCACTGTTCAGTTTCTACAAATCAAAGCAATACAATTACCAAATCTTCTCTTCCAGCCCTTTAAGAATTAGCTGGCCTAGTTCAGTTTCATACTAATACTTAAAAAAGCCCCAAACGAAAACCAAGAAGTTTCAAGAGACTGTCTGAAGAATTTATAGTGACTTCCACTATATGATATACATCTGCCTGATAAAACATATTTCAAGTTGCTTTAGAGAATTCCTCTATGCTGCTTGCTGCTGAGTCAGGGTAGGAATTCTCAGGCAATATCCTTTGATATTTCAGTCCAAACTGTTAATTATACAGATAAGAGACATCATCAAAGTCAGATAATTGTAGACCAAAGTGCATTACTGCAGGGAAATTGGTAAGGCTTTTTTTTAAACTGATGAAGCCTGAAATACACATTTCTATATAAAATCTAGAAAACAGGGAAATAAAGCCTATAAAAATCAATTTCTTTTTGCCATTTTATAGTTGATCCAATTTTGTGTTACCAGAATCCTCTAAAAAAATGTATACAAGCCTATTATAGAAGAACTCAATAAGTGCATTCCAAAACTGATGTTCTACACCACTAGTGATACCAGAGACATTTCATAGAATCATGGAAACATAAAATCATAGAATCCTAGAATGGTTTGGGTTGGAAAGGAGCTTAATGCATCTAATCTAAACCTACCCTCTCTAAAAACCCAACCAATCAAACAACCAAAGAACCAGAAAATAACACAATCTTCTCCCAAGAGCAGACACTTAACATTTATTTGGTGAGAGAATACTGCCCAAATCACCATATACCTTTCCCTGTGACTAGGCATCAGCCAATACAGAGAAGAACAGGGTAGAGTTAACGACAGACATCCATTTGGACTGGCCCTTAAAGAGCCAAAAGCTATTGGCAGTTCCCCAGAATGATATACTACAGTTTTTTCTTTGTATTTTGGTGGTGCACAAGCAAAGCAAAGTTTGAAAATTCCTTTTTTTTTTTTTTTTGATTCATAATGAAAACCACAAGAGTATGGAATCTTATCTCGAGTCATCTGATGTTATGGTTTCAAATCCACATCAGAAGATACTGATTCCATGGCTTTCAGTTGTTTACATACTGAAATGATTTGACACTATGCTGTCTGTTCTGTTCTGTCTTTTCTTTAAACTCTGGAGTCTGAAGTTTAAAATATGTATGTGATGCTTAGTCTGAAGATACAGACTAGGCATACTTTCCTAGACTAAGCAGATGTTTGTTCAGTAACAGATAAGAAAAACCATGTGATGTTTCAGTTAGACATTATATAGTAAATAATATTATTTAGCACTTATCTTCCACTTTTCATCTCTAAGTACACATAAACAACCAAAATAGCAGAAACAAAATATCAGACTTCTTGTAGTTAGGCAGTATTACCTGCATATCGCAAACTGGGAAACTGAGTCAAAATAGAACAATGGAAGCATCTGGAAAACCTCTGTGTTATTCTGATGAACTTCAAAGTACTTAACTTAATAGCATTAATAAACACTCTAAGTGAATACCAGTACTTGAGCCATAAATGTCACTGGCACCTCCAGGACACTTTAAAAAATTGATTAGTGCTACACTGGACTGCTGAGTCAGCAACGACCGTCCTTCAACTAGGACAAGAGGATGTCTTGTAAGCAGGTTATTTATATTCTGAATATGTTCAGCAGAAAGTACAGTCTGGTTAGGTTTGGTAGTCATTAAATGGCAATTTTTTGTATGTGCTGCCCTCATCTATAGATTTCTTATCAGATCAACTTCAGTCTTAAGTAAGAGCAATTACAAATAGGCCAACTTTTTTTAGTCTGAAAGAAGAAAGGCAATATTGAATCATGCACACTGCAAAGGTTTGTTTTGGCCGGAAGCAAGACCAAGCCTCCATATTAAACTCCGTGTATGCAGTACCACTAGTTTATCCTGCTTGGAAGCAACAGAAAACTGGAACTCAAAGGATTTTTTTTTTTTTCTAATAAAATGTGCAGGTGGTCTTGGACTTGCCAAGTTATTTTTTTTGAAGCTGAATGGGCCTTGTTTCATCTTCAGTATCTCTTTTAATTTCACAACCTAATAATCATGATCATCAACTCAGAACATACTAATTAACTACCTTTTATCTATGGTGTGTGTTTTGAGGAAGACTGTTGGAACACATTTACCCCAGTGTATTGTGTGCTCTCAGATCCCATTCTGTACTGTCATGTCTGCAAATATTTACAAAGCAAAAAATACTGTCTGACTCAGTTACCGAACTCACATGTCTTTCATGCTGTTCCATATCATTGCTTCAGACCAAAACAACGCAAAAACACCACTGCGAATTATAAAAGACAGAAATACTATTAGTGGCCTACAGCCAACTGTGGTCTAAACATTTGCTTGTGAGCTCGTCACATGCATGCAGCATTTGGAATACCACTCAAAACCTTTGGCTGCACAAATATAGACCCTCAGTCAAAGAACTCAAGCAACAGTTTCATTTGAGTAAAATCAGGGGCATCAACAACTGATCTGTTTTTAAATGTTGTAACCCCACACCCAGCTCCACTGGCCACACCAGAACACGTGGTTCTTTGCAGAGAAAAAGCAACAGGATTCCCAAGCACAGGGAGAGAGCAAGGCTGCAGCATGCCAGCGGTCTGCACGGGGTCTTCATTGAAGTCTGCGACCTCCTCAGTACGTCCATAACATCCACTCAAGAACTGCAGAAGTGTCTGACTTCAGCATGGGCACATTTCACTGCAGGCTGCAAGGCTCACTAGCACATGTCCCCGCAAAGATGAAAGGTGGGATGTAATTACATATGGATCTGCCACCTTCCAACAGCCCCAGTCCATCTGGTACCCACAATGATCAACCACTACAAGTTGCCTTGGATAATTTTAAAGGTACAAAGCTTAATCAAATTGTTAAATGATCACAACTAGGAAGAGAGCAATCAGCTAATCATTCCAGAGGCTTGTTGTCTTCATCATTCCAAGAATCGATTCCACCATAAGAAGTCTTCTGAGGAGCAAAACACCCATCATACTGCCATTAATATGAAAACTTTATTTAGATTAGGAGTTAATGATTTCTTCATTAACTATACAGAGAAGATCAGAGTAATACACATTTTGATGTTCTCAATTAAAAAGCTTGTTTGAAGTTTAAGTTGGATGGAAGCTTGCTCAGCTTAGTTCAGAGATGATCTCAGTTCTTCTATGAAGTTTAAGATGGCAGGCTAACGAGTCAGGAAGCTTCATAAAACACAGAATAATTTTAAAGAATGAAACAGAAATAACAAATATATACTTTTATTGCAAACACATACTTTTTTTTTTTTTTAAATGAGATTAAATTTGACTTCTGTATCAGAACAGACTGCAATTCTGTCCTGTTTCCTGCCTCAACATTTCAATTCTAAGGAAAAAATCCTCCACCTTCTCTAAGTCTTCTTTCAGTGACTAGGAAAGGCACACGAAATATTACTAAGTTCAATATGGCTCCAAACTTTCAACAAAAACATCTTCCTAAATCAACTGTATACCCATTACATGCATTGTATACATGCTGGAAAATAAACACCGGCAAATACGGTCTTGGAAGTGGCTCAAATGACTGGGTTTTTGAAAAGGGTTTATAAGATATATAAATGCTGTCAACCGGAAGATGTTAACCTGAAGACTGATGTTAACTCTGTTCATTTTCAAGGAGAACATCTTGCATTTCGCCGCCTAAGAAGGTACTCGACAACGTGCAAGAGCAGGTTCTCCCACGTGAGGCTGGAACATGCCAGGCTGCTCCCTGGCCAGAGGCTCATCATTTTTCCCAAACTGAAAGTCGTGGATTCTAGAAGTGAATTTCAGCAGCGCTATTTTTATGCAGTCTCCCCATTAATTCCCCGTGGGGCGACGGCACACGGCAACTTTCACTCGAGGCACCTGCATCCCACACTGCTGCGCTGCACACCCTGGGCAGCACCTCGGCTGTCCAGGACATCCTCCGCCTGCAGCTCCCGGAGGGAACCGCACCGGAGTTCAGGCTGAAATCACTCTTCCTACGGGGCGGGCGGTGTCCGAGAGCCCGCTGCCGTCCTGCTGGGTGCTCACCATCCCCGGCCATCACAAGGGACGAGGCCCGTCCTGGTGGGGATGCAGATCCAGGGGAACACCGAGCCCTGGGCTCAGACCCTTCGGTCGAGGAAGTTCCCTAACTTCAGGAGAGCAGCACGCCGACAGCCCTTATAGGAGGCGAAGGCGGCGAGGCTGTGGCAGGGCTGGGAGACGATCCCGCTCCTGCCAAAGAGCCCCGGGGCGATGGCGGCGCCCCCCACACACCACCCCTGAGAGCCCCCGCAGCGGCGCCGGTGCGGCCGGAGCCGCCACAAAGCCGCCGCTCGGCCTGCTCTGCCCCGCCGCCGGCACATCACAGGCACACGGGGGACACGGGCCCGCGGGTGCCGAGGGACGCCCGGCAGGGCCCGCCTGGGCAGCCGGGACCGAGCACTCCGCGTTGTCAGGGGCGAGGTGCCGCCGCAGCCCGGAGGAGACGCTGGGGATACCTCCGACTCCCGGGAGATCTCCTCGAAGTTGCCCCGAGAAGTTTGGGACCGCCCGGAGGTGCAGCCCCTGGGCAGAGTCGCCCCCTCAGCCCACACCTCCCTCCTGCCACCTGGCCATAGGATCCCGGACCGGCCTCCGGGACCGGACACCGGAGACCGACCCCACGCCCTGGCTGATCCCCCCGGGACGGGACCGCACCCGGACCGACCCCAGTCGTGCCCTGGGCACACGGCCCTCGCTCCCGGGACAGGGGAACGTCAGCCCCGAGGCGCGCTCAAGGGATTCCCCCGCAAAAGCAGCCCTTGGGAACAGATAAAGCAGCAGGACACTTACCATCTCGCCTGATGTTGGAAGCCCGCAGGGCTTTTATAGATCCGCTCTGGGCAGGGGCGGTGGTGCCCTGACGGCTGCAGAAGTTCGCACAGACGACGGCGTAGAGCAGCAGGAGGATGAGCAGTTGCATTGGGACCAGCTGCGAGAGGGACCGTGTCTCTGCGAAGAAACGGGCTCTCCCGCCGAGGGTGCTTCCCTCGCCGAGGGTGCTTCCCTCGCTCGCGTTCTCTTTCTCCTTACCGGAGTTTTTGGTTGTTGCGGGTTGCTTGTGTGTTTGGGGGAGTTGTATGCAGGGGGGGGGAAAAGGCACAATCCCCGCAAAAAAAGCGCAAAACCTCAGAGCACGCGAAGCAGCGGTCACCGCCGCCGCGTTACTCTCCCAGCTGCCTCCAAACTTCCTGCATGCTGAACTTTCGGCTGCTCTTCTGGGCCGGCCAAACTCAGCAGAGGTGCGCAGCGCCCGGCCCGGGACCGCCGCCCACTCCCCTCATCCAGNCCCTCCCTGAGCTACCGGCCGCGCCGTCTCCACTCCGGGCAAAAAGTGGCAGGAGGGGTGGTGCGAGGAGGGGGCTGTCCGCGGTGCGGAGTGCACGCCGGGCTCACGGCGAGGGAGTAGGACGGGAATCGTGTGCCAAGGGCTCTCCGCCAGCAAAGGGGCCACGCACCCGAGGGTCTCGTCACCTTCAGGCCAGCGGTGGCCACGTAAAAGTCATCGCTGGGCCGAATGACTCAAATCTCCGAGCTGTGCCAGGGCGGGTGAGGGGACTTAGTGGGGTAACTGGTGAATAACCCGCAGTTGTTCTTGGGAGAAATATATGGGCTTTTTCTCTCATGCCAAGCACTGTCGAAAGCCTTTCATAAAAAGTTAGTTCTTACTAATTTAGACTCTCATTAAATTTGGTCTGGTATTAAAAGATAGTATTACTGCCTGGAAGAGTTTAGGTCCAAACCAAAGGTATGTGAGGGTTGTGATCAGATTGCTAGTTTAATACTCTTTCCATTAGCCGCAATGAAAATAATCAAAAGGAAGATGCAGGAAAAAAAAACCCGCTCAGGTTTTAACAGTTCTCTAATAAATTTTTTCCTACTCAGTTTATTTCTTACAACATTTTGTGCAGTCTTAGCCAGTCTAATGAACTGTTACATGCTGCCAGATCTTTAACAACACGAAACATACGTCACTAGCAGAAGAATGTCGATACCGTGCTGTATTCAGGAGTCTTGGACGAGTCCTGCTACACTCTGAGGACTGCCTCTGGCTGTGTGAAGCATTTTCTCCAAGAGCATGCTAGGATGACAATGGGACTGAAACATCTTGTCTGTCTTAAGAAACCAGTAGGGTGCAATTCTGTTATGCATAATTCATGCTTCTTTATCCCTTTCATGTTCCCCAAAACTGACAGCGAACCTAATCCTGCTCCCATGTGGTAGATGATGGAAAGGCTGCAACAGTACTTCATTTGTGAGCAGATGTGCCTATATTTTAGGTGCCCATTTCAGGGGGGGAACTGGGTGAACAGAGGGAAGGTGGCCAATTCAATCATCCTAATAGAAACAGAAAGTCAGATAGAGGACGCAGAGAGAATGAGTATGGAGGAGCTTGGGAGATGTTCTTTGGTCATCCAGTCAATGTGTCTGCCTCTTTCCAGTTACCTTACAACTGCCAGAAAATGCTTATAGAATCCCAGCTCCCCAGCTCTCTTCTGAGTGGAGGTACCTTTTAAGATAAAAGGAAATGGTCAATACCCTGACCTTTACCACAACCCGTGGTGAAGTCTTGCTTTTCTTAGGCCTTCAGGCCCTCCTTCTCTTTTAGATTCAGGATGCTGGAACCCGTAATTGGTTCTCTTTGGGAGAGTGGCCATTTTAAGGTGGAAGAGAAAGAGAAAGAAGGACAGATTACCTTCCAACCAAACGTCAGATGAAGGGTGTTTTGACAGTATCTGAGCAGTTGCATAATTCTGTCAAGAAATGGCACTATTTCCAAAGCTGTTTCTGTTTCTGTATCCAACTTCATCCATATAAATATTCTTATATAAAATTCATACGTCTTCCCATGGCCTGGGTCTGGAGACAGAGTCTCCCTGGCCCCATGCCTCCCTGGCTGCAAAGGTCCAACTTTAACAGAAGAGTAGAACAGGCTTTTGCCTTAAACACTCCACAGCTGTTTGGCTGACTTGCTCCCTGGCTTGGTAGAGACTGTAAGTTTAAACTTCCCCAAGCTGACCAGGGCACAGAACTGAGTTTCCCTCAGCACTTTTTTTTTTTTTCTCTTTTTTAAGAGTACATACTACTGTTGTGGTACATAAGATGAAATTCCTGTCTATGTAGCAGAGATACCTGGTTGCTTAGAGAATTCTCAGGCAAAACAGCGTGAGGCCTCGTAAACTAGACGATGATGGAGACAGGCAAGTGGATTCCACCACCAGTGGCTTTGATATATAGTAAGAGGAACCCTGTATAACTCCTATCATATGCTCACAGTACATTTCTGTTTCTCCCTGTGCAAAGCATGGTGCCACTCTTTTTTTTTTAAAGCAAAAAATATTTTTGTAGCAGAACAGACAAGTCTCTTTCTCAGATCAGAAAGCAGGGAATAACATTGTGGGGTCCAAAACAGAGGCCTAGCTCTATGAATTATCAGATATTTATTTTAGCTCTAGTATCAAAAAAACCTCAGATTTTCCAATTTGTTGTACAGGTGTACAGAAAGATTTTGGGACAAAGAAGCAAGACTAACATGCATTGGTAGACCATTATGGGAAGGCCTGCATTCCAATGACTGTTGCTACAGCTTCTTAGTTCACTTTAAAAACCACTAAACCCACTAAAACCCAGAAAAGTATCTTTATAATAAGGTGTCACAGACCCCCTGTCAAAGAGAGACAAGTTTGGATTATACTCAGACAGTTTTATAAGCATATCACTGGGTCTTTACTTTCTGGCAAACTTTCTAGCATATTGTCTAATCTGCATTCTAAGGGCTTGGGATAATTTAAAGCATCAGGTGGCTTCTACAGGAAGACCTATAGCAAGTCATGGTTACTGCACAAAAGGACACACTGATGTATAAGTGTGATAACCTAGGTAATTATAGATTTGTCAGCTCAACTGGGATCCTAATAAAAAAGTCTTCACAGTTGATATGAAACCCAATTAATAGAAATTAAAAAGAAAATAATATAATTATTTTTAATCAACCTGGAAAATCTTATCATGGTAACTTGGAAATGTGGTTGACAAGCAGAATAGCATCAAATTATGGCTTTCATAAGGTACCAATTGGTAGTGCACTATTTGAATCATAGGAAATGAAAGCCATGCATACTAAATGTTTTCAAAACTTCTTAAATGACAGGCTTAAAAATGTTTATGAAAAAGGGAAACATTATTAAATGAATTGTCTTTGAGAGAGTGCCACTTAGGCTAATTTTTTACTTCTACATTGGTTTGCATTTCCAACAACGACCTGTGAAAAATGCAGCTATTACTGATGACTTTTGAAGATGACAAAAACTTTGGGGGAGTAATAATAGGATGATTTATAGCATTGGTGATGTATTGAGACAGACATGTAGATACTGGATATAAGTGTAAAGCTGAGCCCTGGCACAGCTTATGCTTTAAAAGAGCCACTGGCAGCACTGCCCAGGGCCAGTGGCACCCACCTCACCTCATTTGAATCCTCTGGAAGTGCCTGGTGTTAGACAGTCACACAGGTTCTCATTGTTCATGGAGAGAATTGGATTCCATCAGAGGGCACTCTAGCCCAGCGGTTTTTGGCAGTCGGGCTGGGATGGTCTGGAAGGTCCAGTTTCCACTGACTATGGAGAGAGTACAGGGAACAAATACATTCATAGTATAGGATAGAGTAGTTAATCCTAGAAAGCACTGATGCAGAAAAAAATGATGGGGGTGGATTATCAAGGAAGTCAATAGGCTGTAGCCATCTCTGTTATCATTTGTTGACTGGGAGATGCTCCAGTGTCATACAGTTTGTCTATGGAGCACAGATGCACTGTTTGTCCAGGACATTTGAACTATGTTGATTAAGTAGCAAAACCCAAGATCTCTGTGAGTTTTCTCTGGGATCCTTGGATATTTATTTAAAGAAGAGAATATCAATTAGAGTAGGGGCATTATGCATTCTTCTGTTATTATTAGACTGCTGCATCAGTTTCCTGTGGATAATGTCTTAAAAAGGATCATAAAAAAGTGAAAAACACTGAGAGGAAAACCACAGGGTTGGCTAGAGGTTGAGAAACATGCCACTCAGGAAAAAGCTTAAAAAATCACAAGCCGTTTAACTTGTCAAGGAGAAAATCAGAGGGGCCACAGCTACCTCCCGGAGGTAGGATATTGATTCTAGAAGTCTATTCTGTCTAGTGGACAATGACATATCAAGGTGAAAGCTGGAGATAGACAAATTAAGGTTAGAAGTAAAAGGCACATTTTTCTCTGTGGAAAGCTATGGAAGTATCAATGTTCTTCACCACTGAAAATCTGAAAGGCAAGATTTGATGTTTTCCCAAAACCACTCAAGTGGTTTCAAGCTGTGCCTAGGAACTCATGGGGTCTATTGATCACTTCTAGAAGGTCTGTAAAGGCCACAGAGGAAAGCATGTTCATATGTGCTATACTACAAGCCCCAGATAAAATTTTAAGTGACTCTGCAGTTTCTTGGAAAATAACAACTAAAAAAAATATACCTTCAGGGATTAATTCCAGGCACTGTGATTTCCATTATACAGGAGTGCAGTCAAATGAGGGCAATGACCTGATCCCCCAGTTTATAATCTGTGAATAAGATATAAGAATGAGCAGAGGTGCATAGAGTAGGATGGAGAAACATCTCACAATTGCTAAAATATGTGTCTTAAGTAAACGACTGTAACCATGATGGAAGACCAAAAGAATGTAAGGAAAATTAGACCAAAGCCATTATATGTCTGGAATTAGAAAACACAGGCAGAGTCATGTGTTACTAAGAAAATCACCCCAGGGACCATGAAATCAAGAAAAAAAAGTGCAGCACAAGGATCTATGGCCAGATTAACTGTTACCTGAGCTACAGGCAGTGATTCAACAACACACAAAGAAAATCCCCAGTGAAACTGATCACTTTAGGTGATCAGACCTCTCAAACATAAGCCCAAGCACTGCTGCCTGGTATCACTACAAACATAGCATTTATTCGTGGAACCTTGTGTTGAAACACTGAACATTATATCTGGGCCACAGACCTGCAAGTGGTGTGGCTGTTTGTCCTCCTCCAGCAACCAGCTGTGCAAGGTCACTTGTCTGGCCCATTCTTGAGAACAGCTGCAGGCAGCTTTGATTTATCCAGTCTTCTGATTTTCCTTCTTATGCCTGCACTGCTACAGGATGCTGTGCCCTTCTCCCTTTCAGTGTATACCTGCTTCTGGTCCCAGCTCTTAAATGACTTTTGCTGGCTTTATGTAACTTTTGGATAGTTCTCCACTGCAAATGTCGAGACAAATATTGCACCAACATGCACATAGGGAGGGAGAGAAAAACAATATCCCAAGCTGAACATGTTGATATAGTAAATTTTGAGAAACTGCGATATCACTCAGACTGTCTCACTGGTACGTAGTGACAGTACCAATTGACGTATAGTGTGCATGCAATATTTGGAGTCATGCTTTCAAAAACTGAGTATAAGCCACAATGAAATAAGAAATGTTGCCCTCCTGAGGTTAAGTAGGATTTTTACCCCCCACTTATATCAGTGGAACCAGCATTTAGACATAAATTCAGGTTTAAAAATAATGGGCTATGTTTTCTCATAAGTTTTTTCATAATAAGAAAGTAATAGCTTCAAAAAGACTGCATGTCTTCTGTAGCCCAGTTCCCAGGTTTGTAGATTTAAAGAGACCTTTCTGACATGATAAAGTTTGACTTCTTGCATTAGTAAGCCAAACCATTTTGCTGTCTGACCTCCTACTTTGTTTGCTTAAAAGCATGGTATCTTTTATAAAAAGAAAAGATAAAAAACTTGATTTTAAAATAGTAAGAAATCAATTTTACAGTATCTTGAGACAAAGAATCACCCACCATCAATGTTAGGTAGTTCAAGTGATTAATGACTGTTTTTAAAGATTCTTTTTTTTTTTTCCTCTGGATCTTGTGCTGTGAATGAACAGTAATGGTTTATCAGGATCCTCTGCTTGGTCTTTAATATTTGGATACAAGTAATCTGAAACTATTGGTTTGGATTTAGTAAAAGAGCTGTCCTCAAACCCTTGTATCTTCTACCTAACCATTTGTGTTATTTCTGTGATCAATTTCTTGCACCTGTCAAAATTATGTCAGATTTTGTTTGTCTTCAATACATTTGAGTTAGAAAACTGTCATCTAAAATTTTAGAGAAATTCTAGGAATCTTTTACTACTGGTAGGATGAGATCGCTAGGATCTGAGGTTTCAGACTGAGTTTTTAATGATAATTCATGCTTTCTGTCTGCATGTTGCAGATACTACTTTACAAATAAAGCAACGAGTTTTAGTAAGACAGAGAACAGTATGGTATAGGTTCTCAGTGTGTAATACTGCTCAGACATTCCTTCTGCACTACTCTGTGTTCTCTCCTCTGGGACAAGATGTATTTGCCTTCTCTTGACTTCAGCATTTGTTTTCTTCAGCATGTTTTCAGCATGGGAACATTTTTCAAATTCTGTAAATTATTATCTTGTAAACAACTTAGGATATATCACTTGAGCATTGTAAAGACTGAAATTCATCTTGATGCTGAAGCCCAAGAACAATAACTTGTGTATTGGCACCACAAAGATGGCACATGAACTTCTTGTCATCTGCTGTGTTACAGTTTGTGCTCAGGTCAGAAAACATATAAAAGATCAAGTATCTCCCTTTGTTGAATAAAGATTTCCCCTCAATTTCCCAAAGTTGAAGTTCTGAGCAGTGATCATACGTATGGGTCCCATGTAAATTCCTCTACTCATCCACCCAGAGGATCAGAAGTTTATTGAAATATTTTAAGGATTTTACATGGACTGAACCTTCTAGTTAGGTAAAACTGTTTCTTGTACTTCTGAGTTAGAGCTTGCCTTTAATCTTCTGTGTTCAGTTCAACAGAACATCACTGACTCATATTGTTGACAGTGTTTCAGAACTGCCAAGCTCCAAGCCATGATGCTAGGCTTTGTTTTTTTTATTTCTGCATGGGTAATTTCATTCCTCTTTGGGGTCTGGGCACACACATGCAATGGAGATACTACCTAAATCTGATCATCCAAAAACTTCAGCCCTTATTTTTTCTGTTTTTCTTTCCCACTCAAGAATTTTCCAATGCAGCTTTATAAGTAGGGAAGATTCTGGCTTGCAGAGAGAAATGTGCAATGCAGAATGGAGAACTCTTTATCCATTGCTGACCTTCGTGGTACTGTGTGTGGTTGTGTTGTTGGAAAGCAAACTTGTCATATTTCGTTTTGACATGCCTGTATTTCACAGATAGAGCAAAATGAAGCCTTTTCAGTCATTTCTGAATCAATAATTTGACACTGTTAAATGGAAAAATCCAGAACATAAAGGTCAAAAATGCAAAACTCTGAGGCTCAAAATTCAGTGCCCAGAGCCTCTATCATAGAATCATAGAATGGTTTGGGTTGGAAAGAGCCTTAATGATCCCTTGGTCAAACCCCCCTGCCATAGTCAGGGGCATCTTTCACTAAATTAGGTTGCTCAAAGCCCCATCCAACCTGACTTTCAACATTTATAGTAGTGGGACAACCAGACCTTCTATCAGTGACCTGTTCCAGTACCTCACCACCCTCACAATGGAAAAAAACCAAAACAATTATTCCTTACATCCCATCTGAACCTCCTCTCTTTTGCTTTAAAACCGTTGCACTTTGTCCTGTCATTACAGGTCCTGGTAAAAACTCTCTCTCCATCTTTCTTGTAAGCCCTTTTCAGATATCAGAGGACATCAATAAGGTCCTCCCTGAGACTTCTCCACGCTGAATAATGCCAGCTCTGTCAGCCTTTGTCCATAGGAGATGTGTACCAGCCCTTGGACTATTTTCAGGATCCATCTCTGGACTTGCTCTAACAGGTTGCTGTCTTTCTTGCCCTGGGGCCTCCAGAGCTGGATGCAGCACTTCAGGTGGAGTCTCACAAAGAGGGAACTGACAGGGTGAAACACCTCCCTTGTCTTGCTGGCCACACTTCTTTTGATGCAGCCCAGGATATGGTTGGCTTTTTAGGCCATGAGTGCACATGACAGGTCGTGTTCATTTTATCATCCACTGATATCCTGAAGTCCTTCTTCCCAGGGTTGCTCTCAATCCATTCATTCTGCCAGTCCATATTGGTACTGGGCATTGCCCTGACCCATATGCAGAGACTTCCACTTATCCTTGTTGTTGTAAAATGTACTCTGCATTTACAGTTTAGGGCTTTTTTTAAACGAAGATTGTTTTAGATCATAAGAAAAACAGAACCCATATACAACTGATTAAAAAAATACAAGCAACCAGATTTTCAAATGGAATTGATTTCTAAATATTGGAGAAAGCACATGAAGCATACTTAAGATTTTCTTTTAAATATATGCAGTTTTTAAATCAACTTGCTAAGAAAAAATATTTTGAATCTGCTTTGGATGGCAATGAGAGTCTTCAACTTATCTTAGGGGCACCAGTGAGAATGACTTATCTCTAGTTCCAGATGAGTGGGAATACATTCAGGCTGCCCAAATCTTTCTTGAGATCACATTGTTGTACAGAGAAGTTGAGTTCACAGTTTTATGCACACAACACATTAACACAAACTAGTTAACCACCTGGCATTGGTTAAGCAGAATTTATGCTGATACTGTGCTAATGACCTTGCACTATCATTAGACTAAATCAGTCTCCTGGGGGAGAACCCAACAAGGCATACTAATTCAATGCATTCTTAGGAAGTAGCATGTACAGTAAAATACATTTTGTCATTTCTTGAGCTCAATTTTAATTCAGAAGTACGTTCTAAATTAAATACCAAGGCCTCTCCAGAGACCTCTGGAATGACAGAACAAGATAAAAACACGCAGTAGAAAAAGACAACGAAAAGGAAGATTTGTGCACACCTATAGCAATCGTGGACATTTTAAAGTACTGATGTACTCAATAAACAATTGTTGGAATAGTCTGCTCTAAATATAAATTTAAAAAACAAAACTTAGAAGGGTAAAGAAAACTTTGAGGGCTAAATATGACATAGACATGTTATATTCCCTTTACAGTCTGAGAGAGAAGCAGGTGCCACCAGAGGGTGCTTGATCTAACATGCCATTTTCATAATTAACTTAGGAAGTGTTGAGTTCCCCTTGCCCTTCCCCTGCCTCCAATAGCTTTCTTTTTGCCCAGTGAGACAGCTATGGATGATTAGCACAGACTTAGATGCCTAACTTAAGAAAACCTATGTTACCAATCAGGAGTTAGAACATTTCTGAAATAAAATACTTCATGAAACTTAATTCAGCCTCCTTTTACGTATGTAGAGCATATGTTGTAATGACCACGTGTGAAAACTACCTTTCTCAGAGGATTAAATATACCTAATGAAGGAGAATAAAGCATGACTTCGCAGTACAAAGGGAGATAGTCTGTAGAACCTTTACTTCATTTGTTGCAGTGCTTAAATTTATGAAGTGAGTGAGGCAAGAGGTGGATGCAAAAGAAAACTGAATCCCTAAGGCTGTTGAGTGACGTGGAAGGGTTTCTACACCCACCTGTGTGTTGCTACGCAGATGATGCAAACTAGATTTCTCACAGCTGGTCTTCAGCTCTCTGTTTCTCATTTTCTGGAAGCCCAGCTGGAGACAGTAGAGTCTCATTAAAAGAAGTTCAGAGCATGCATAACTATATTTGAAGTTAACAGTTGTTGTTGTTTCTTGAATATGTGTAGTGCTATATAATAGAAAGTATTATAAATCTTAGTGTCTAGAAATAATGGAAATTGTTCACCTTTATCCTTCTGTACCCCAATCCCATTTGAGAAAAGGGATGATGATGTACTTCACTATACACTGTAAAAATTAAATATCTGGTATATCATCTGCTGAATAAAATCCTGCATCTAACCATAAATATGTCCGTAGCATAGACAAAAATTGACAGTTTTTGAACAAGGTTCATGTG
Organism: Cnemophilus loriae; assembly: GCA_013397755.1. Taxonomy (NCBI): domain Eukaryota; kingdom Metazoa; phylum Chordata; class Aves; order Passeriformes; family Corvidae; genus Cnemophilus; species Cnemophilus loriae. The sequence goes on from VZTF01001239.1 coordinate 612,054, forward strand.
TCTATCTAAGAATAAGCTGAGTTGCACCCTGGAAGTACCTTTTATTTTTTTTTTACCGGTGAAACTAAGGGAAACACAAACTGTCTACTTCTGCTGTAGACATCAGGGCTGCAGATATCTGAAGGCAATGCAGGTGAATCCTGCCTTCTGTGCTCACCTCTATTTTGGCCACTGAATGAGGCAGAGACTATGAGAAAAAATAGTCTCTGATCATGTTATTTGTTCATTGTCCTCGTAATAGCTGTGCACAAGGGACCAAACTAAGGTTGCACAGACTGTCTTTTGAAAGTTTGGCATGGCAATCTTAATAGCAGTATAATAGTTATTCAGTGGGAATGAAAAGACATCAGCCTGAGGCAGACACTTGGAATGTTGCATTTCAGTTCAAACAGTTAAAGTTTGAAAAGAAAGTTGAACAGTAGGAAAGGAGAGCAAATTGATAATAGGTAATTTTACCAGCTCTCCCTGAGAAACTTTCATCATTTCTCAGTCCTGTGGCATGCAACAGAGCTTGCAGGGCAGCCCTGTAAGCCTGTGCATGTCTCAGCTCTAGTACTTTGTTCAGCATTCTTCTGGAGTTAGTAAGAACATTTCATTTTCAAGAGTTTTCACAAAAATGGCCTAATCCTCAGAGCCTTTCACTCGAAGCTATCTAGGTGTTTGTTAACATTCACACTGTAGAAATAGGGAAAACATCGACTGCACTTATTTGTCCAGTGTCATATTGCACGAAGTTATCAGGTAACAAATGGAAGTACGAGTCAGCGTTTAACTCATTAGGCTAACATTCCTTACAAACTTTACTCTCTGTTTCTTCCTGGCAAGGCTGCACGGTCCCATTGCATGTGGGCAATGACTTTGCATGTTGATGTTACAGGCTTGTCTAAAAGGAAGAAGACCTTGACTAAGTCCTGAAAACTGTGTGATATGATGACTTAAAACAGCTCAGGGATTACAGTGTCTGATGGGAGGTGATTGTACTGCTTGATTCACAGTTCCTCAGACACAGTTTATGTTAATCTTACAGGGCATCTTTCATGTGTCTTCTTGGTGTAAGTCTTGTGGATATTTTATGAGCAACAAAAAGTCTTTCAATCTCACCAAACAGCATTAGCTACCATTGCACTTCCTTCCTAAGTTTCTTTCATCTGCACTTTACTTGCTTAGAAGCTGCCCTGGATGGGAAAAGTCAGTAATATCAGGCATTAGAGGCTCTGCTGGAGGGTCACTCTGGCTGCGTTGCAATGAAAACCTACTTTAAGCAGGAGTAGGCCATGCGAGCACCTTGTTAGCCATTATGAACCCACTGAACAGTGTATGAGAATTTGTGACCTTCCTAGGCAGGGCATAAACATCTAACATATTGTAAACGGGCTTTAGAGGCATCGATTCTGAGCCTGACTTGATTTAGTTTACCACAGGACATCAGAAAACTGATTTTGACCTTTAAATAAAGGTCAATGCCAAAACTGCCTGCTAATCTTGGAAATCTCATTTTCAGAAGAGTGCATCATCTTCAGCCACAGTAGATATCCAGGCATTACAGTTGTATCCCTGTTGCAGTTGCAGATTTACTTAGGAAGGAAGAAGAGAAAACGGACCATGAACTTTTTAGTCATTCTGTTAACAGTGACCAATTCAGCACAGGATTGTGCTGTGGTAGTATTTGCATCACTACCATTCTCCACCCACAGTTTAAATAAGGACCATGGGACTACTCATTGAGTAACCAAGATTTTTTGTATAACTGCTGTTTGTGTGGCTACACTGGCAGCTACCTTATATGAAAAGTCACTGGAGGTGGGAATGAATTGTATTTATCAATCTGACATCTGAATTTATGCTATGCAAATCTGCGTGGCAAAAAATCACAAAAAATATAGTGATGCTATACACAGTCAGCTGTTTTAGACTGAGCACATCATGGTGCTGGTGCAGATCTAAGACACCAAGCAAAAACTCCAACAAAGACATCTACAGATATTTACCTATGAAAGAAATATCCCTGCTTAAAAATTCAGGACTACAGAATCTGCAGCTCTGGTTTTCAGTCAGGTGTCAAAGTAAACTAATCTAGAGCAAAATCAGCTGAGTCACTGAGATCTGAAAAGAACAATTTGTAAAAGGAAAAATGATCGATCTCTTTCTTGGATTAAAAGAGATAAAAGAGTTTTATTGCAGATTTTACAAAAGCATTCAAACAATGTTTTCTGATCAAATCTCACAGTTTTAATGGAGAAGGAATTTACTTAGGTAATTGAAAAGAGTATTGTTTGTGTAAGATTTTTCATTGGAAGTTACATGCCTATTTTTACTATGTTCTTACAGCTGACATTTTTACCTCTTCACATAGTATTGGTTGTTCACTGTTTCTTGGAGTAATTCACTGTACACACCTGCACAAACACACAGAGAGTCATTTATTTGCATGAGAAAGATCCTATTTTATGTTCCTCACTGGGTCTAGTCAGTAACAAAAAGGACCTCAGTTATAGTAACGTAGCTTCGTGACACTGAGGCAGGTAACCAGTCTATGATTTACAGTCTGACTATTTTTATGTCACATTTTTGTAGCATTTTCATAACAAAATGAGGATAATAACTCTCTACAGAAGCAATAATAATGCATTCTTCTAAATTCTGTTGCTGAACGCACAGAAGAAAAAGCAAATGAGATGGAAGGGGCAATTTTCTGTTTGTCTGAAAATGCCCTTCAAAGTCTGTTATACTTTCGTGTAAAAAGAGATTTAGATGAAAAATTAGAAGGATTGCTCTTATATTAGGTGGTTGAGAAGCACAAAGCTAAAAATGAATCCAAGGAAGATGAGCATTCTTAGGTTGGAATTCAGTACATAATTGCAGAGGAAGGAGCTATAGTTTAAAGAAGTAAATCAGCAATGGTAGTTTGCTATTCATAAAAGTTGAACGGTGGGTGATTATAATGCTTGACTTCTGTCAGTATTTTCAGACATAATCTCAATGCGATTGACAGCTGTGAGCTGTAGTCCAACTAAGTAATTGTTAGTTGTAGCTCCAGTAGCCAATTATTAGTGTATGTTGAACTACCCTGCACAGCATTTATGTGTTACCTTCACCCCGAGTTTTAAGATACTCAAGGTGATCATTTTTCCCTTTCTGAGGGAGTGATGGAAGTGGCCTCGGGCTTATTTACAAGCACTACTGGTTCAGGAGTAGCAGTTTATTTGAAGTTTTTTGTTAGTCTCCATAAAACATTATTAATTTTAAAAATGGAAATCCATCATGTTAGACATGCTTGTTTTGGTAAGAATAGCTCCCATTTTGAGTAAATTAAGCTTTTGGGAGCTTATAGCAATTTGTATCTTTTCAGAAGTACTGAACATCAAGTGACAATCTACCTGGTAACAGAATGAGGTGTCTTAATATGTTCCATACCCACTGAATTACTGTCAGAGGTAGAGTCTGTAATCAGTAAATTCAGACCCTGTGTAGTTTATACAGAGGTGACAAACAGGTGTAGTGAAATAATAATACATTTGTGCCTTACTTTGATTTATAATTAACATCGCCTTCATTTTCCTCCTATCTCCCAAAATTCGCATTTTCTTCCCTTTTTTTCTAGCTATTCTTGAGCTTTGTTATGTGCATCTTAGGCTTTCTGAAGCCAAGTATATTGGCCTATGCTGCACTAATCTTCCATAATTGATTTGGGATGTGTGCCAGTCTCTTCTATTATTCTGTGCTGATATCTTTATAAGACTGGCTTTTATCCAAATGCTGTCATCTTTTGCATTCTCTTTATCCTTTTGCTCTTTTTGTGCTGAGAGACCATATTTTTAGCCTTTGAGTGTTGCCCCTTCTTCCCTCTAATTTGCAGTGTGAAAGGTACAAAGGACAAACTTTCCAAATATTGAGATCCCCATGCTTGGCCTGTCCAATATTTTCTCTGCTCTTTTTGGTTAAGGCCATTGTTGCATGCAGTTACTAAAATGACATTTAAAGATTTCATTCATTTTATTCTGATTTAGTGCTTGGTGAACTTATTCTCATTGCCTTAATTTTTTTTCTCAGCATTTTACTTTGCATTTTCCACACTATATTTGATTCATTAAAGAGAAGGATGTGATACATAATCAGAACACTGTACTCTCATCATGTTCCCATATAGGTTTCTCATGAGGCAGCTCCTCTGTGACTGCTCTACCCCCCCATGTGCCCTGGCATGATAGGGCACAGACTTTTTAGAAGTTCAGTTGATAGAGTCCCTTGGGAGGCAGACCTGAAGGGCAAAGTAGAGCAGGAAGGCTGGGCATTCTTCAAGAAGATCTGAAAGCCACAGGGGAAGGCTGTCCTCATATGCCAAAAGATGAGCCACAGGGAGTGGCTAAACAGAGAGCTTTATCTGGAGCCCAGGAAAAAAAAAAAGGAGAGTTTATGAAACACTTTGGAAAAAGGGGCAGGCAATTCACAAAGACTGTGAGGGTGTCATGAGGTTATGAAGCGGGAAATTAGACGAGCAAAAGCCCAACTAGAATTTAATCTCTCTACTGCCATAAAAGACAACAAAGAATTTTTTTTTTCAAATACATTGGCAAAAAACGAAGGGCCAAGGAGAATCTGCATCCTTTACTGGATGCAGGGGAACACATAGCGACAAAGGCTGAGAAAAAGGCTGAGGTACTTAATGCCTTCTTTGCCTCAGTCTGTAGTACTAAGATCGGTTGTTTCCCAGGTACCCAGTCCTCTGAACTGGAAGTCAGGGATGAGGAGCAGTGTGAAGTCCCTATAATCCAAGGGAAAGTGGTCAGCAGCTGTTACACCCCTTAGTTACACAGAAGTCCATGGAGCTGGATGGAATTTTCAGTGGGGTGTGGGTCAGTCTCTTCTCCTAGGTAACAGGTGACAGAACAAGAGGAAATGGCCTCAAATTCTGACAGGGGAGGTTTAAATTGGACATTAGGAAAAAATTCCTCACCAAATGGGTTGCCAAGCACTGGAACAGGCTCCCCACAGCAGTGGTGGAGTCACCATCCCTGGAGATATTTAAAAGATATGCAGATGTGGCACACAGGGACACGGTTTAGTGGAGCACTTGGCAGTGCTGGGTTAAACTTGATGATCTTAGAGATCTTTTCCAATCAAAAAAATTCTATGATTTCTGTAAAACATGTTTTAAAAGAGATAACTTTATAATGAGCTTTAAAGTAATGGAAAATCATCTTGGCTTTGTGCTGGGGATCATTGTGTTTTCATCTTCATTATAAGGCTCATAATATATTTGAGTTCAAAGCTCATAATATATATGACTTCTTTTGCTTAAAGGAAAGAAGCTATTCCTAGACAAAAGAAAATTTCTGTGTTGTTTATATTTGATGGTTTTTTACATGGTCCAGCCCTTTCTTCATGTGTCATCTGTTGCAAAATGAGCTGTGCTGTAGATAACATAGAGGAAAACTAGTTCCTTGGTATCTTGCTATGAATTTTCAGCAGCAATCTACAGAGGAAAAAGATATAAAATTCAGTTTAATTGCGGGCCAAGAGAAAATCACGTATAACCAATATCCTAAATACATATTTTTTCAGTTTTTAATCCAAATTCTAACCAAACCATTTCTCATTTTAGACCATTAAAACTCGGACAATAGAGCAACCTTATTCAGCACAGTGCATTATCATTCCCTTAGCCAAAAATGTGTGGCTAATTCAGTCAGCTGAAGTAATATGATTAGTAGGCTGTATGTCAGGTTGACATTGATAAATTAAGTATTTGCTGGAGAAGAGAGCTTCACAAACTTTCTTTTTTTTGACTTATTATCAGCCAGATGCCTATCACCAACTTAATGAAGACCTTGTAGACATCCTCTCCTGTGTTCAGTTCATGACATCATCAATGATTCATTTTTTACTACTCTAAGACCCAATTTTTTTGCAGATGGAAACGTTTCCATGGATGAACCCAGACGGATGCTAGCTATGTGAGTGAGTGAGTGAGTGAGTGAAAAAGACGGTTTATTACATTCTTTTTGTAAGCAAGATTATGATTTTCAGATCTATGGTTTTAAGGTTGTAAATACTGGAGAACATATGTATAGAAGTTTGAGATCTGATTCCAGCAAATATAAGGATTGTTACCTGGATGCTTTAGAGATTACACCATTTGGATGCATTTCTGGAGTATTAAATTTCCTTTTGTGTCATTATGCACATGCAGGTAACACCTTGTAACTGTATGGTTTTTTTTAGTAGTACTAAAAATAATAATGAATTATCATGTCTTTAATACCATTTATGTAATACGTAATAATGTAATACCATTTAAGTAATATACTATGTGGAACTGATGCAATTACAATCATTCGCCATCTGAAATAGTATCTGAGCCATTTTCAAAATATGTTCATCTCCATAATACCTCTGGTATGCATTATTAATTCTAACTTGCCATTGTTTTACAGAACAGGAAAACAGATTCTGTGTACACTGTTCTTTGAAAGTAGATTCACTAATTGCCCATGTTATTCATGAGGAGTGATGCAAAGGCCAGGTTTAGGGTAAGCCAGCTGCTGTACACAGCAGGAAGATTTCTAGTACCTTTTGCATTGTAAAGTGTGTCCAAAGGCACTGTTGTCTCCAGTGACAGCAGATCCACCCCAGCAGAATGTGTCTGGCTATTTTCATATTTCTTTCCTGCCTTTGCAGTGGCATCACAGGACTAATACCATGCATGCAAGAGAGAACAAAATTCTTAGAAGGTACTGATTTACCATTTACAAGGGAGAGTGGGATTTTTAGTCCTCATTCTGACTGCTTACAAGGACGAGGTAGATACCTGGAACCAGGTCCTCAGAGTATATGAGCATGTGACATTGTAGTGACCAGACAGCTCAGGTTCAGTAAAGACTGTCACTGAGGCTACATAACTTGCCTTGTATCACACAGTGGGTATGTGATAAAGTAGGGAATTAAATTTTCTATTTCCATATCCCATAGCAATATTGTAGATATTTGGCTTTCTCTCCTACAACTGAAGCAACTTATCCTTGTCAGTTAGTGTTCAAAAAATTCTTAGAAGGCAGGAGATCATTATCCTGTGTACACAGGTATTAGCCCTGAACCCAAAGGCTGCAGTGTTTAGCTGATTTAGATAATGAATTTGAATTTTCTGAGCAACTTGAAATTCAAGACATAGCACCACAGAAGATCAAATCCTTGTGCAGTCTATCCAAATGATTCAGTAGGCTATTTTGCCATCTTGTCCTATGATTAACTATAGTGAGTAGTAATTAGCAAGGGTGCTTTAAGCTCTTGATTTAATGTGCTTTTAAAATAGCTACAAGGCAAATGGAACCCTGGACAATCTTTCTGGCTTTCTCTTCTCTAGCATTTCAAAGGCACCTAGAAACTTGGCTTCTAAGTACTACTAAGCAGATTTTAGACCCAAAGGGCATGAGATACATAAAAATTAGTCTGGCTGTAACAGAAAATGTAGAGGGCAGATTGGCAGCATTACATCAGAGAACACCGTTTCTTCAGCATAAAAGAGGAATAGAATGTGATACCAGGTTGGACTATCTCTTAAAACTCTTAGACTTCACATGACATTAATAAGCTAATTTTTCTCTCATGCTAGAATTATTATGTACAGGAGGAGAATATAATGCTTTAATGCATAATTTATTCTTTCCCCAACCTAATCTCATACTCTTGGGAGAATTTTCAGAGTTTGACTCCAAATTTACAGGACTTGAAGAGATGTTGAAGTAAGTGTAGCTGCAGACACGTGAACATGAGTAAAGCTCACATGAAAAAAAAAAAAAAGCAGATAAGCAAGCGAACTACCAGTATAACTCGTTGCTACAAAATGTACTGAAGCTAAGAATTCAAGAGGAAACAGAAAATCCTGGATGATTCATAAGGAAGCATACAGCAGCCTTCTCAGACCTAAAGACCACCTAGATGGAAGGTGGAGAGGGATTTTTAAAAGGATATGGAGTGATAGGACGTAGGGGAATAGCTTTAAACTGAAAGAGGTCAAGAGAAGATTAGATATTAGAAGAAATTCTTTGCTGGGAAGGTGGTGAGGCACTGGAGAAAGCTGTCCAGAGAAGTTGTGGATGCCCCATGCCTGGAAGTTTTCAAGGCTGTGTTGGATGTGGCACTGGGGACATGGTTTAGCGGAGAACTTGGAAGTGCTTGGTTAACAGTTGGACTGGATGATCTTAGAGTCTTTTCCAGCCTAAATGAATCTGTGATTTTGTGATTCTTGAATGGTAAGTCACGGAGAAGCAGTGTGATCCACCATGAAGTTTAATGTATAATATTATCTCAAGCCAGCATAGAAAGAGACTTTTATTGCAAGCTCTGTAAGACCCCCCGAGCATTAGTGTTATTTATTTCTCACAACATAGCTTTTACAGTATTTTCCATCAAGAAATTTGCTCTGCACTTTGCTTTCTATTCAAGATTTAAAAGGGTGAGGAATTTGGCTCTCTTTTGAATCAAAAATGGTTCATTCAGTTCATTAATCAATCAATCTGTTATTAGTATGCAAAACTAAAGCGAAAATTCTGTGAAGACAGGATAAGTGTCCAAAATATTGTGGAAAAGGACTGCAAAAGATCTGTTAGACCGAATTATTACATAAAATTAATTCCTGCTGTGAAATGGGATAAAAAGCTAGTGGTTGGAACAGGCCTTTCAGAAAATGTTCCTAATTAGAGGTAGCTCAGATTTAGTATCAGATTGGTTGTATAATTAAAAGTAGAACAATGTAAGAAAATAAAAATGAATTGCTGTTCATGAAGTAGAGGTTCCTTACTCTCTCCTTTGGTTGAGTCTAGCATGACTGATTTTTCTGGGAAACTACATTGTCCCACTTGGTATAACAATCATTGTCCCAGTCTCAGTCACTATATAAACATTTACATTTAGATGCACATATAGTGCATATAGTGCAGGGGACAGATTTTAGAAAGTAATTGGGCACCTAATTCCTAGCCTTGTGTTCTCCAGTATTATCTTTCCTAATCAAGTCACATTAATATATCAAACACTTTCAATACTAAGATAGGAATCTACTTTGTAAATATTATTTATTAAATTCTGAGGGCCCTATGAGTTTGGCAGACTTTGGGCAGCTATTTTAAAGACCAGTACGTACAAGTTCAAAGATGCTAAATTGATCATAGGCACATCAGTGGAAGAGCTGTGTCAAGTACCTATCAGACTTAAATTCTAGTCCTCTGCACTCAATATTTCTTTATGAAGTCACCTGTATATCATATAAAGCCTCAAAAATGTGCACTTTAATAATATTTCTTGTACTTTCTAATCTCTAGTATATTTCTCTGTAGTATTCTCTTGTACTTGAGATTCAATACAAAGTTTCCTAGAAGTCAAGGCAAATGAAATATAAATATGAGTTTCAGTATGAGTTCCTAAGGCATAAGTAAATGGGATTTTTCCAAAGTTCATCTTGCTGATGGAGTTTATTGTGACTTTTTAGTTATTGGGGGTATTTTTGTGCAATGATTTGTTAATCCTTATTGCCAGAGAATATGGAGCTCTTCTATGCAGTTTTCTTTACTTTATGGATGACAGCAGGAAGACACCAACAAAGGTTAGACATGGCAAAATTTACTTTATTTGATACAAAATAAAATAGGAAAGATACAAAATTCTATTTTTTCACTCTATGAAAGATACTACAAATTACCTAAATTGCAAAGTACCTTATCATTGAATGCTAAATGGCATTCTGAGCTGTATAAATTATACAAGATGCATAAGACAATTTCACATATAAAGCATTTTTATTTGAACTATCTGTATAGGCAAAAAAAAAAGCCACACGTAGTTTGTAGAAGTTCATGCATATTGCTCAGCTGTAGTAGCTTGCATTCCAGTAAGTGATATCTGAGTCACCTTAGTGCTCTCGCTACATATCCACTCAAGGGAGGCAGAAATCCTGCAGTGCTGGCAAGCCATAAAATTGTAAAAGACTCTATGTAAAGGCCCTTCTTCATCTTTCCTGCTTTTCCGGCTGTACTATTTCAACTAAAGAAAAGCTTTGCCATTTTTACAGACTTTTCCATGCCTGCGTTCTCAGGCAGCTATGATTACATTACTGCTGGACGATTTTCCGTGGCCCTTTGATACAGCATGCCTCAGATATAAGGAAAATAATGAGGCCCTGAGTCAGAAAAATGTCTTGAGCCTTATTTTAAACCTTGCAGCATCCATCTTTAAATTGAACCACTTTACAAGCCTAAGTGTAAGCACCCACTTAATTATTTTGTGGAATGGGAATGCTGATGAGCCACAGAAGTAGCAGAGAGGGAAATCTTACTGAAAGCTTTTAATAGAGCTTTGCTCTGTGCCCCAGCTTCTCAGCATATTGTAACACCAAGGATGTAGACCAAGAAACCCCCCCACCCCACCAAAAAACCAAAATACCCCCACCCAGAAAACAATTGGGAGAGAAAATAAATGAAAAAAATTTACACAGTTGCTACTAAGAAAAATGTTAAAAATATGTATAAATAAATATTTTCTATTTTTCAGATATATCTTATGTGAAACATAATTATCTTAAGGAATGTGAAGGTATTGAAAACGTATTTCAAGTGCTATTAAAAAAAAAAAAAAAAGGTGTAGTGACTAAAAATGGATTATTTTCAAAGAGCTAAGCCAATTCCAAATTCCCCTGAAAATCTACCAGGCACTCTTTTAGATGTGCCAAGCATATCTCTCTGCTATTTTTCATTTTAGTCTTCCTATAGATTTTTTACAAAATTTGTTATGTGATAAAAAGTGATAACTTCCATTTTTTTTTGTGGTTGATTGATACCACTGTCAAGATCCAAGTTTTTGGGCTGCCTCATTGCTATGAGAGGGAAAAATCCATCCCTGTTATCTTTTTTTATGAATTTCATCAGGTCAGTATTGTACTTCATGTACAACTTTGGAACATGGGGGTTCTAAGCAAAGAACATGAGTATTTTTCAGGTGGAACTGATATATGGAAATATTAACGATCAAATTACGGAAGTCTTGGACACCTCCCCAGGGCTGCATGAAATTTAAACATTCCAGTGCAGAAATGCAGGTACTAATCCCATCCCTCTAACAGTAAGGTTCAGCAGATGCTTTGTGTTCTTGTACTGGGCAAGACCGGACACATGCCAGTCTTTGATGGGGGCTGAAATGTTTGGCTCCTGACTCAGTAAGAAGCCCTTTCCAGAGAGCAGGCATTCCCACAGTCCGTACTTGTAAGCAGCCCAGCCCAGTAGGGGTGCCTTTAACTTCTCTTAAGAGGATCTACAGAATCAGCACAACATCAGAACAAATGATCTGTGTTCATACAACAAGACTTGAGAATATTTAATCCACTGACTTAGCTATATTTAAAAAGGTACACTATACCCTCTAAATTAAAAAGACAAAACTTAGAAAACAAAGAGGTTGGGGATTTAATTACTTGACCAATTCTAAATTATCATCCTTTACAAGCAAAAGAACAAGATTTCTTAGGAAAGGAGAAATTATCAAGTAAAGGGCAAAAGAGAAGTTTTTTAAGTAGTGGAAAGTGTTTTACAGAACAAGTCCTTCATTGCTGCTACTGCAGAAAGGGAAGAATAGAGTATGTACAGAATTTTAATGATCATCTCTCTTATGAGACACCACCTGCAGTAATGTGTCCAGGGATTATTCAGCCTGGAGAAGGCTTCAGGGCGAATTTTATTGTGACCCTTCGATATGTATAAGGGTCTTATAAGAAAAATGGAGACTTTTTAACAAGGCCTGTATTAACAGGACAAGGGACAATGGTTTTAAAACAAAAGAAGAGTGGTTCAGAATGGATATAAGGAAGATTTATTTTTTTTTTACCATGAGGGTGGTGAGATACTGGAACAGTTTGCTGAGAGACTTTGTGGGTACCTCACCACTGGAAATGTTGAAAGTCAGGCTGTATGAGGCTTTGAGCAGCATGATCCAGTGAAAGATGTCCCTGCCTATGGCAGATATGTTGGACTAGGTGTTCATTAAGGTTCTTTCCAACCCAAACCACTCTGTGATTCTATGTTATGGAGTACTTTGTGCAATTCTTTAGCTCTCAAAGCTGCAACTTGCCCCACAGAGTAATCATTGAAGCATTTCATCTATATGACTGGGAGTAGACAGGGATACAGAGGCTGGAGAAGTTTGTTGAAGTGGTCTGAGGCTCTCCTTAGCACTCAGCTGACCTCATGCTCTTAATAGCTTGGCAGCACAGAAATGGCAATGATGCAGAAGCTGTTCTGGATGTCACACCAATTCTTTTTAATTATTTGGAGCATACGTAGTATGATTCAGTTATCTAAAATGTATGTACGATTAGAAATGTTCTAGAGAATTCATTGCAGCTTACTGGTACCACTCAGGACTTGTAGAAGTCTGTTCCCTTCTGCAGTAGCATCTGAAAGCCCAAAAAGTCACAGAAGGCATTTTAAATGGCACCAAATGCTTCTAGAAAACAAGCCCCATGCCTAATGCTTCACTAAAACACCACTCCCACAAGACAGACTTTGGGGCAAAACATCCAGTCAGTCATTTTTAAGCAGTTTTGGATCACAAAGTTACTTTCTTTAATCAGATTTACTCTCATAATGAAAACAAAAACTCTCTAACAATTCTAAGTTGTTACAATATCCATGTAAATTATTTCCTGGCAAATCATGTAGGAGTTTCATTCTGATTATTGTTGCACAATGAGCTTGAAGGCTTTTTTTTTAAGACACCAATATATTCTCATGAAATCACATTGTAATATATATTTTGGATTTCATTTTTATTATTATTAGTGGCATAACTTGTTGGGAATTACTGTTGTTGGGAATTACTGTATCTCAGTATTTAAAAGACATTTTAATAGGGTACTTTGGGTACACAGTCCTGAAAAAACAATAGATAAATAGACAAATTCCTTTGTATCCTCTGAACTGCTTCTTTTTTATTAGTGTGATTTATATGTTTCGTAGCAAGCATTCACTTTCTTATACTTCAAGCCAAAATTACATTTACTTAGAGGAGCAAAGCATGGGTTTAGCTGTCCTTAAGAATGTCTGTTTAGAATTCACTGGAAAATGGACACACATTTCAGGAGAGGAATTCACATCCAAAGAAGAAGGAAAAAGGCCTTTCTATGACCGCAACACCACCCATCACTGAATCCTGTCCTAGGTAGACTAGATTCTAAAGAGTGGGTGGAAAAAAGACTATTTGAAAGAATATTTGAATTTGATCACTGCCTATGGCAGTTGGCAGCCTTTCCCAAAGGATAAGTAACAGTGCCATGATCTTTGTAGCATTGGTTTTGTGATCCAGTGCAGAAAAGAAGCAGAGTAAATGTGTGAGTGGAAAAAAAGGCACGACGTTCACAGGTATCAGTTTAGAACTAGAAAATGGAAAAGTCAGACATCAGAAAAAATTGTAAACTATAAGGAATGGTAAAATTTTCCCAGGAAAGCAACATCATCTGAAATGCAGTGTGGAATTTGTTCAAGTGCACCTTCTGTTGGATTAGTACAGGTATTAAAAAATAACACGAGGCTCATAAATGTCACCTGGGAATAACACATAATCAAACTATAACAAATGGTTTTCTGAACAGCTGGAGTTTACCAGTGTTCTTTTACATGGCTGGGGTTTTATTTCCATAGTTTTTGATAAGTGTGCTGGAGAAGCAATTTCTATATGGGATCTTCTTCACTACATAACCTTACTTTAACAGTAAGGAAGAATGGATTAGGCAATTAAAAAGAAGTTTTCCACTGAAATAAGTAGAGCTGTGCTAATTTACCTTGACTGGTTCTAGCTCTGGAAAGCCAATAATGCACATAGTGAAAAAAGCTGTGGTTTGGCAATGCCTAAACCTGCAACTAAAATGGAGTCACTGAAAAGTCGTGCTGTGAGAAGTGTGACAGATGCCCTTGGATGCCCTAAAGCATTAAGCACACAGCTGTAATCTTGTGCAGGATTACTTTGTGGGATCAAAAAGAGAGCCATCATGATGACCTAGCACAGTAGATATTACCTACATTAAAACTCACAAGCAAAAGTAAGAACTGAAAAGTTGCTGCAGGTACTAATAAGAGCAATGAAAAACGTGGTCAGTTGTCTTTGTGTGAAAAATGAATTACCTTTGGTGCCACAAATATTATTTAGTGACAAATTATTTATTATTCATGACCAGCATAAAATAGTCAAGGAGCAAAATAATTGTTTCTTCTAGATACATGTTATTTAGTAATCCAAGTCTGTGATTAAAACTAATCAATTCATTCTCAAATGGCACTTTTCAGTGGCATTCTAAAGACAAGGACAAAACTGTGCATACTTCCATTATATTAATACAAATACCAAAATCCCTTAGGATTAAAGTTTTCGCAAGAGAAGTACAGCACATAACACAAGAGTTAATGGACTAATTATGAAATTATGAAACTGTACCAAAGCATTTAAAGCTGCAATGATTAAATAGTTTGGTGGAACAAGTCTTTCAAATGAGATCATCTGGGAAAGATACTGCAGTGTTGGTTCTGGGACTGTTGGGTAGAAACTGACCCATCAGGAAGAGGATTATTTAGGTCTATGAAATAGTCAAAACTTAAGGAATAATGACATATGAAGCTCTCAGTTATTGTTTAGATAAGTCATCACACTAAGACCGACAACTGTATCTTGCCTTCTGCTCAGAAGATGAAAATACTGGATCCTGAGTTGAGAGCAGAATAAAACCCCACTAATGATTGCTTTGTTATATCCAAGATATTTCTGACTTGGAGTGTACCAGAGGGTTAACACTGTGCATAAAATTATTCTTAGATATTAAAATTCTGGCATGAAGGATCATTCTAATGTGGAACTATTTACCAAATAGGTGATTGAAATGGAAAGAGAGCTTCGTGCAATTGTGATAAGATGACTTTGCATTTTGGCCACAGAGATGTAGAAATAAGGGTCTGTGAACACCCTGACACTTTATAAAGCATGCGTATCCAGTATAATTTTTTATACATACATATATATAAATATATATACACATATATATATAGTCTGAACTCCTCTCCATAAACATTAGTTCAGACACAGTTACGCCTATGTCTGAAGCTGAGTCTATATCTTTGTCTATTTTAAAGCCCTAAGCATGACAAAGGCAATATCAACTACAAACCAGCTTGCATAACAGGAATGTAACTTGTTTCAGTGAGATCATCGTTGTATAAAAATACCAACTCACAACTGAAATATATGAAGTAATACAGTCCATTTAACCCAACAGTCAACTACTTCACTTTAAGCATCAATATTAGTTTTGATTGGATTTTGTCTTGTTTGAGCTTCCAGCCACTGAGTTTCTTTCTTTTTTTTTCCAGATTCTGCTTATTGTAATTTTCAGATTTTTTTTTCCATAAATACTGAGTTTCTTCTTTTAGTATAATGCAGGATTGTGTAAAGTTCTTGTGATCTCTGATATCTTTCACTTTTCAGCATATGTTTTTAAATTAATTAGTCTCCAGACAGAGAAGGAAAATCGCCTTCTTCTTAGTTACTGTCTTGCTTAGAGAGACAAAGTTTGTATTTGCCCAATTAGATGCTGTAGCTTTGTTTTGGGATTGTACATTCAGTTCATGATCGATGTTTATCCAAAGACATTTCATCTCCCTGATGATAAAGAAGATGCCCTTTTATAATAATATATCAAATAATTTATCCAATAGTAACTCCATTTCAATATGATATATGGTCTTTGCTTCTGGATTTGTATTATTTGATTTAAAGCAATGGGACAGCAGAATAAAAACACCAAACCCAAGCTAATTCTCAGTGAAAACAGTTCAAAGAATGGAGATGTCTACTTTCAAACAAATATCTGAAATGATATGGCAATGCATATGGCTCTGGTCTTTTGAATAGTGGCCAGAGCATCCTCCTCACTCTAACAAATTATAACTACAGCACTTAAAAAAGCTGCATGTAGTCATCATATTGAGCAATCCTTCCCATGTTATCTGGGAATTACTATTTCCTTACCTCCTCTGATGTGTCTGCGTGGAAAACCTTTCTCTTGCCTGTATCACTGCAGCCTAGTGCACCTGTCTCCATAGTGAACATCCAAATGACAACTTGTGCAATCCTCCACCCATTGGCATTTGACAGTCACTTCTACAAAATTGTCAGGCGGACGCTTTTGTACCAAAGCCAAAGTGTTGAAGGTTCACAGTACCTTCCACTGAGAGCTCTTCTCTCTACAGCATGCATTTGTTCTCCAGACAACATATCCATAAATGAGCCGGAGAAGAGTGTGAGCTCTGAGGTCATAAAGTCTGCTGATGATATGAATCTATTCAAAATAAAAAAGACAGGAGATCACTGTGAAGAACTACACAGGGAGCTTATGACATTGAGTGACTAGGCAATAAAATGAAAGATGAAATTTGGTGTAGATAAATGTGAAGTGATGCATGTGAGGAGAAAGACACTCAGTTTCCTGTATAAAATGACGGAGTCTGAGGTGATCATTAATGCTATAAAAGGTAAGACTTGAGGTTATGACAGATAGATCAGTGGAAAAATGCACTCAGTACCTGATAGAAGAACCAGCCAACAGAAACAAAAATAACACCAAACCAAAATCAACAGATCATATCTCGGAACTTACAAGAAAATTATTTGGAATAAAAGACAAAACAAAACTGTATCAATGTATAAATTCCTGGATCACTCTCATGCTGAATCCACAGAGCATTCAGGGCAAGAGCATTCCTGTCTACACCAAACAGTGTCCATTTTGTGCAGAAACCAGCACTCCAAGGAAACAAAATTACAGCCTGATGCCGGGTTGGTTTGAAAATTAATCACACTGACACCATGATCTGAAACAATCACTGAGTAGAGTAATAAAGCCTTTGTTTCATTTGTCTAGCAAAAAGACGGAGACGCACTTAGTAAAAAGTTCCTGGGAATGAGGAATATTTGTATTTGTCTGACTTTTGTGTATATACATATATATCTATATATATGTATCTAAAAGAAGACAAGCGTTCAGAGGAACAAGCTTTTCACTAGGAGAAACACAGTAAGTATCAAACTAAATTGCAACTGTGAACAATTGAGATGGATATAATTTTTATACCAGAGAAAAAGCAGACTGTTTCCACCTGTGGGCAGAGGGAAGAAGTGACTGGAAGATTGTAAAGGGTTGTGAACCCATGTCCCTATTCAGTCTATGACTCCACTAGTTATGAATTTTAGTTGCCAAGATCGCAGATGATCATTGAAGAACAATACTCGGATGTAGTGATTGGTGGAAAAGAAAAGGATTGGAAAAAGCCCATATCTGGTCAGCAACTTGCCTGTGGAAAGCAAGAATGTGATTTTCCTCCCTAAAGAGATGAGTTTGCTTTAAACTATACTCTTCTTTCCCAAGGATTTAGGAAACCTTCTTCATTCGGAAGAAGGAGACTTATAATCTTAAAAAATTTCATCAAATGAAGTGCTTCACTCCAATTTCTTTCACAAAACATGGCTAAAGAACTACTCAACATACTTTATTCAATGATTCTTAGATTATTGTACTCATCCAACATGTGTAAAACACTTACAGCTTCAGTTTATTTGTCCATGTGAGGGAATTGTATCAGTGTCTTACCTATGTAGATTAGAGATATTCCTGAATGGGGTACTCAGGCAGATACTTCAGTGAAGCTGCTTCATATTGTCTGAGATAGGCAGGTAAATTCTGGGCAGGACTTGGAATATCCATAGCGGTAACAAAGGCCAAATATAAATAGAAGAGCTAGAGTTTTATTTTTTTACTGAAAGAGTTATTACAGTATGAACAATTTTCCAGATCTTTGCGTTAGGTACATCTCTAATCTTTCCCTTAAATATTCTGGGAATTTTTTTTACTTTGTGTGAAATTTGGTTCAGAATGTGTCCTCAAAACCTCCCACTTCTGCCAAGTCAAACCTCACAGTGAGATAAGCAGAAAAACTAGTTTGAGAATCTGAGAAAGCACAGGCTTTCTCCAAAGTCTTGTTTAGTACTTTCAAGACTAAATTTATGCTGGCCATGGCAGTAGTGACATTTACATCTTCTGAGGTGAAGCTAAACAGCATTATGTATAATTTTTGTACTAAAATTTATAAATAGGTCTCCAGATGAGAAATGCTCAAAGACAGCCAAAGTTTGCACTGATATGCTGTACTTTGCATTACACAGGTGCATCCATAAAATATGTGATGGAGTCCTAGATTTCATGTCTTAATGCTTATAGAATAGTTTGGGTTGGAGGGGATATCACAGATAACTTAGTCCAACCCCCTTGCCATAGGAAGAGACACCTTCAACTAGGTCAGGTTGCTCAAAGCCCCATCCAACCTGACTTTTAATTTTTGCAATGATGTGGCATCCACAACTTCTCTCAGCAGCCTGTTTCAGTGTCTCACCACTGTCATCACAGGAAATTTCCTTATCTCCAATATAAACCTACCTTCTTTTTAACAGGGCCTGTAGAGATGGGACAAAAGGCTGGTTTTAAAGTCTCTCTCCATCTTTCTTATAAGTCCCCTTTACATATTGAAAGGCCACAATAAGGTCACCCTGGAGACTTCTCCAGGCTGAACAACCCCATCTCTCTCAGCCTGCTTTTCAGGGCACTATTTCTATTACAGCCAGGAGAAAAACTTTCGGAAGTATCCCAGGGAGGGACACAGACTAATTGTTAAAGATGAAATTGTTTTTGGATGACACTTACAATGCAATGAAATAGCATTGAGTTTTTCCTGGTTTTCCCCTTAATAAGTCCAAATCTTCCATCAGGAAAGAGCAAGAAGCTGAATGAAAGAGACTATAAGTATGCCTAAAGAATTTAAATAGAGAAAGAACGCAGTCTTTCTGATTGCCTGTATATTTCTGTCCTGCAGTGATGTGCAAGCTCACTAGGGAATAGGGAGGAATAGTGAATAAGAGGGAATTATACACTAGGGAAGTATAAATTATTAATTATTTCTATTGCTATAAGCTTTTCATGGACTGTCTTATATTGGTCTACAAAGAAGGAAATGCATCTGAGGGGCAAGGGTATGAAAAAGGAATGACCCTAATTTCCTGTAATGGGTGAGCAGCTGGCTTACAGGTCAGGCAAAAAGAGTTAACAGTAAATGGGGGGACATCAGGCTGGCATCCAGTCACTAGTGGGATTCCACAGGGCTCCATCCTCAGCCCAGTTCTCTTCAACATCTTCATAAACAACTTGAATGCAGGGCTTGAAGGAATACTAAGTTTGTCAATGACACTAAACTGGGAGGAGCTGTTGACTGCCTCAAAGGAAGAGAGGCCCTGAAGAGACACCTTGACAAATTAGAAAGATGAGTGATCACCAACTCCATGAAGTTCAGCAAGGAAAAGTGCTGGATTCTGCACCTGGGGCAGGGCAACCCTGGATGTGTGTATAGACTGGGGAGTGAGAAGCTGGAGAAAAGTGCCATGGAAAGGGACCTGGGGGTCCTGGTCGATGACAAGTTGAACACGAGTCAGCAGTGCCCTGGCAGCCAGGAGGGCCAAGCGTGTCCTGGGGGGCATCAGGCACAGCATGGCCAGCCGGGCAAGGGAGGGGATTGTCCTGCTCTGCTCTGCCCTGGGGCGGCCTCACCTCGAGTGCTGGGGGCAGTTTTGGGTGCCACAATATAAAAAAGACATTAAACTATTAGAGAGTGTTCAAAGGAGGGCAACAAAGATGGTGAAGAGCCTTGAGGGGAAGCTGTATGAGGAACATCTGAGGTCACTTGGTCTGTTTAGCCTGGAGGAGACTGAGCGGAGACCTCATTGCAGTCTGCAACTTCCTCATGAGGGGAAGAAGAGGGGGATAGACACTGATCTCTTCACTCTCATGACCAGTGACAGGACTTGAGGAAACAGCATGAAGCTGAGTCAGAGGAGGTTTAAGTTCGATATTGGGAAAAGGTTTTTCACCCAAGGGGCAGTTGAGCACTGGAACAGGCTCCCCAGGGAAGTGGTCATAGCACCCAGCCTGTCTGAGTGTTTGCACAGTGCTCTCAGGCACATGGTGTGATTCTTGGGGTATTCTGTGCAGGGTCAGGTCCTCCATAGTGAGGACTACTACCAAAATATATCTGCCAACATCCTCTCATAAGCTTGCCTGAAATAAGTTGCAAGTAACTGGTCACAAAGTGTTTTTAATTATGGCAGACTGTTTTGTTCTACTGGCATTGTATGTTAATTAAATGGCAAGATCTGAATTGGAAGTGCTAGGAAATGGCTTACTCAAGGTCAGAAGGCTATGACACCTATTGGGTTTCACTTACTTTTTCTGTTTCCTACCTTATGGTGTTTTTCCTGAAGGAAAGGAAAAGCTATGGGGAGTGAGAGGACAACAAATTTTTGTGACCCATGTCAAACTGCAGCCAAATAGGGTACAGTAGAAAAGTGGACTTCTGTAAAGTGAGAATGATATCATTTCCCCACACACTATCTCTTAATGTCCTTCATATTTAGCTTCAAAGATGTTTGGGATCAGACTTCCTTTTGACAGAGGTTACAGACAATAACTGCTAGGCTGATGTTCTTGTGCAAGTGGATGGATGCCAGCAGCAGAGAAGCAGAATCTGCAAGGAACTCTCTACCAAGATTTGCAAAGGTGGGAACACATGAGACCTGCGCCATGCGCAGTAACATACTTTGTGCCGAGCAAAGGGTAGAAGAGATACTGAATTGCTTGGTGACTGGGGAATGACACACTATACATACTTGGGGAAAAAAACCCCACATTTTGTTGACAGGTGTAGGACAATCTAAGAAACTTGGATTTGGATAATCTAAATGATGGTGTTTGAAAAGAGATCATGAGAAAATAAAAGTTAAATTTTCTGGGACCAAAACTACTAGCAAAAAACACTAATACACACATTTTCTTTTCTGTTAAATTTCTTTGTGTGAAATTTGGCTGCAAAAACCTGGAATAGGTTCTCTTGCTCTTAAGGCAAGGGCATGATAAGGGGAAAACAGTAGATTTGGCAAGTCTGAGAAGCAATCTATTGCTTATTTTTGTTGACCTTTGCATCCACCTCCCTGCTGAAAGCATATATTTTCAGAATTATGCGGAGAGGAAATCTGTTCATAATAAAGTCCTGACTTCTTCCCTTCCTGCTCATATTTTATCCCCAATAAGGGGTGTTGCTACATGGTACAAGTACCCATGGGAACTATAAACATAGTACTGAAGTATTTTTTACTGTTTGGGACCCTGAATCATGTTAGGGTAGAATAAGAAATAATAAATTACGAGAAAAAAGGCTTTTGATGCTACTGTTTATATGTATGAGTCAATAAATGTCCCATGCAGACTGCATAAATAGCCCTGGTGACACCCAGAACTCCCCCCTCTTGTGCGAGTGTGTAAAATATTAGTGTACAGAATCAAGGCTTTGGGAAGCAGAAAAGTTCATGCAGTTAGAGGACTTGCTCCACAACCACCAGTCTGTGATGCTGAAGAGGCATCCTTTGTCCTTAGGACTGATTGTGTTAGACTCTTGTTACAGTCAGTGGAGACGAACAGGAACATTTAATGTTGCTATTCATCTTAATCAGAGGGGTCATCTGCTGTAGAAGTACTGATCACTCTCCATTGACTCAATTGGCTACGTATCTACAGACACAGACATCTCAATATATGTCAGCAGTGTATTTTCCTGTGGTGAAAGGAGACAAATGTCAATCCCCAGGTTTTTGGTGGTACACAGATGTTACAAAAACAAAGTCAGTATGAGATGAATGATAAATATTGTGATAGGAGATCACCTGCAAAACCAGGCCGCAAGATTTTGTGGCTGGCCATCCCAAATTTGCAGACACTTTCAACTTTCTGTTCCTAAAGATCCTCTCTATCCCTGTGAATAAAATTAGTGCTGATTTACCTTGGAAGGTGCTTATAAAGTCTATAAATCTGTATAATTTTGACAATCATCACAGGAAGACCAGAGAAGAAAATACGTGCACAAGCTTTGGATCAGGACAAAAGTACCTTGCCAAGAAACAACTTACAGGGCTGTGAACTGAATAACACTTGGTCATCATTCTTCAACTGAATATAATTCATTCCGTGCAGTAACTGCCTACATGGCAGTCGTTCCGTTTTCAGGATTTACTAAAATATAGGAATTCTATCACAAATGATTGAACACCCATTCATATAATTATGACTTGTGAGATGAAATGCTCTATTTAGAGAATAAAGGGTCACTGCTAGTGCTAAACTACTGTAAGGTGACCACAGCACCAGCTCAACAGGCTGTCCACAGAGACAGGAGTGACAGCAGCTCTACATGTTGGCCATTTCCCCACGGGCCTGAGCTGTGAGGTTTATCCATCTCACAGCAGTTAACAAGGCTGAAGAGCGACAGCCCTTTTCCTCCAGGCAGCTAAGACCTGGGCATTCCCTCTGGCTCTGGCTCCCTCCACTGGTATGGTGACAGCAGGGAGAATGCTGGTGGTTGCTACATATAAACAGGGGCCCAGGACTTGCATAGAAAAGGCTGTGTGAGATGCAGCCCAGAAGGGAGGTGAAGAGGCTGGTGCATGAGGCAAGAGGGCAGGTGGGAGGGCAGGGAGGGTAGGGCAGGCTGGCTGAGCCCACGCAGCAGGCAGAGGTTGCACATGGCATGACAGATGGAAGCTGACCCTCCTTTTCAAGAGCCAGAGGCTCATAAAAGGCTCTGGCCATGTGTCCTCAGCCACACAACCACAGACTTACTACCTTCTCTTATAACACTGACACTAAGTTAAGGTATTGGGACACTTGTAAAGGCCTGGGAGGGGATTGCCCATGGGCACTGAGGATGGGTGCCCTGTTGTCTGTTCTGCCTCTTAAAGCTCCGTGCCCTGACAAGGATAGGACCAGATATGGCAAAAACTGATCCTAAGCAAAACAGACAGAGAATTTCAGGGACATCAGATCAGAAAGGAAAAAAGTCCTAACTTTCCGGTGTTAAAAGTTATGTAATGTGCCTGAAGTAACTCTGAAAGTTTCTGACATGATAAACTAAAATAATTCCTTTCACGAAAGAGAATGAAATCTTGAAATCGGAGAACCAAGTGGAACAATCACTCTAGAAAAGAGATATGATCAGATAAAAATGCAGTTGAAAAAATCCAGAAAATTTGAAATGGAGTGACTACAGCCAAATGTACTGAGATTAACTGAGGTGCCGTGAAAAGGACCAAAACTAGCCAAAATTATTCCCTTTGAAATCCCCAAATCAGGGAAGAAAGGTAAACAGAGAGACAGAGAAAAAACTGAAGAAATTAAATGCTCAAAAAGGAAAAAGTGGAAATTCTGAAACAAGGTGAAAACAATAAAAGCAAATGGGATGACATGAAGTGCAAGGAAATGGACCAAAGCTTGCTCAGTTGATCCTCATTGAAACTGCGAATTCATCCTTCCCCTTTTTTTAATGTGCCTTTATGTTGTGCAGAAATTTAGTAGTGGTAAATTCATTGTGTGCCTGTGGTGATATGGCGTCTTTGTCTCTCTCCTCCTCTAAAGGAATGACTCATAATTCTTCATCAAAGCAAACCTTATAAAGAATTTAAAATTGGTTCTTTTATTCCATTAATTTTTCTTTTTGTTTGTTTCTGGGTGATGTTCTTTAAAAATTTTTTGTAATAATAAAGTACAAATGTGTCTCCAAATATTTGTGGACTGTGAATTTTTCTAAAAGTTACTGATAAGACACACATGATATGAATATCTTGCTAATTAATCCAATAATCCAAGTAAGGTAATTATTATCCAGCAGTCTGAATTAGTTTATAATCTTGATATGGACATTAAAAAAAAATCCAAGGAACCACCACCAGGTGTATTCTTTTAGTTAAGAGTAGTTAAATTAGAGGAGAAAGGTGTTACTCTTAAACATGGGACATATTGAAGCAAATGCTTGGAAATAAATGGTCTCAGTAGACTTGGGCAGAAGGAAATGAATGGGCAGAAAAAGGAACATGAGATTTCATTTAGGAGACAGAAAATTATTATAATGGTGAAGGAGCCTGAACACTGAAATAGATTGTTTGAAGATACTGTGAAATCTCCATAACTAGGATTTTTAAGAGCAGGGTAAATAAACATAGGTCAGGAGTGATTTAGGCAGAAATAATAGTGCCCAGGGACAGAATGTACTACATGACTTCCCTTTGGGAATTATGTCATTATGTGTCTCCTTACTGATGACCTTTGAGGAGTCCAGGAATCGTGTGGGTATGGAGAATGACTGCTCCTAGTGACAGTCTTACCAGTATAGTTGCAGTTTTATATTAATGATCTTTCTTTGGAATATGTCTACAGATGACTCTGACAGAATTTCTGGTATTTCATAAGGACTTTGGAAAGGGAACACCGTAATTTTGACAAGAGAGTAATCAGTAATTTCGGCAAAAAATTTGAAGAGCTTATGCTTTTTTATGTATGTTTATAAAAACTACAGTCATTCTCTTTATGTAAGAATTTCAGTGATGAGGCTCATCAAAGACTTCAAAAGCACCTTAGGTGAGATCTGAAACTTGTTTACAACAGCAGAAATTTTCATATTACTTCTTAATGGGCTTCAAGTCAGGCTTTTTGTGTGCTGTTCGTGTAGTGACTGCTATTTTCTTACTAGGAATGAACACATGGTATGACAAATTTGCCTTTTACCTTGGTCAAAGGAAGTTTTTTCCATTTCCACAGTCAGCTGCATGTGTCCAACACCATGTTCCTGGGCTGTGTTGAGGAAAGCTGTGATGTATCTCTTGAATCAGATCCATCTGCCTCAGTGACTGCGAGAGACTTTGACTATTTTTGCCTGCTAAGAGATCATGATACATCTTATGAAAAGACAGGCTGTGTTAACAAAATACTGCTAGCCACACAGAAAAGCATCAAACCCTTATCTTGTTTCTTTAAATGCATCTCAGACTGAATTTAATGGTGCTGCTATTTTTGCTCAGACATATTTCAGACTACGCCCACTCTGCCTGACATGGACAATCCCCTTAAAAAACACAAAAAGAATTTTAAAAATTGACTGCAATTGAACCCATTAACATTTGTTATCTTAAGATGTCAAGACTAGAAGTTTGAAAACATGTAAGTGCTGTTTAAGGCTGCCACACAAAAGAATGTTTTTCCCCCTTCCCTATGTCTTTAGGTGGGTCTTTCCCCCTGCTTCCCTCCCCCTAACAAATGCAGTTATCTGCTGAATTTTTTAAACTAGAAGCATCTGTTCTCAATGCATTTTAAGAAAATATTATTTTTAAAAAAAAAACATAGAAGTAAGAATTACAGTAGGATTAAATACCTGGAGTGTCCAGACTTAAAACCAGTATAACTTAAAGGTGTTTTAGGAGGAATATTAGAGAACTATGAGAATAATTATTATTGTAGATGGTATAAACATCATGAATTTGAAAGTAGATGGATCCAGACTCTGTATAGCATTTTCAAAGCTTCTCTGCAGACCAGTAGAGTTGCTAGTATCTCTTCAGATACCTTGCTGATATCTTTTCCATGAAAAGCAGGAAAATTTGACAAAATACATACTTCCAAGTAGCAGTGTAGCCCAAAGCCACATCTGTCTTGGACTGTTTCTGATAGTGAGCCAGTGGGTGATCAGGCCTTGAAACTTGGATGGTTGTTCTTCAACAAAATCCAGGGGTCCACAGGAAGGAACCCCAGGGCGAACACAGCCTGTTGGTTGCTGAAGGCACAGCCTGTGACACTGGGGGTCACAGCTTGAGGATTTCAGAGTTCCTTTGCTTAGAGATGCCTGATGGTTTGTGTGGCCAGAGCTCTGAATGCCTGCCTACCTCCCTGTGGCTTGCTCTTGAGAAACACCCAACATCTGTGCTTACTGTTAAATTACAATTTCAGTCAGGTTGCAGGAGCTAAGCAGGTGATGACAGAATGTTGCTCATGGTTTTGAAGCAGTGACAGGGAGACATCTTCAATGTGTGTCAGTGATGCAGGAAAGAGGTAAAAGCCAAAGGCTGTGAGGGAAAGGACAGCTTTGTTTAAAGGTTTTTACTGACCAAAAAACTGGTGAGTGGCTGGGACAAACTACCATGAGGAGTGGTGGGTTCTTCATCTTTTTGGATATTGAGTCTGTATACTTTATTTCAGGTAAGTAATGGGAAGCAGAATTATAGGAAGTGCTATAGAAAAGGTTGGAATAGGTGATCACATGTCTTATTCTGGCTTTACTTAATTCACATGTAACAACTGCTCATTTACTGCGTGCCTCTCAAGTCTGCTTGTCAATGCTTCTGATAAACAGCTAATGACTTTTTGTAAACTGGAGTATTTTCTGCCAATACATCAAATACAAGCCAGCTTCTTCTGCAATAGTCTCAATAAGTGAGGTGGGTTAGTAAATTGAGGTGTCTGGCCTTAAAACAACTGTGAGTCTTCTTTAGTGCATTTGCTGGAACCACAGAAAAACTACTGTAGGCATTCTAAACCATATAAAATGTAATATAAGGATCAGGATTTTTTTCTTCATGGGGAGAAAGAGGGTTTTGATGCTTATATTTCAGTAAAAGCTACTGCTGTTCCAATGTAGTCTTGATAGTTAAAATTCCTTGGCTGCAGTCTGAACATAGTGCATATAGATTTATACTTGGCTAGTGATACTGTTATGCCATCTTCATCCCCACTGTTTATGGAGTTGCACTATAAACTGCTACCAGCTCACTGCATTTGTCTTTATTCTAGATATTCTAGACAGATTACTCTTAGGCTGCCTTTTCCCCTCCCCTTCTCTATATCCCATTATTTAAGGTTTTTTGGCTTTCTTTTCCTAAAATTTTTGAAGTCTAGGAGCAAGAATAGCATTTGAACATTTACATAATAAGGAGCAAATAGTTTAATAATTTATCATTGTTTCAGTCACACTGAAGTTCACAGTCTTTAAACAGTAATGCCAGTTAGAGTGAACTTAAATAATCATTTGATTCTTATCAATAAATACTGAGGAAGCTGTAACTCAATAACTAGTAAGAGTGTATGTCAAACAAAATGGGCAGTTGGTTTGACAAAATTAGCTATAGTATTAAACCACAGCCAGTTATCTCTCCTTGTATGCTTCTCCTTAGATTTATAATCTCTTAGACATCCAGTTGCAAGTGATTTTTAAAATAATTTTTTCACTGAAGTCTACAATATTATGTGGGGTATTTTTAAAACAGATATTCTTTGAGCGATTTAGTCAGCTCCAGTTACTGATAAGAAATGGCTGAAAATCCTGCTTGCTTTGTGGAAAATATTTCTGAAGAAACTGAGAAACAGAAGGTGTTTCTGCCTACAAAGTCGTCTTGTTTATCTCTTATAAAATATATATATATAAATATCCTTGTCACCTGCTCAGTGTTGAGAGTTTAGTTTATTTTCTTGGCACTTTTTAAAAATTTTTTTCATTGTTTTGGGCAACTCTCAAAGATTCACTAGAGCTGTTTAACAGCTCTAAAATAACGCAGCCAGAGCAAGTGGGCAACTACTGGACAGGGCCTAGTCTGGATATTAATGTGCATTCATTCCATAGCCCTTTGCTAGGACATTTGCAGAAACAATGACATGTGGTTTGGAGGCAGAGGCAAGCGCAGTGTGCCGTTGCTATGTCCTGCACATGGACCAAAAGGGGCTTCTGAAGCCCTGGTTTGTTCTCTCAGGTGACGCTGCGCTTGACAAGGAAAGACTTGGTCTTCACAGGTTTGTTTACGAATGAGAAAGTGTAATCCACTCTATCTTAACCTACTTTGATTGTATGGCTTTATTATAACACCTCTTGTTTCCTTTTTCCTCAGATGAATCTACTCATCCTTCTTCATGAGTTTCTGGGGCTTTTGATCTATTTGCTGTTCTTGTGTTTTGCCTCTCCTTACTTTTAGAACAGAGGTTTCTTTCTACCACACTGTTCACTGCCATATCCATATGGGAAGTGCATAGAGCGGCTTTTGAACTAATGCTTTTTCCCCTCCACTCTGCAACATAAAGAGATTTGGTTTTCTTCTGCATAAATCAGGCTATGTGTCTTGGGGATGGTTTATTATCCCATCCCATTTTTGGGGACTTCGATCTGTTTTGTTTTGTGCCCAGGAGTGGCAGCTGTCCCCGTCCGACCCCCCATCCTCCCTGGCTCCGGGGCTGTCGCGATGAATGGGGGCCAAGCCAGGGTTCCCAGGGGGAGTTGGGGGCAAGGTGAGAAGCAGTCTCCCTCTCTTCAAGTGGGTGGTTCGACTGGACACTCGCAGCCGGTATCTCTGACCAGGGATCCTGCTATTTCTACGGGTTTTGCCTGCTTCTTTTTGGGGTTTTTTTGTGGTTTTTTTTTTCGCTTCGGCACTGTGACTGAGCTTGCCGGCTGGGCTTCTTTTGCTGCTCTGCTGTGGGGAAGCCCAGAGCCAGTGTGTGCCTCACCAGGACCCCTCACCCTTGTTTCCCTCTGGGGGGCTGCCCTCACCCTCCGCCCTGACCAGATCCGAAGGACCAGCCAGCACCGGTGAGAAAAGCCCGAAGAGCCTTTTACTGCGTTCGGGAGGCCGACTGCTACTGCGCACCGCCCACCGGACCGCCACCATTGCTCTGGGCATGGGCTACACTGTAGCTTGTCACCCTCTGCCTGCCTGGAGGACCTACCATTCCAGCTTGCTTCTCTGGCGGTTTCCTGCTACAGCTCCTTTTGCTATCCAGAGGGGGCACTGGGATCGGCTGGCCCTGGGGGGTCATAAAAGAAGCCCCTTCTCCATCCCGTCCCAGCTGCGCTCCCTGAGCTCGCACCGGAGCGCCCCCTGCAGCCGTGGCGGAATCATCGCGCCTGTCCTGCCCACCGGGAGCCGCCAGCGCCCCTGGCGGCTGTGGCCGTAACTGCACCAGAGGGGAAAGCCCCCGCGGCCGAGAAGGGGTCACTGGGTTTCTGGTTCTAATTATTGTCGCTGCCTTCTTTGTTGTTTGTTTGCCTTGTTATACATAGGAGTAGAGACGTGTTATTCCTTTTCCAGTATCTTTGCCTTAAAGCCCCTAATTTCAAAATTCTAATAATTCAGAGAGAAGGGGGTCATATTTTTCCATTCCAAGGGAGGCTCCTGCCTTCTTTAGCAGACACCTGTCTTTCAAACCAAGACATTGTGCCATAAAAGTTTTGAGAAGTTAAAGATCCATATTTTTTCCAATGAGTGCCTGTAATGAGTTGAACTCGTGTAGTTTGGGAACTGAGACAGTGTGCTCACCACCCAGCCAAAACCATTCCTATTTTGAACACTCCTAATTGACATTTGGAATAGATTGTTGGAAATGATCCAACAAAGAACTTCAAGTAGTGACTGGGCTACTGAAAAAACTCCATGATCTGCTAAGGGATAATTTGTGAGCTGAAAGTTTATGGGGGGATATAGTATAAAATAAAGCAATTTCCATAACAGCCACAGTCAATTTTCCTATTTGGTATGTGTTTTGTTATGTTGCTACAGTGAAACAGCCAAGCTAGAATAGCAGTAGCAGGAAATGTACAGATGCTTCTGTTTAGCATAGTTCTGCAGAGCTCACCAAATTGTGCATCAGCTACAGGCAGCAGGAGATCACTCGAAATTTTTTTCAGTGTTCTTACAAATGTCTCAGAAAGAGGCTGCTAATATTTTGCAAGTTCCTTGAAGAATTCGTCTCTGAGGTCCAGGTAGCTCCTCTGGTACCACAAAGGAAATACTATATTATTGGGTCCCAGCAGTGCAGAGAGCAGTCAGCATCTCATCATTTCCTGTTGCTGTCACTTGCTGCAGAGAAGCGGTGCTGACAGGTTACTGTAGAGAGCAGAGAGCTGTTGGTAAGCCTATTTGATTTTCAATTTTCTTATATTACGTGCAGCGTAGCTGGGTATCCTGCACTCTCTTGTATATTATGAATAATTCCAGTGAGTTTCACAGATGAATTAGAACGTAAAGATCCATCTCAAAGGATGAGATTAAACTGAAGAAGTAATGATTGCATTTGAGAAAGGACGTTTTAGTGCATATGACTTTGTGTGGGATGCTGTGACCTAGAGGCTATTTTTTCACTGGCTGTTGATAAATATGTCTGCTGAGGTCACCAAGGGCACAAACACGTAGTAACACAAGGAGAGGGCTGGAGACCAAACCTCTCCTGGTTTTCCTTTTGAAAACAAGGGCACATTCCACCTTCATCTCTGCAGAGGATTTGGTTTCTGAACTGCTTACTGCTATAATTGCTGAGAGCATATGCATTCCTCTTGCTGCACTGTATAAGCCATCTGAGCTTCATATTTGCACTAGTGATATTTTTCTTCCTGGTGGCTAAAACTCAGGTTACAAAGTCTGAGCACCAGCTTCACCACCTATGTCTACCATGCATCACTTGGTGACCTGGGCTTTTGGTGAACCCCCATTCTTGGGGGCCTCTTGGTGACCTCCATTGTGCCAAAAGGGGCCTCTCTGTGTCCATGCTTGCTGTCTGGAAGATGCACAGCAGACGCCTCTTACGAGGTGCTGTTGTGATGGGCCATTGCTATTAATGTTCGCCTCTCTGCCCCATCTTTGACCTTACAGTACTGTGCATTTTTAAGACTATAATCATGTCAGAAGGCTGAGGTCATTGCAGGGCAAAACAGTGGAAAAAAAGGGGTCAGAGTGAAAGCTTTTATTCCAGTATAAATATCTGAAATAACACAGGCACTTCTAAGTCTTGACAATGCATTTCTCTTTCCATGTGTGTTTCCTTTTCTTTTTAATAAAACATGCTCTGTTCCCAAATTCCCACTTCTGTGATCAAAGTGTTAGAATTGGATGAGCTACGTGTTAACCTCCTGAAAGATTAGTGATCCACTAACACAGATTGTAATGGCTCATTAGTGTAAAAGGAAGTGTTGCTGGACTGATGGGACATAAACATTACTCATACTCAAAAATAATATCTTGCTCTGAGTTCACTTGCTAATTCCCTCTTGGCAAAAAGGGCAAAGTGCAGCCATTAAAAGGTAGAAACCAAGAAAAAACAGACAAGTGCTTCTGACCTGAGTGATATGCAGGCAAACTCATCACTGAAGGAGGTTAGATTGTTTTACAGGTTTGAGTGAGTGCAACTCTCTGGGATTAAGTAGAACTACTTATCTTTACAGCAGCAGAGAATGTAACATCAAATGCTTAATAGTTTGATACACAGTTCAGACAACAGTAGTCTACATCCCTCACTTAATTTTATTGAACATTTGAACCATCCACACGTTTTCTGATGTCTCCAGCTCACATTGTGACAACAAAGGAAAACACCTGGAATATAAACAATGAGATTTAGTCTAAACATGAAGCATTGGAGATGGGTTTGAATTTGAACTGTTTGCTTTGTCTGTTTCTTCTGTGTGCATCCCCTGTGTACTTCTGACTCAAGTCCCTTTGGCAGAGGTATGGGTGTAGCTGTTTTAAAGCCTGCATTGCCTGTAACCACTGATGAGCTAATCACCACTGGCTATACACCAGGAGCTGGTGTAAAAGAGTTTGTTTGGCATTGCTCTCTGCTGAGAGCTGC
Source organism: Cnemophilus loriae (assembly GCA_013397755.1). NCBI lineage: Eukaryota > Metazoa > Chordata > Aves > Passeriformes > Corvidae > Cnemophilus > Cnemophilus loriae. The sequence goes on from VZTF01001239.1 coordinate 643,654, forward strand.
CTGAGTTAACCTGGTTACTTCTCTGATATCACTGTTTGACTCTAGAGACACCATAGTAACATTTCCTCTGGAACTTTGGAGAAAGTACTTCTATGTTTGACACCTCTTTGACATTTTGAGGCAACTGGGGGGAAAAGGATGCCCTGCAGAGCTGAGCTGTAAGTGCCTCTGAAGTGGGAATAGGGTCGTGATATTGCCGTGCTAGCAACATGTACTTAAAAATGTTAATGTCTTGCAGGTACTCAGTAGCATTACTTTAATTTAAGTTGTAATTCATTCAGGAGTAATTGATTTTTTGGCTTACCAATATGCTTCAGTTTAGAAATTAGTCATTTGGGTTTTACCTGCATTTCGACCAGTGATCTTGATTAAATAGTTCTTCCCTGATTTCTAGTGCAGTGATTCATTCAGGAAGAGTTTTGCCAATATCAGTATTTTAAAATGCCATAATTAATTTTTAGTACAGTCAGTAATGGCAGATCATGATGAAGGCTTAACTGTCTATCCCAGTGAATCTACATATATGTACATAGTCTCTTTAATAGCTGAGGCAGTATGTCTTTGTCATGTGAATATTCAAACACGAATGAAAGGGTTTTTCATTGAAAAATTACTTCTAATTGACAGTACTGCCCCTTTATGTACTTACATTATCTGTTGTCTTTTTTCCTTTCTGCTGGGCTTCCACTACAAATTTCAAGTATTTGTAGCTCTGGTTCATGTTTCTTCCTCATTAGGAAGCTGGATTATAAAGGCAGACAATAAGTTACGATGGGTTAAGAAGGTTTCATTAATCCCTAATGACTAAGTGGTGTATCTGAAGCAGTTTCAAAACAAATACATTTAACTCATGCAAAAAATCTTCCTGAAATAATATTTTTTTCCTATCCTGTTTATTTCAGGAGATGCTAAGGATCAGGAATAGCAGAGGTTGCAGGTAAATAACTGGTTCTTTAAATTAAAAAGAGTGCATGATAGAGAAGAATGCTTTTCTGAGAAGTTGCAGTAGGATACAGGATGACACTTGGAGAGCCAGTGAAATGAGGAGGCGGTGTATTTATTGGACCAAATTCATATTTCTTATAGTTTCTTCCCCTAAGTTGGCTGTTGAACCTTGTTTTGTAGTCAGTGGAGAGACAAAAGGAGCTTCTGAGATTTAGCTTGTAGACAGCTAAAATAGATCAGATGAACCAAACCTTAAAACGTACCCTTTTCTGTGTGTTTACAGGGAGAGCCTTGAGTGACCAGTTTCAGAGCAGACATTTACCGAGGTGTCCCACCACGAGTCTTGATGTCACCTGGCTTAGTTTTAGAGCAGTGGCTGTGATAAGGGAAGGTGTTCTGTTCCGAATTCACTGAAGTGGATGTGGCTCTATCACAGGTTTCTCTTGCACTGAGCTGATGCCATGAGGTCTGATTTATGGCTGTGCGGGGAGGCAATTCTGTGTCCCATGGTGGTATTGGAACCTCAGTGATACTTCTTGATTGGGTAGCTCAGGTAGCTGGCTGAAATTAAGTCAGTAAATCTCAGTCCAGCATGGTCAGTATGTCTGTTTGGCTACTCCTGTTTCATGAGGAAAACTGAGAAGTCTTGGTTCTGATGAGGAACAAGAAAAAAATGTTTGAGCTATTCACGCGAGGAACTAGTGGTAAAACTGCAAAGGATCAGGAGAGAACTGATGAGGTCTGACTTTCTTAAAATGAGGGATGAGTTTTCAACTACTTGACAGGATGCCCAGAAGTAAGAATGCTAGTCTTTGGAATATTCCTGTAATTTCAAACAGTTATTCTTTTAGTACCGTTGCATAGTGGTTTTTTGATCATTGCCATTATGAATTTAATATGCATGCTATGTCTGTATCTGTTCCTTAAACAATATCCCATTCTTGGAATAACTTAATTACTTGTTTCCTCTCCTTTTCTCTTTTTTACTATCATCCCCTGTGCTATGAATCCCTGCTTTTTTTTTTTTTTTTTTAAGAACACTGAATCTATTTGTGTCTGTTAAAGTGTACTGATTGTTGTCTGGAGACCTGACAAATAAAGATGGTTTCCAAATGCAATTTCCACATATATTAACGTAATGATGGTATTGTGTCTACATTTATTTTCCAAAGATTCGTGTTCCCTCCAAATGCGAGCTGTGTAGATAAAGAGAGCTTATGGGAGATAGTTGAAATTAAATTTTTCTCTAAGAAGTTCAGAATCAGCTAAGGAAATGTAGTTCTTAACAGAAATGTAGTTCTTCACAGAACACTGCTGCAATTGATTGCTATGATGTTAGCCTAGGAGATCAAGCTGACTGCACTGTGTAATTAATGCATTGCGATGGATGCACTGGATGATATCACTTAATAGGAGGAACTTGTGCTAACCATCATTATCGATACAGCTTTTTCAATTTCAGGTTGTGGTTAACTGATTTGACATTAAATTCCCCTTTACTTTTGTCCTGCCCTGAAGAGATTAATTGTTTTGCGGCCAGAGATCAACACAATATTGATCCACAAGTCAAATCTGTCTACCCACCTTTTACACGCTTTTTGCTTACTACATGGTGGAGTAAATTAAACTGATCTGCTACTGTAACCTTCTATTTCATTATAAATCTCTCCTTTTATCTTAAGCTCTTTATCACAGTTTTAACAGTGAATTCTGCTCACTCAGTTACTCCTGTCTGTTCAGATTCACCAGTCCTAGGATCCTTCATGCCAGACAGTATCTGCTTCAGTAGGATTGGAATAATTTAGCAGCTTTGAAAATGCTACTGTCATTTATTCTAGGAGTCAGCCGTCTTAGAAGGACCCAGGAAAGGCCAAAGTAGTTTGCATTTATTGGCAAACTATTGCTTGCGTTAGTACTGACTTTTAATTTAACTGCAAAGATGAGAAAGTAAACATTATTTTGGAAACTTTAGTCAATAGAGATTGCTGAGGAATTTTTTTCCTTATTTAAAAAAGAATAAACCGAATGTTAATACTGGAATTCCAAATTAATGAAAAATAGTCTAATGCTCTAAAAGGCTGGAATTCATAAGCTTGAACAATGAAAGGCTGTAAATAATATCCTCAAAATGCTTTGAAGACAAAGCTGGTCGCTGTATGCAGATATTTACCTAATTGAAATAGACTGTTTCATGAGCAGAGGACCAAAGTGCATTAAAAAAATGGCAGAAAAAAGCTATCCAACATTACCCATTTACCAACAACATTACCAAGATACAAGATCTGTCTTTAAATCAGATTAGATCAGATATAGATCAGAATAGATCTGATCCAGTCTGTGTCTCTTATGTTTTGCCAAGGAGGTTTGTGAACCAGCCCTGCCCCTGCTTAGACAGGAACTTGTGCATAAATCCAAAGCAGACTTTTGCCAATGACATATGTCACCAGAGAGAATCAATATAATTCTGTGATTTGTGCACCCATATTCCTTTGCAATTACTGCAAGAAAGGCTTGGAAATAAAAATGACTATTTTGTTGAGAACTCTGAAGTCTTTGTACATAAATTATGGGAAAGTCCAAATTTGGTCACTAAATAAACACCACCACCCGTCTAGAAAGATGCAGGTAAAATGAAGACAGTTTCTGGTGTAGACTATATATAGTGTAGAGTGGAAGGGAACGAAACACCAGTACCCACTGGTTTTAGTAGAAATGTAACTGACTTGCCCTTCCAGAAAAATGAGTTTCAGCCCCATCTGTTCATATAATAAAATCAATTATATGAAGGGGACTTGGTTCTTTAGAAGTGTATCAATTAAAGCTGTTGTAAATTTTAGAAGTTTCTAGACTCTGAAGCATGAGGTCTTTTTTAAGAGCTTGACCTATCATGATATATCAACATGAGCTGTAATATGGCAGACAACCCTCACTATTTATTCAGCTGTTGCTAAACATTGATTCTATATATAAAAGTGTGATGGAGAAATACTGATGTTGCTTATCAGTGCTCAGTCTTAGCAAGACTTTGCAGAGTGAGTACTGATTGACTTTGCATCAATTAATTTGTATTAGAATCGTAAAAAAAGGTTTTGGTGCCGATTTTGACTGCAGACATTATTAATAAAGCCTTTTAAAAAGTTTTTTAGCAGCACAGATTAGAGATGAAAATCCTGGGTTTACAATGGTTTCTGGGTTCCATAATTCTGCATTAAGTTTTTTGCATATATGCTTTCAGCCAGGTTGATCAAAATATTCCACTGGTACTGAAGTATTCTGGAGTTAACATAAGGAAACAGCTAGTAAGCAGATTTGACCAATGTTTGAATACAATAACATTTTGAAATTTGTTAATAGTTTTAGAAATCTTGACCAGTTATTATTTTGATATTCTTTCTAGCAGTGTCTGTGCATTTATAAGTAGGAACAATGTGTAATTACTCTGCCTTGTTTAGATCTCAAGCATCAGTAGCTGTCTCTCCCTTCACCCTGACTCAAAGTTTTCTTGCAGGTAGAAGAGAAAGAGTTTGTTCCCCTGCAAAAATAAGAAAACTTTTTAAGCTCTTTATTGCGCTTCTATAATGGACAAAAGTTTTAAATTTTTCAGTATTATCAAGTCTTGTGATTTTGGTAAATTATTTGGGTGGTTTAATTATCATAAGTTGTTTTTTTTTGTTGTTGTTGTTTTTTGTTTGTTTGTTTGTTTTTGGGTTTTTTTGGGGTTTTTTTTGTTTTTTGTGGGGGTTTAAAGTGTGATCTCTAGCAGCTCCCTGTTGCTCAAAAAGAAATTAAAAGCACTCTCTTCACTTTTATTTCATGCCGTTTGGTCACAAGAGAGGAAGAACAGAAAGCAGAGCTAAGCTTGATCATTTAAGAACAAATGCTAACTTTCAGCATGTTCAGTCAGAAAATAACTCACTCACTCTGACTTCTCTGTGGCATCTGTCTGGTGGACAACACAGGTATCTTCTAGAGGAGGTAAAATTAACACCATAGGAAAAGTCTAGTGTCAAGGTCTGAGATTCTCACCTGCACCAGGGAAGCTCACCAGGGAAGGACGTGGGTAACGTGAAATCATTGACTACCAGAAAGGCCACCTCACACTTACTGGAGGATGAGTAAAGAAGGCACTGACCAGAGCAGAAAGATCTATGAGGACTATTAGCAGTAGCACTTTAGGATAGCGTCTTTTCTAAAAAGTCACTTTATACATGTAAGATGGTTGCAGTAATGTTGTGCTTCCCCAGCATGAACAAGTGCTGCTTCCAGTAACTTTGTTTTCCTGCAAAACTGTAGGCAGCAGAAGGGGGTACTATGTCATCTCAGTGACATTTTTATAATCATTAATGTTTCAACTTGAAATTCTCAGTAGCTGAAGAGAGGCTCAGTTGCTGAAATAAAAGTGTCCACAACACTGATTAGAAGCTGAAAGGATTAGCTTGATGTCTCTGATGTTAATGCGTGCTGAAATGAAAAGGAAAAAAATGTTCAAAGGCCCAGACGTAATGTACCTGACTTCCTCAGACCTATCAAAGGGTTAGCATCAATAACCAAGTAATGGCTGCTTTATAGTTTGAATTTTCTGACCCAATGTTTTCAAAAGGCTCATAAAAAGCCACACTGCTGAGACGAAATTTTGGGTTGGAATGACTTTAAAAATAAAATAGTAATGACAGAGCAATTTGTCTCGGTCTAAGAGTGGAAGTTAAACCTGTAACTGTGCCAGTCTTGAAGAGCAAGCTGGAAAAAAATAAGTTGCATGTTTTCATGTGCATAGCTAAGCATACTAAAAAGCAAGGATTGCATAGGAATTAAATTTTTTCAAATGCTTTTGTTAAATCTCTGATTCCCATGGAAAATGCCCCTTTTTGCTCTACAAGAGGGTCTTAAACACTGTCAAAGTTTAGGTAGTTGAAAACAGGCATTTTAAAGATGTTAACTGCAATGCCATTTTTAATGTAATGTCAAACTTCATGTAGGCTACATCTTAGGCTTTAGTCATGCAAATAATTGTTCAACTATTTAATTTTTATGTATGCATCAGCCTTCATGGAACTGGAAGTAGAATCCATAAAATTTAAACTCTGTTTAAAAAGAGGAGAGTTTGGGCCTATAAGAATGTGAGAACTCACTCACTTGAACCATAGAATCCTTGTTAAAATTAACTTCATTTTTGAACCTGCTTTAAGTTCCTGTAATATTGACAATAACTCTTAGGGAAGGGAAACAAATTATTTTGGTTAAATAATTTGTATTTTCCCACTTTAATTTTTGGGCATGCATACATGCATACAAATACATTCATACAAGTATAAAGGTCATCTGGTACAAAAGGGTTTTTCTCTCTCAGATGTAATAAACATTTTTGTTCTCTTTCTATCTGAAGCTTGAAAAATCTTCCATCTAGAAAACAGAGTGCAGGAAAATAGTTGGTTAATTAAGCACAGTTTTTGGAGAACAAACTTCTGCAGCTTGTATGCCAAATAATGCCATTAGCACCTTTGGAGCTTGCACCTACCTTTCAGGTTATAAAATATCACAGTGGGACTCCTTTGGATCTCGCTGGGCCCAGAGAAGATGTACCAAAAGTTGAATTATAAGAAATCATATCTTCAGCTATAACAATGTGGGTTTTGAAGACTGTGCTGTCTCTGAGTTATTATCCCCCATTCTACACTCAGAAACCGGGTCACATACTGCCATACTGCTACACCTTCTTTTTTCCTTCTCTGTTTGGGGTTACATCCAAAAGATTTATTTTCCCTTCATAAATGTAGTCCATGGAATACTCAAGTGCACATCTTCACACAGGACAAATAATGTGAAGTAATGGGAAGAGAAACCCTCTAACCCTTCCTTTCACAAAGCAGATTATTTTCACTCTTGTTGAATAATTTTTTATATGTAAAAACCACATTTATCCAGTTGTGTACTGTTGTGTTTATTGTGGTGGAACTGAGAAGTGATACCTGCCTTTGCAAGGCCAGAATTCATGGTGCAGCCAAGTTTCTTCTGCTAGTCCAATTTCTACACCATCTTTCTTGGTGGCTTCTCTCAAATACTACCAAGAGTTACATTCTTCATTTTCCTAGCCTGTCAAGCATTTAAATTTCCATTACGTTAGTTGGCTGTTCTGTCAATTTTTTTCCTAGCTTGTAATCTCAGTGTATAAGGAAACTTCATTTAGATTTATACACTTCCTTGAAACAGAGGCTTCGCATGCCAGTTTTTTGTAACACTATATGAGAAATAAAACCCCCCAGTCATAATGAAAGATTACAGAACGCAAGTGTTCTTTCTTAAAGTTGTGCCATGTGGGATTTAGTCATAGTTAGTAAGTATTATGTATATTCCACTGTCTTTTATGTGCCTTTTGTCAGCTCTATTAAGTAGACAAGGTCCCTTGTTAACTGGTAGCCAAGGTCATCCTATATTGAATGACAAAATAAACTTGAACGTCAAAAAGGCTGGAAACATTGGACAATTTCCTGTGAGAATGACAGGTTCTGTTACAATAGGCTAAATTTCTGGTTTGATTTTATTTCAGCGAAGTTATATCTAATTAGTGGCACAGCACATAAAATGAAAACTAAGATGCTAATTGTAACATATTTAGAAATAATTTATCCCAAACACTTATTGTTCAGCTTAAAACTCTGAATAAAGCCTCCTTTCCATTTTTTTTGTTTGTTTTACTTTCCCCTCCGATGATCAACTCACATTTTCAATGCCCCTTCTTCACCCCATGCAGAAAATTTGAAAATAGCTGTTGGGTGAGTTATGGGCTTCTGGCATGAAAAAAATTATTCTCTGACATTAGTATTCACAGGGAGAAAGACCTGCTGAGAAGCTGTATTTGAGCTATAAGACCAGTGGTAGATTTCAGTCATTCTGTGATTCCCATTAGGGGATTGTTTGTCCACATATTCAGCTGAGTTCACCTGACTCTTGGCTCCAGTCAGCCAGCTCTAATGTTTTTTCTCCCCCTACCCCCTCCCTCTACCCCCTCCAAAGATGAAAAACATGGTAGAGCAGTAAGAAGATATTTAAAACTGATAGCTCAAATGTTATCTATTCAACTGTCCAAAATATATGGTTTTAAGTGAAGTCACTACTCACATGATTTGTTTCACTGTGAAACTATACTAGAGAAGGGACTCAGTTAGTTTTTACATGGGTTGACATTTTAACCAAGTTTGAGCTTGTCTAGCTGTGGCATTGGAAAGACTGTTTTTCTTTCCTTTGTTTTCCTAAGAACTTGGAAAAAGCTTTATGCTCAGTCAAAAAAATCCCCAGTAAATTCTCAAAAAAAGAAAAAACCCAAACCCTAAAACGAAAAAAAAAAAACAAAAAAAACCCAGTTCTGCTCACTTCTAGTGTTTGATAATATAATCCAAAGTTTATTCTCCTCCTTTCTCTGTATGATCACATAGGATCTGGATGCTTCAGAGTGCCTGTTCTTCCTGCTGCCCTCATGAGTTACACAAGTACTGTTATTCCTATGTTATTCTAGATGGAGGGCTAAAATGAGCTCAGTGTTGTACAGATGATCTCAAGAAGGAGCTGGGCTTTCCCAGCAGTGCTGGGGTAAGGGCTCTTCCCTTGGCAGAGCTTTACGTTGGAGCCCCCAAATCGGAGTATAAATGCAATGGGGTTGAAACTTTTCACCTTAAATTCATGAGTATGAAATCCTCCTGCTGCACATTGCCTTTCATTTTGTGTTTACTGAGTTTAGCTTTGGAACAATTTATGGGTGAAGGATGTCTGATACAGAGAACAGGCATTTTTTCATTCTGCAGCTGTGGCTGCAAATTGATATTTATAGTGTCTGTAAATTGATAAAAGAGATATAGAAACCAGGTTCTTCTCTATTATTTCAATCCTCTCAGAAGGCCACTTAATTATCAAAGGTTGATAGGCCTGCTGTCTTTTCTTCCAGGAAATATGGTAGGCCTAACTCCTTTAGAAGAAGTCTTGGGGAAAACAAACAAACAACATTTTTTTCAATAGTAACCCAGCAGTAGGGAGTAGTATTTAGTCATACGTCTGCTCTTGCTGGTTTGCAAGACCTGGTGGTTCTCAGCATGCATGTTGCAAAAGGCGTGACTCCTGCGTTTCCAGCCTCTACTCATAATCAATGTGCTGTATGATCTCTCAATTTGCTTTTGTTGTAGGAGGTTACAGGGATAGGGAGAGCAAAGTGTTGTGGCGGTGTGTCTGTTAAGGTAACTCAAGGACTAAACAAGCAAACCAGAAAATTCTTTGAAGCACTGGGACACTGATCATCTGTACTGCTCAATTGTTTGTTCTTTCCATGGCCCAGTTTGGTGGTATTCCGACTGCTTTACTCCTAGGTAAATAGAGAGAGCTGGTGCTAAGCAGTGTTCAGATGAGCTGCTTGGACTTGCTGGCTTCACAGTCTGAGCCAACACCCAGAACTTTTCAGATGGGCGCTAGATACAGCTGGCCTCTGACCTATGAGAGTAGCACACCAACGAGCCAGCTACTGGCTTTCCTCAGCCCCCTGCACGAGCATCATGAATGATCATCACATTATGCACTAATGAGTCTGCCTGGTCCTTCGTAGTAAGAGTAATAACCACACCAGTGCAATGTAATTCAGCGTCGGAGGAACCTTGTCTTGTTGACTTTTGTAGGTCTCGTATGGGCAGAACCATGTTTTCCTCTGACTTCGGAAGAAAACGTAGCACTGCAGATCCTACTGAAATTGAAATAGTTGAAAAAGGAGTTGTATTTTGAATATTTAGAAGCCTTTGCAAAGATGCATCGTTAAACAAACCACTACAGGCAGCTGTTGCACTGCATGGACAGTATCTCAGAGGGATGTGTAATTCCTCGGTTTTTTTATACTACTCCACTTAAATGAAAAATCAGCCTGCCACACTGGTGTCTTTTAGAAAATTCAATATAGTGAGTTTTAAGGCCTTGTTTCCTTTCTTAGCAGGGGTGCAGTGATGATTTCTACATGATACCAATTATTGCATAGATTTGAAAAAACCCTAAGTACTAAAAAGAAATATTTATATTGCTTTTCAATAAATATTTATTTGCATGGCTGAGAAAATAAAATGAAGATATTCCATGTGAATCTGAGGCAGAGTACGTAATTCCTACACTCATTCATGAGCAAAGCAAGGCAATGACGAAACATCATTCTTTACAAAATATTTGCTTTCCACCACTCAAGGCTGAAAGCAAATTTTCAGTTTATTGGTAAACAAGCTTTTTAAGGTATATGTTAAGTATATCTGTTGCTTCAGTTTTGTCTTTCATTGTTTTATCCATCTGGCCAACCTAAAAAGAAGAGGTCTAGTCAAGCCCCTGGACATTTAGTGATAGCTGCATGACTTTTAGACAGCTCCTTTTTTTCTCAGTGTCCTCTATGTTCATCCTGTACTATACAGCTGGACTAAAAAAAAAAAAAAAAAATCTATAAATCCAAAGATTTTGTGGGCTTTCCATCCCTAGCAGCGTTCAAGGCTGGATGAGGCTCTGAGTAACCTGGTCTTGTGGAAGGTTCCCTGCCTGTGGCAAGAGGGCTGGAATAAGATGGTATTTAAGGTCCCTTCCAAGCCAAACCATTCTATGATCCTATGATTCTATGTCTACAACAAATGGAAATGCTATATCTTTTTTTCTCTGGTATTTCATACAGTGGCTTCTTATGTCTTCTTTCTTTTTTTTTTTTCTTTCTGTTTTTTTTAATTTTTGCTGTGGGAACTAGGTAACATTCTTTCAGTTTTTGCTATCAAAAATCCCATTCTGATCTTGTTCTTAAATTCAATAATGGGTCTACTTCTTTTTCTTCCTGATAGAAAAACGAGCTGTTGTTATATAAGCTACAACTTTTCTTAACATTTGTTGCTTTCTGATAACCCTGATAATCTCTGTGTTTATAAAGTGCATCTGTCTTTTTAGAACACCTGTTTTTAGGGGCCAGAACACAAAAGTACAAATGTTTGCCATCATCCTTCCAGCTGTATGCCAGAACATCCTGCCTGACTAGCTCTAAGACAGAAAAAGTGAAAATATTCTGTGAGACATTTTCAAGTTATTCACTACAAGCTTGGAAACTTTTTATGCCTCCTGTGAAAACACATGGGATTGATTGATTTTGTTCTATCCAAAGGATATAATTAACTGTGGGATAAGAGATACAACCATTTAATCTCTTGTAGTGTGAATGTATGGATATCCTATACACTCTTAAAGAGCGAAAAATACCTGGTGAATTACTTCATTAGTAGGAATCTGGCTGTGAATTGACAATGTATGAGCAGAATGAATCAAAATCTTTCCCATAAACTGTCTGTTGACAATTAGTCCTTATGCCTATATGATGACTGCTTCTGAAATTCTTGTGTGAAAGTGTTATCAGGAATATAGCGATCTAAGTAGTATTTTGTATACAGGAAACTAAAATATCTTGGCTTTGTGCAGATTTGTATCCTACGGCTGCTTGATTTTGGTGTGTCTCTTTGTGAGATCCAAGTGAAGCTTTCTCATGGTGGAAAAGAGAGGAAGAAGGAGGAACTTCATCCCCCTTAGGTTTTCTAGCACCAATGACATCTTTAGTTCCTGCATCACCATACTGTTTACTTGGGATGTTAATAAGTTCTTTCTTCTCTGTTTCATCATCTGCTTGATGATCTGCTCGATCACTGCTACAAGTGTTGTATATACAGATGTTTTTCAGGTGTTGACATTTCCATAAAAGAGGTTTTGAAACTAGTCAGTGAACAGACAAACTAATGGTGAGGAAAAGGAGAAACGTACAAATAGGGACAATGCAATTGCATAAGGGCCTCCAAGGGTCTTACCTGCCATGACAGCCAAAGATGTAGTGGCCTGGCTTCGAGAATACAATTGAGACAAAGCTGAAAGACAGTAAATGGGGAAAGGTGGATGCCAAAAGATGAGATTTGCGGCAGTGTTTAGTAGCCTAAACAGGGAATGGCTAAACCAGCAAAGAGGGAGTGCCAAAGGGACTGTATCCAGTAAACCACCTTTCTCCTTGGTTTCCGTGCCACTACAGCTAGGAACACGAGTTTAAAAAGTGTGTAAAAAGCACACTTTATGGGAGAACAAGCCACTGCCTGCTTTTTGCAGAAGAGCTCTTCAATTAGAGCATTCTCTGGCAATATGTACATAGGCTTGAGTCCTGAATTTCGTGGATGGAATTAAACATCCTACTTCACAGTAGAGGGTCAAACTAAAGCATTTTTCTGAGGTGGAGAGAGTTCTAGGCTGGTGTTGGAACCAGATACCTCCATCATTCAGCTGAAAAGCTGTCTCTTTCACTCTAAGCAAGAATCTGTCAGCTTGCTTGCTGTCAGCTGCTGCCTGTCTTCAGTAACACAACTTCAAGCACCTTCAGAAAGCTTAGTTTTCTGATAAGCCATAAACAAATAAACTGTATGTAGGAGACCTGGGAAAAGTTGTCAAGCTCTTTTGCACATAAGCCCTTAATGCCTGCACTTTGGACAACTTAGTGCTTCTTTAGATTTCATTCTAGTTTTCTGCAGAACAATTTATCTAGTGAGTGAGACTGAAGGAAGGAAAAAGTGACTATTCTTAGTTTTTTGAAGAACAAAAAGTATATCAAGCAAGTTTTCATCTATAAAACTGAAAAGTTTCCAAACGAAATGTAATAGTTTTTAAAAAGCTGAAGATAATAGAAAGTGCACCAAAATTATTAAATTAGATTAAATAATATATCTTTTAAGGATGCAATTACTGATAAACAACTAAACATTTTGAGTGTCCTGCCTCTAAGTTTACGAGTTTCGCTTGCTTATGCTATTTCTCCTTGGAGCTTTAGGCAATTTAATTTTTCTTACTAACTGCTTTAACTCTAGTGGGATACTTTGAGTTTCTGGGGCAACATGATTCCACCTCAGGGAGCATCTGTGACTAGAAGAACTTGCAACCAGCTGAACCCACTGCCCCTTAAAGTTAAGGCTTATGCAGGCAGTTATAAATCTGTAATTATGTCACTCAGGAAGACTAAACATTAAGAGGTATTGTCCAGAACCACAGAATCAAGAGCAGTCAGGAGTACAACCAATGTCTCCTAGATCTAAGTGCTGTTTACTAATTGTATTTCAAGTCGATATTCAGTATGCTGCATATCAGGTTTAATTAACCTGGTCGGTATTTATAGTTAACATAAAGTATTTTTGGCACAACTCAGTGAAAGACTGTACAAGCACTGAATACTGCACAACAAATGTTTAGCAAGTGAAACCACAATGCCACCTTTAACAATACATGCAATACTGTAGACATTAAGCACATACAGTATACATATATTCAGTGTGTTACATACCTACTTAGTAAGGAAATGATATGTGATTATTGGCATGGCCATAGAAATACATGAAAAATTCTGCCTCTATGCATACAAATAACATCAGTATTAAAAACATTAATATAACATTTGCTTTAGCATCTTATCTTTGAAAATTATATCTCCTGAAAAAACCCAGTGTTTGGAAGATGATGAAAGACCAAGTCTTCATGGCACTTCCATGAAGCCTGAATTATTTATTTTGTCAAATCTGTTGAACTGGTGTGGTATGTCTGTGAGGTGGAATCATAAGAAGACTATCTAAGTAATATAATTTTGCTAGCCCATTCTAATCTTTGAGTTATTAGTGTCTATTGTAATGGGTCTTGCTGAGAACAGTGATCTACTGAAACCATCAACTTATTTTTGTGAAGTTTTGTATCCCAGACAAGTGGTCATAACTTAGTGATATTTCTATCTTGGCTGAGTTTGCACTGTCATTGAAAAACAAAGTTATTAGTCACACAGCAATAAATTACTGGGAAAGATATGATGTTTCAAACTCTATTGTATGATAAATTGAGCCTGAAAAATCCCTGGATTCCATTTTATGAAAAGGCATACAGGGACTCACAGAGACAACTGAATAAATGAAAGACTTAATGGTAAGGATGAGGATGCATTGACAGGGCAATAAAAGAATATTGCACTGCTTATCAGATGATCTTCTAACTCCCAGCAGTATTTAAGAAGTTTGGTAGAGTATTCACTTAAGTGAGTTAAGATGTCTTTAACACATTATAATACGTGGCTGTTATGAATTCACATTTCAGAGTTACTGCTGTCATCTTTAGACTTCATCTTGCAAAGAATGAAACCAAAAAGCTGCTGGTACTGCATCCAGGCCTATTTTCAAACCTGGTGGTAAAAAGACATCTAAAGCTAGTCTGAAGTGCATCTTGACTACAAGGCTGTTTCATGCCATATCAAATTGACATTGTGCATTGAATTATTAGTGATGATGTCTGTTGTATTTTTAGAGTCTTATACATTCTTAATGAGGGCTTCATTCCTTGAATAAATCTATACCTAGGTAATTATGTGATTTCTGCAAATATGATCATTAGAAATCTGATTCATGGCCTTTCTGAAGAAGTGGGAACTAGGCTTGCAGCAGTGTCAGAGATAGGAGGAACACAAATGGATATAGTCGGGTTATCAGTTTCTCCTAGATATCTTTTATGATCCGAATGAACACTCAGAAAGCTAAAAGATAAATTTGCCAGTGTGACAATCTTTTCTGGAAAAAAAAGTCTGCCCCGACATGTACAATGCTACCTAATAGAACATTGTACAGACAGATTTTTCAATTCTTATTGACAGCAATTCCAAGGCATCTTGGAGCAGCACATGCTAACTGGAGGCAATAAAGTAGTAAATAGAATAAAATTTGATTTTTGCTCTGTCATCCTTCAGAAGCCAAGTTAATTGGGATTCAGAGATTATTTCTACTGTATATTACATTCATTTTTCTTACTGAAGTACTTTTCCTTTGTGCATACCCATGGGTAATGCAGTCTGAAAGGATTGCGTAGTGTGCTTTGATATCACCTGTATATGAGCATTGACTAAAGGAGAGGCATAAAAAGAAAGTCCAGATTTAAAAGAATTTTTTTTATTTTGAAAACAAAGTGATGGCAGGCAATTCTTTGTGGATCATTAGTAGCTGGGTGATGAAATGTGATTTTCATCAATATGTAAAGTAAGACTGGAATGGCAAGTGTGAGGTTTGCAGTAATGAAGCAGTACTATGAAGTGCTCAGAAAGGGCTCTTCGTTTCTCAGGTGCTGAAGGTTATCAGGAAAACTTCAGTGAAATCAGTTGGGAAAAGTCACAATACTTTGGGGGAAAACTGGAACTATGGCGTTAATGCAGGGGTTTCAAATTGATCCAGAAAAGGTTGTACCTCTGTTCTTTGTATTCCTTAGAGTCCATAACAAATCTGCTAAGGATGTCAGAGGAGGTTTGTACAGAGAGACTACAGGTAGAACAAGGCCTTAATGTAGTGGTTAAATTTATTTGCTTTGTTCCTTAAAACCGGATAGATGTAACCTTACATTGTCATTTAAAAGCTACATGAGGTTTTGTAGTCTCCTTCTGTAGTTATTGCAAATAGAAAAGGACATCCAGGGAAAATTTATTCAAGTTTCTTAGGTATCTTTGGTTCAAGTTGGATCATAGAATCATAGAATGGTTTGGATTGGAAGGGACCTTAAAGATCCTTTAGTTCCACCCCTCCTGCCATGGGCAGGGACACCTTCCAGTAGATCAGGTTGCTCAAAGTCCCATCCAACCTCCCCTGGAACACTTTCAGGAACCGGGTGTCCACAGCTTCTCTGGGCAACCTGTTCCTGTGTCGCACCACCCTCACAGGAAAGAACTCGTAACTCCAGAGTAATCCTGAAAGCAAATTTTCCTCTGCTGCTTCAGAACTATTGAATAACTATTCATCTATAATTTGTCTAAGGCAAGACCTAAAGCGTTTTCTCAAGCACCTTCAGCTTGGGCACTGCATTGCAGGATGATATAGAGGATCTGTAAAACAATCCTAACTTTCTTTTGCAGTCAGTGGTGAACGTTGGAGATTTTCAGAGGAGCTCCATGTGTGTTTTGGGGCTTTCTACAGCCCCTTATCTGAAAACTTCTACAGGTAAATAAAAGGAAGTGATGGCAGTACAGTAGTGTCTGGACTCCCATGTTCTGGAGCGTATGTGACCGCAAATGGCTGTGCATAAGGCATCTCTGTCCATTTCCTGTTTTTCAGTGAATGCCTCAATTAGACTAGATTCAGTCTGGCAACCAGAAATCAGAGGCCAAGTCCAGTCCTGACTGGTGCCACAGGAGATGGGGTAAAGACTGCAATAGGCAAGCTACCAGTGCCAGTCACAGGGCACTGTTCCAAGTCTGTCAGTCTGGACTGCACTATAGTCTGGGCCTAGGCCAGACAGAGGGTAGGCATGATTTTGGAGTTTGCAAGGGCTGGGGATCACGTTCAATAAGCATTGTCTTAATTGGTTGTGGCCACCCCATACCGGGGAGTAAAGAGTGAAGATTAATGCCATGCATGAACATTTTTTTCCATCTCAAGAGAGCTTTCAGAAGGGAGATTAATGTTGTATGTCATAAGTGATGCAACCACCAACGGGTAGACTTTCGGGTCATCTAAATGCCACTCATGCCTACATTCTACTTGCTGGACTACACACTCTACAGCTTTCCCTAGAGACCAGTACTTAGCTCTTTTTAAAGTTATTACAGCAATGTTTTTCTAGGCATAAATAACTGATGGCATCATTGCCTTTCTGCCCTGGTCTGTGATTGTACCAAGAAAATACACAACTGATATTGAAAGAAGTGATCTGCACGAGAAGCAATAATGCTTCTCTTATTATTCCAAATCACAAACTCTTGCTCAAATGGGAGGTTTGGTTTTAAAATGATTCTTTGAGGTAGGTACTTTTCCAGCTTAGCATTGCCATTGCACAATATGAACTATATTTAGTAGTTTACTGCTTGCTTTCAGGTCATAAAATACTGAAGCTTTGTTAGAGTTACCCCTATAAATGATAACACAGAATAAATTCTGTAAATGATTAGGAATCTTGGAACTGATGATAATAATTTATTCTTTTTGTATAAAGAATGTAGCCTGCTAGAAAATATTGGTTCATCCATGCACCAGTGTAAGGCATTGATATTTTAATACTCATCTGTAGTATTATTTATTTAGTTAAATGGGTAATGTTGAAATGCTGAAAGAATAAATCACCATCTATCAAATAAAAACTGTCAAATCCCAAAGATACAACGGTAAACAGCTCAGCAGTGCTCAAATGCAGGCTAGTTAACTGCAAAGCTGAAATGACATATCTCAAAGAAATGGACATTTTATTAACTTTCTAGAAGCTGATAGTATTATCGATAACTCATCCTAAGGGATAATTTAATGGGATTTAGCTAATATCATAAAACATTTATATAGTAAATGAAAAAGTAGTCTAATCCATATCCAGAAAAAGGAGATGTAATAGAACGAGGGAAAAGTATAACAGAAAAATAGGACTAGAAGGTATTTTTGCTGGTGACAGGGGGAGAGATAGTCCACTGTGTCCTCTAAGAAAGATGTATCATGATATATGCTCAGTTAGCTTATTCTTAAACAACTTTTCCCTTTCCTCTTTGCTGTTTATTTCAGCAATTCACTATCTTTACCAAAGGAAAAATAGCTTTAAAATCCTCTTTGAATTTTTCTTAGTACAATTTCAACCTGCTATCTGTTGTACTAGCTGTCATTAGCATGGAAAATTATTCCCTGTCTGTTTGGCAGCCATGCTTTGTTATCAGCCACCTCCTCAATCTTCTCTTCTTTGGACAAAACAATTTAATTATTTTCAGTCTTCCCGATTTTAGCTCACACCATGAGCTAAACAAATGGCGAGTGATTTTCCTGTCCTCTCATCATTCTTCTGATTCTCTCTTGGACTTTCTTATTTGGAAAGTTTTGCTCAAAACTGATCCCAGTGCTGCAGCTGCTTCAGCATGACCTTACTTCAAGAATTGCAGATTCTTATTCTTTCTGTATGTCCTGAAGATAATGCTACTTTTTTCACAAGTGTGACACTGTTAACTCATATTCAGCTGTCATCTGCTGTAATCTCAGACCCTACTCTGAAGTTGTGTTTCCTAAGCAGTTGTTCCATATTCTGTTTAAATGGATTATTCCTGCACAAGTGTAGAACTTGCCCCTTATTGCACTTTGAATTTTTTGAATTTCATTTTTATTTCTGGTCCCTGTGTCAAATTTGTCAAAATTACTTTGAATCCTGTCCTCCACTCCTACTTTCACATTTCTTGCAGATTTCAAAAGCATAAACTCTATTCCATAATCTCATGAAGGGAACATAAACCCAAAACCAGGTGAAACTTCATGCTAGACATTCTTCTATTTGACTATATTTGTTTTTTAAAGAGTATGATATTTAAATCTAGATCATATGTTCATAACTTTATTGTGAAAGCATCATTTGAGCTTCCTGGAGTTAAAATTATTAAACATCAGATGGCTCATGTCCAGACGTGAGTATTTGCTAGCTGTGTATTCTTGCTCGTAGGAGACAATCAGGCTGATTTAACACAAGGTGTTCTTGAAAAGTACATGATAGCAATTGTTCATGTCTTTTGCAAGCTGTTTGCCACTGTCTAGATTATTTATTTATTACATAATCTGCTGGGAATTTAAGTCAAAATGGTCAGTGTATAGTTAATCTTCTCTTATTTCGTTCCTTATTTTAAAAACAGCACAATATTCAGTCTTTTTTCCACATTCCAAGTATTTTGCTGCCTTTTCACTTTATCATTTCTCACAGAGAAGCATTAATGGCTCTGATATTGCTTCAGCTATTTCTCTAGAGGCTGTTGAATTAATTTTATTAGACCCAGTGAATGTGCATGTGATACAAAACTGGTGGTGTTTGAGTCAGCGGATTTCAGAAGATGATACGAGGATGAGTCTGTATTCCTAGATGAAGACACTACAAAAACCCAATCATGCATCTAGAACATAGTAGAATAGGTTTGGTTCTGCTGTTTTAGTAAAGACAGGGAAGCATTAAAGCTGCGGCTGCCCTCATAGCCCCTGTGCAATTCTCTTTATTCATAGTGCCATGTGCTGGGAAAAGTTACTGGTATGATCAGGGGCATGGAACATCTTTCTAACAGGAGTTTGTGGCTGAAGCTTCTTTTTCTAGAAAATATAAATGCAGAAGGAAGATAGCTTGCTGTTGATATTACAGATAATTGTAATATGGCAGTTATAAGACAGTGCAGGGGTTTTGTGTTTGTAGGTCACCATGGTTATAGCTAATACTCCTCTTAGGATAGCTGCTTTGGATTAGCCAGAGGTGGAAATTCTTGCATTTTACCATCTTGATTGATTGAGACTATAGTTTAGGCTGATAACCTTGGCTGAACCCACAAGTCCATCCCCACTCCACAAAATAAAAGTAAAAAAAAAAAAGAAAAAAAGAAAGACAATAAGGTAAAGAGTGGAAGATCATTTGAAGTCGGTTCTTCTTACAAGCAGCCAGGATAATTACTGTCAGGAATGTTTACCACATTTATTATAAAATATGAATGGCCAAAAAGAAGGGCTCATGTATTTTCTGTATTATATAAACTGCAAAGCAGATTAATGATTCTTAGAAAAATAATGATCAGAAAATTATAAAGATTTTCTTTCTTATGAAGATAGATACAGACAGTTTAACCTGCTGCAAGAGCACTGCCAAACAGACAGGAACATCTGGTTTGACAGGCAACGGTTTTAAAGGCACCAGGTGCCAGGATTATGTACCACTAAAAGATTCACTTTTCAAGCCCTCAAGTTCTATGCTGGCAAACATCCAGAAGGATCAAACTGAAAGATAGATTTCCTGTGACATAAGTGGCACGCATTTGTTTAAACTGAAGATGTGAGGTGTTCCAGTGCTGCTGTGACGGCAAAGAATTCTATTTCACTAATTATGGACTAAAATTTTCTCTCCTGAGTAACTCAACACTACTGTTAAAAGCAACTTACTCTCACTATGATTAGAGTTGTCATGTTGCACTACTAGATCTCTGAGTAAAGAATAGCCTGCCAAAATTTAGAAAAAATGACTGAATAGTTTAAATAGTCATTTAACTTTATTCAGTCTATCTTGATAAAGTATTCTCCAAGAGTAAGATTATATGCTTGCTAACCAGTAGAAGAACATTTAAATACAGTCAGAGCTCATTCAACTCGTTTGGGATCAGGAACTGAAATTTGCAGTGCATATGGCTGGTGAGGTGCTGTTTGGATATACTGTCTGTGTTACTGGCCAGCATTGGAAGATCACAATTTCTAGTTTTACAGTGTTCCAGTTCCCCTCTCTTTCATATTCTATGATGTAGCTGGGAGCTAGTCAACCAAATTCTCTACAAAGCAGTGCAGAGCAGCTCTCTTACTTGGGGGAAAGACTTTTTTTTTCAATCTGCCACTCCTAAAATAATGTCTAGAGGACACTTTGAAGTACTGAAACTCTCTGTACTAGTAGATTTTTCTCAAATTAGCAGGCTTTTAGTGGAGTTCTACCTAATTGATTAAATGGCTAGGATAAGTGATTTATGTGAAAAGATTAAAATAACTTTATACATATTGCTTAGTTAACTTACAATTACTCTGCCTTTAAAAATGATCTACAGGTATTGTTTGAGAAGCATATGTTCCTTGGATGGAGATGAATTGTTCTCTGTTATCCAGGGACCTATAACTAGAAATACAGATGCAAGAATGATACAAAACCAACCACCAAGATAATATTTGTGATCCCTTTAGTCACTTAAAATTAAGATTCATGCAAAACCAATTTCCTTGACAAGCAAGTTCATAGAATATTCATTTCAGAGTATTCCTATAAATGGAGCATACCATTTGTGTGCCTAGATGCCCTCCTTGTACTGGCAGCAGCTAAAAATCAGCATGAAAAACCCTTAGAGTTGAAAATCATCCATTGTATAGACAGAAGCAATAGCACATGGCTAGGCAGACACAGCAAGTAGCCAGCTGTGAGTAGATGATATTCAAAGTAGTAATAAATAATCACTTAGGGAAGGGTCATCTGCAGATGCTAATATCAGCCAAAGGAACTCTAGCTAAGGATGGGGAGAAACACGGCGAGACAGACTAGTCCAGGATGTGGAAAATAATTTCCTGAATTGTTCTCAGTTGAATAACTTGTTTGTTTGTCCCTAGACCCTATTGGCTGGTGGCATTCTCCCCAAGCTACGGTTGGACTTTATGAACAATCCACTCTACTGTCTGAAACAGTCTTGTTAAAACCATTCAGCATGCAAGAGTACAAACACAAAACCCTCTCTCAAACAGTGTAGTGATGTCAGGGTTCATTCAAATATGACTGCTGCTCAAATTTACATCTGGTTTCTTTCAGTTTTGTTTTGTGGTGGTTGGATTTTCTTGTTGTCATTGGGGATTCTTGGTTTTTTTTGTTTCTTTGGTGTTTTTTTTAAATGAATGGATTGCTTCTTTGCTTTTGATAAGTGACGCTAGGAAATTCAAGCTGTTTTGTGTGGGTGGGACTTGCTATGTGGTCTCCTGGTACAATATTAGGCTGGTGCATTGCAGATTGTTTTCCAAGCTAATCTTACTGCTGAAGTACAGGACAAATGAAAATAAACCATTTCCCCCTCCTGTTTATTATTTTCATGTTTTGGTGGTGTCTCAGCCATGAGCGACCAGGGGTAGAGGGTTGCAGTGCAACTAGAAAAACTTAACCTGGATGGTAATAGACCTTTGGAAGCAGCACTGAGCCTTGTGACCTGTAGACTTTAAAGGATGATCAGAGGACATAGGCCAAGGAAAGGTCATGAAGGTAGATGAGAGAATAGTCAGAGCATAGTCAGTCCTGTGATTCTTGCAAGAGCATTTATTTGTGCTTGTACACTCAGACTGTTTCCAGTGACATCAGCTTTTATTCACCTGTATGCCCAACATCCTCTGAAAGTGTTTTGACAAATATGGGTGTGTGCCTCACATCTACAGATATATCCACATATGCACCTCACCAACAACAACTATTATAGAACGAGAATCCTTCTACTAATATTTCTGATTCAGGACTGCTTCATAAAGATTTAATCACACGTTCCTCTTTAAAACATATACCTGTTTTTCTGAAATGGGACAGGAAGGTTAAAATGAGGGTGAAATAGCAGAGCCCTTTCCTATTAAAAAGCCTGCCTTCGTATAGTGAAGTGATCATTACTGCCAGACCCATGGATAACAACTTGGTACCCTATTCAAATCTAATAGAATCTAATAAGATGCAGGATTTTATATCCTTATCTGAAAACTCTATTATCACTGCTTTTATAGACAGAGACAAGACGCAGTTACTTTGATGCAGTTTCTTGAGTTGTAAGTTCCCTGAATTTTACACTGCGATAAACAGCTACTACGAGTTTGAGTGTGTTTTACAATGAGACGGGAAGTTTTTAGAGATATGACCATTGTCTTTTTTTAGATGTTTCTGACAGATGAAAGGAGCCTTAATAAGAATGCAGAACAAGAATTTGTACCCACTTCAAAGCTCCTTTATACTGCCAAAGTGGCGATTAGTGGCTTTTGTGCAAATGACAATCAGACCCATGTGATTTTGAACTGGTTTTTGATGTGTGGAGAACAACTTAGTAGCATTATGCTGCATGGAATGGCTTCTCACAGCTACAACCTCATTAATTTTTTTATGGTTAAATATGGAAGGGAGTGGGGAGTTAATTGTAATTTTATTTAGTTTTTCCTACTGGTTGCCAAGTGTGAAAGGGTTTTTGGGGAGAAAGAGAAATTATTTCCTTTGGTTAATATGCTGGTTTTGGCTGGAATAGTTAGTTTTCTTTAAAGTATCTACTACAGGACTGCATTCTTGATTCGTGCTGAAAACAGAGATGATGATACAGGGATGTTTTAGTTACTGCAGGGATGTTTTAGTTACCGCTGAGAAGGGCCTACACAGAGCTAAGGACTCTTCACCCTCTCACCCCACCCTACCAGTGAGGAGGCTGGGGGTGCACGAGGAGTTTGGAGGGGACACAGCTGGGACAGCAGACCCCAACTGACCCAAGGGATACTCAGGACCATATGGTGTCATGCTTAGCAATAAAAAGCTGAGTAAAGGAAGAATGGAAGGATGTTTGGGGTGATGGCATTTGTCTTCCTGAGCAACTTTTATGTGTGATGAAGTCCTGCTTTCCTGGGGATGGCTGCACACCGTGCTTTGCCTATTAAACGGTCTTTATATCAACCCACCAGTTTTCTCACTTTTCTAATTCTGTGCCCCATCCCACTGAGGGAGAATTGAGTCCATGGCTGGTTGGTGCTTGGTGCTATTGGTGCAACATTAGTTGCCAGCTGGCGTTGAACCATGACAATTCAAAAAATAAAGAAAAGGTTGGGTGTGAAATATCCAACAGTATCTTATTTAGTTTCTGACCTGATCTGTCTCTGTGAAGCCTTGTCAACCTTTAAAATGTGTTGTTCAAAACAGTTGGTAAGGCAGCTCCTCCTGACATTTTCTTTGACTTGTTCTGCTGCAGCTGGTATCTTCTTTCTGACAATTTCCTTGAAAGTTGTTTAGGGCAGGGAGGTGATCTCATTAATTTTAGAGTGTAGTAAGGACTCAGTGTTTCAATGAAATTTTAAGGTGATGTAGTAAGTAAATGCTTATGACTACGGTATTACAATTGCTAAAAGAATAACCATTTTTGGTGATGTTCCAGGTACAGTACAAAGGAACAAATTAGTAATTGTACTGGAAAGAAAAGTCATAGTTTGGCTCATAAGGAGTCAACTGGAAGGCTTGTTAGGCCACATGAGAATGAGGAATCATTTGTTATTCTTGATCATCTAAATCATCTTATTGATGATTTATCTCTTGCATTTCAACCTTCTGTGGTTTATTCTGGCTAAACCAGTCTTCTTTTCCTAATACGTTAAGTACACAGAGTAAGTAATGTATTCAGACCTAGGTAAACTCAGTGAGACACAGGGAGCAAAATGCATGTCTGCCCTGAGTAGGATCAGCAGTTAAGTTAAATTTTCAGTAACATTTCTGTGCATGTGAAGACTGAGAGGATATCATGCTAATTTCTGGGAGCCTTAGAAACTCCACCACAATGGTTCAGCACAGTGAAAATATTTTTGCTGGTGGTATTAGTTAAACACCTGCTGGTGTCTCTAGATCCCAACTGCAGGGCCACCACAGCAGAGGGCTGGCTCCTGCTCCGAAGAGCTCTATCTCATAATGTTGTAATACACAGTCAAAATGTCAGGGTGCAAGAAAGCCATGGCATTTTACAATGATAGAATCAGAAGATACCTAGGCATGACTTTGAAACTTTGAAGGATAAGGAAGTAGCTTTGACAATCACAGGAAACTCTTTCTAAAAGGAGTAGCAGTCATGGAGAAGGCATGAAAATGCTTCTCTGAAAATACAGTAAGATATAGTCTTGGACCATCAGGAAAAGGAAACAGAGTGTTTGATGCAATAGAGAGAGAAAGGTTACTAAGACCAGCCATGTGGAGGAATAACGTGCAAGATTTTCATGAAGGAAGGTATCTTGCCATTCTTGAGAACTGAGATCAATAGAGGCTTTGGGAAAAGGAAACAAACCTGTAAGTGGGCAGAGGGAAGCTGTCCCGGCAATGGTATGGATTCATGGCTAGTCCTACTCAGACCAGCCATGTGCTTGCCCATCTTTCCTGTGTAAGTACCAACATGCTTTTGAAAATCAGTCCTGCCAAGGTACAGTAAATTTACAAGTACAAAAAACACACTTTCTTATTTTCTGTGTTGTGCCGCTGCTGTCTTGCAACTATCTCCTTTTCCTTTTTTTATTTATCCCCCCTCCCCTTCTTCCCCCAAAGAGGAGCTTTGGTTATGTTTGGGAAGAAGTCTTCAAATCAAATTCCAAGGGACATAACTGTAAACCCCTAGGGGCATGAAGACTTCACTTTTCACTTCTCTTCCTCCTTAGTCAACACCTGTAGAATCGGAAAATCATAGAATAGCTTAGGTTGGAAGGTACCTCAAAGATAATTTAGTTCCTGCCATGGACTGGGACACTTTACTAGACCAGGTTGCTTAGAGCCCCATCCAACCTCACCTTGAGCACTTCCAGGGATGGGGCATCCAC
The DNA here is from genome assembly GCA_013397755.1 of Cnemophilus loriae. Taxonomy (NCBI): domain Eukaryota; kingdom Metazoa; phylum Chordata; class Aves; order Passeriformes; family Corvidae; genus Cnemophilus; species Cnemophilus loriae. The sequence continues at coordinate 668,697 of VZTF01001239.1, forward strand.
AACTTTTTCCAGTGCCTCACCACCCTCACACTAAAATATTTCTTCCTGCTATCTAATCTAACCTACTCTCTTTTTCAGTTTGAATCCATTCCCCGTTGTCCTCTCACTACATTCCCCTGTAAATAGTCTCTCTCCATCTTTCTTGTAGTTCCCTTCAGGTACTGGAAGGCTGAAACTAGGTCACCCTGAAGCCTTCTCTTTTCCAAACTGAACAATGCCAACTATCTCAGTCTTTCCTCATATGAGAGGTGCTCCATCCGTCTAATCATCTTGGTGGCCTCCTCTGGACTGACTCCAACAGGTCCATGTCCTTCCTGTGCTGGGGACCCGAGATCTGGATGCAGCACTGCAGGTGGGGTCTCACCAGAGCAAAGCAGAGAAGAGCAGAGCAGAGCAGAGGGGCAGAATCCCCTCCCTGGCCCTGCTGCCCACGCTGCTTTGGATGCAGCCCGGGACACGTTTGGACTTCTGGGCTGTGAGTGCCCATGGCTGGGTCATGTCCAGCCTCTCATCCACCAGCACCCCCAAGTCCTTCCCAGCAGGGCTGCTCTTAATCTAGTCATCCCCCAGGCTGTGCTGATACTGAGGGATGCCCTGACCCCAGTGCAGCACCTTGTAGCTGGTCTTGTTTAAACCACACGAGATTCCCATGAGCCCAGTTTTCAAGCTTGTCTGGATGGAGTCCTAGGGAGAATCAGGTGTGTACAAGATTCATCCTGAAAGTTATTTTAACTGGTCTTTCTTCCACCATGCTGCACTGGCAATATTGTCAAAAACCATATGTCAAACCAGCCTGGAGGGAATTTTTCTGAGTTCTCATCCTTTTAAGACTGGGATTTAAAGTAGGAACTGAGATACAGATTTAACTCTTGCAATCATTTTGAGCACTGCTGTAAGCTAAAGTGTAGAAATAGACATATAGGTAGATGGGTAGATAAAAAAGGCTTCTGAATAGCTTCTAGGCTTCTGATTTTTCCCATGACAGACTCCTGCAAGTGATTGTATGGATTTACGTTGCATACAAATTACTCAGGACTTTGGCAGTACATACTTCAATTATTTGCTATCACTTGCAGAATCAATGCTTCACATGCACAAGCTTGCATGCAGAACAGTATTTTAAACCATTTAGTAGCAATAAAAAAAAATATATTAAAAGCAAGAGGAGGGAAAAAAAGATAGAAAATACTGATTAATGTATATAAAGGCAAATCTTAGGTAGAAAATTTATTAGCTGTGAACCTATGCTATAAAGGTAATTTTTCCTGTGAATAGAAATTATTTTTTTTCCTACTTTTGCAAATAAAACCTTGAGGTGTATTTCAGACTCTAAGGAAAGTTATCCCGACAGAAGGATTATATAAAAATGAGGGGGAGGGGGGAGAAAATGTATGGGTTTTACTTTGGAGTCATCTAAATGACAAAATGATCATTACAGGGTGTAGTCCATTTACTAATGATATTTATCTTTTTTTTTTTTTAATAATAGATGCATAATTTCAACACAGATAGTTGCAGATATCTCTGAATGTAAATAACATTTTTCCTTGGAATTTAAAGAATAAAACCTCATTTGAATAGCTGCATTTCATTTATATGCTGAAGAAATTTATACAGTAATTTAATTGTGGTGAGCTTTTAAAAATCACAGAAATAAATTCATCACATGACTCCTCTTGATTTTCATTCTTTCTGGCTCCTTCAAAGATAGACTGTACCACACATTGCTGCACAGGCAAGAGATGCCTGAGCATCAGACTAAACTACTCTGGCTAGCTGGAGGCAGTCTGGCTAAGCAGCATAAGGGTCTATCCAGGCTGATTAATACCAGTGAAAAGCACAGAGAACTGTGCTGCAATGAGTTGTTTGCTAACAGGATTTAGGATTGCAGTCCTGAATTTGGGATTACTTTGGTATCTGGGCCCACTCTCTGACCTAAAAGACAATGGCTTGGCATAATTTACTATGCTCTCCCCGTGGCTTTGCAATAGTTTAGTAACACATTTGACGTGACAATCTCTGCTGCTTTCTCATCTGAAAGAACAGTTCAATTAAGTTGTACTAGTTTTGTTTGTAAGTGTGCGGGAGTCAGTGCATTTTCCTGGAGAGGCTGCAAGGAAGATAGGTAAAAGACTGTCTAATGTTATTTTGATTGTAACAAATAATTAAAACAAAAGAGCGTTGAAAACAGAAAATGCAAATTGACAGAATGTTAACAATGTCAGCCACCTGCTGGGATTGCAAAACACTGAGACAAGTTTCACACAAAATTATGATCCTGGTTCTGTGATCCATATGTAACTCATTTAAGTTTAGCAGATAAACTATTGCTTTGGAGTAATTAATTTCTTTCTTTTCACACACAGTTGCATATATATGGACAATAGGCACAAAATTTATAAATTAGTGTGCATATTATTTACATTTTAAAAAATGCAATAGAAGATACACAGAAATGCCTAGTGAAAATGAAGCGCAAGAAGATGTTGAAACCAAATTTCTTCTTTAATGAGATCCTTGGAGATATAATGAGAATTATCTTTCCATAATAGTTTGAAATTATTGAGCAACCTTGGGAGTTCAAGTAGAAAATCAATTTACAGCTCTTGTGGATGGATGCATAAAATTCTACTGGCCACACCAAATAGCTCTGCATTCTAAAATGTAGCTTAACTTTGAAGTCTATAAATTGCATTAATTAAAAATAAAAAAAAAAATATATATATATATACCGTGACCTCATGATTTAAACATTGACCTTACGATTTGGAAGTAGGCCATAATCTGAGCACCTGTTGGAGAACATTATAAAAGGTAAATGCACTATAACATGTTACCAGATGGCATATACATCTCTCTACAGTCTTGCATGTGAGAAATTGGGAAGCCGGAAAATGACCATTTTAAGAAATGAATGAAAGTCTAATGCTTTTTTGAAATTTCCACTCAGGAGCTTGGTTCATTAAAGTCCTTTATTCAGTCAAGGGATAAAGATCTATCCCTGGGACAAGGCTGACCCAAGGTTTTATCTTCTGGTGCACCAGTTCATAAGAGAATATGAAGGCAGAAGCTATAATTCCCTTTCCAAGTGGCATGTGGAAAACATTTCTTTTATGTTACTGTGCTGACAGGATTGAGCTACGTACAATCCCGTTCACTCACAGCTGTGCTTCGTGACTTTCTCTTGAACAAGGGAAAAGACTTCCTACAGTAACTTTTAAAGAGACTTCTTTTTATTTTTTTTAGGGTTTAATGTGCATTTCTAGTACTGCTACACTTTTGATTTTTTTACTTCTGCTATTATTTATTTTTATCAACCAAAATACAGCCCCTGACTTGGAAAATTTTCTCAAGCTTTTTAAATTTTTGTGTGAAATATCCCCATGGACTGTGGTATCCGTACGTTTCAGACCATGGTGTTGTAGCAAGACAGTTCTGCAGACTGTGCCATCATATGAACCTAGTCCTGTATTACTTGCATTGCTTTAGCAGAGTATCCAAGACATCTCATGACTAAGTTGAGCACCATTTCATATTGTGTAAAAGAGCGAGCTCTCATACAGCAAATGTGTTTTAGTGGTCCTTTAGTACTTTCATTCCATGAAAGAGAAAAAGAAAAGTAAAAATCAAGCCCCTGTTGGAGCGACTGTCTCCTTAAAAAGGCACTGAACTTTTCATTGCGATGGTTATTCTTGGGAGGACATTCTGTGATTTTAAAATATTTTTTCACAAATTGCATATTTTTGCTAAACAAGTTTTAGAAAAAATCACCCAAGGCATGGAAGTCACAGACATGAAGTCAAAATTAATTTAAAATGTTATTAAAAAGAAGTAAAGGCTGTGTAAGAGAAAAACCGTTGTCCCATGATTGTCTCTTTGAAGTCTATATTTAGCATCCATGGTAAGTTCTTACTTTGGCTAGAGAGGGTTCAACTGAAATGTGTTGAAGGGAGCAACAGGTGCCATATACACTCGTTCTGTCATTTTACTTCCTTCTCACTTCATTTTGTATGTCTAACACCTACCTCAGGATCTTCCTGCATAGCCTGTTCTAAATCAAATCTGATGTCTTTTTTTTTTTCTCTTCAATTCCTGCTGTACAAAGAACTCCTATTTTTAACAAACCCAGTGTTAATTAGGATAATTACTGCCTTCTCTTTTTACCTTGTCTTTTTCATATTTTTACATTTGCTCTCATTGTCTGAAACGACTCTCTAAAATGTATGGAGTTATATATAATATTACTTTATGAATGTTTTGCTTAATTCATTGCTCAGTTTCCACAGCCTTGCTGTGTGCCACTGACCCATTGCTGTGCAAGATGCTGTGTTAAATATATCACAATTAATTGGCAATTATAATTATGGGAATATCAACAGGTGTCATTCAGCCAACAGATCTCTGATAGACCTATGTTCGTGTTTGTGCTACCAAGTTACAACCCTTGTTTATATAAATGCCCACTGTGCAGTTATCAAAACCAGTAACTGTACTGACTTCATGGAGAATACAATGAAATTTAGTGTGAAATCCTGGGTATGTGGATAAGTTCATTATTTTCTCAAGTGACAGTGGCCTAAGGTACAGCTGGATGCTGTGATGAACCCTGTAGTGTACTTTGCAGTACCAGCGGTGTTACTTCCAGCCCCTTCTACTACTTAAATAAGTACATTATATGAGTTAGGACGATTTACTCAACATCTGGACAGATCAGATGTTAAAAATTCCATCTGTTTCTGCAAGAAATCTGTTCTTATATGTCTTTTATCCCATTTCTTATCTTTTGTAGAAGAAAAAGTCAGGACCAAGGCTTCAGCTGATCTAGATTTAGGGAAGTTGGTTTGACTTTATCGGAGTTGCATGGGCTCAGAAGGAGCCAGGAACCCCCCTTAATTAGTGTGCAATTTTACTTGATCTCTAGGAAATGTGATTCAAATTAAGTTGGAATCACAAAGCTTCCAGGAGCCCTATGTGATGCAAATTGAAAAATTTCAGTGCCAGTTGTCCTCTTACCATCTGTAAATGACAGTTGAGGTGATTTCCTTGCCAAAATAAAGTGGCATTGAAAAGTGGGATGCAGGGATGCGCACATGGCGAAAGGCAAAGCGGAACACTACAGAGGAAAAGAATCAGGATCAAGACTGACAAACTATTCCCTCATTTCACATGGAAGGTAAATAGAAAGATATATTGCACACAGATGCCTGAAAACTCCGTCTCATGCAGCAGAATTAGACACACATGAATACTTAAATCAACAGAACTTTTATGTGTGACTAAACCAAACTCATAATGGATATACTATATCAGCTATGTTGCAGCTGTCTCTGGCTATCAAAGCTTCCTTTTTCTGACCTAAGGGAATGGTAACTCACTCATAAAATGCAAGGTTCAGGAAAAAGGAGCATTCTTTAAAATTTTGGGAATAAAAAACCCCAAACAGCCGCATTCTGGTCACAAAGTGGAATACGATGTCAGGTAATACACAGATCATCTGTTTGTAGAAGGCCATCTATTTTCATCCGCTTACATTATGTAGGAGGAAACAGAAGGACCTAAATCTTGTTAAGTACCTTAAGTCTAGCTGATGCTTCTTTCTAAGAGCTGTTTTGATTGAAGCAATTAAGGCAGACGCAAGATGGTAGAAAGGAGGATGATGAAAAGTGTAGCTATTTCACGATAATGCAATTTTGGATGTGTGCACAATACATTTGTGCTTAGGGGCAATAATGAACTGTGGGAGGGGTCTGGGTACAAAGAGCTGCGACTTTGCATGAACAAGCAATGCATTTGTATCTGAGAACTGAAGGAAGAAGAGTAGAGGTGCTTGAGATCTTCCCTCTTTTACTGTGCAGACTTAGAGATTGTGCTTCTTCCCCTTCTTCACAGCTGCTTCACCACTAGGCATGCATATGCAATGAAGCTTAGGGGCTTTCTGCTTTCTTCCAGTTTGCATCCTGCTGCAGTATCTGCCAGGGTTGGGCAAGACAATTTTACCTCATTTCTGCCTCCCCAGGTTGCACTGCATCCTGACTTGTAGCTTGCTGGCTTCAGACAGATGATGTCTGGCGTAGGTAGAGCTACCAGTTACCTCGTGTCTCTTCTGACAGTTCTGTGAAAGAAACTTCTCTGCCACAGTGTTTTAATGTTTTTTTCTGCCAATAGGTAATATTCATTCTCTTCTATGCAGAACGGAAGTAAATAAAATGGAATGTAAAAGCTGCCAGGCTTAGATGCCAATGAAATTTTCTCCGAACAGGTATCTGGCCCATGAATAATCATATGTAGTCTGTCTGACCTGATAACACAACTTAGTTACATCCTATTTGTCTCACTAAGCTCAGGGAGGCATAAGGGAAAAACAGAAACTTCTGAATAAGAAAATCAAGGCCAGCTGACTCTAAACAATGTTTTCTACAAATATGAACCCTTCTCATTTTGCCTGTCTTAAATCAGTGTAAATTATGCAGAATACTAGTAGGGCTCAGATATTACCTGCATCCAGTACTTATAACATAATGTGTGAGTCTTTTGGAACAGCCAAAACAGGCCAGACAGAAACAAAGTTAGCCTTCTTAAGAGAACTCGAGGGAAGAATGCTCAGTAGATTTTGAGATTACTTTGAAGGTAGGAGTTGCCTTTGAATGTGCAAGAGTATATGTTAGTAAATTCACAAAAATTTGTCACCTTCATAATGCTTTTCAGTAGTCTTTTCCTCCCTACTCACACAGCAGTTTCCTACAGTTTTGACACAGACTGGAACTATGCACATGTAACATTGCTCTGTCTTCTTCAGATCTGGTTCCCTGGTATATAAATGTGCTTTTACTTTGTGCTGATATTTTGCTGTAGTAACTAGAATTGCTTACCTGATCCGGACTGTTACAACCATTTGCTTGGGAAACATCCTCCTATTTCAGTAACCTTTACTGTTGAATTGCACTGAGGAAGGACTCTCTATAGGCGTATTTGGGAGCAGATCTCGTGCTATGAGATGATAATGAAAGATATGGTGGTAATAACATGTTGTGGAGATGGCTGTTTACAAAATTATAGCATTCCAACTGTGAGAAAGCCAGTAAGAAAGGAAAAATATGAGCTCTTGACAGATAAGCAAATTAAAATCCAATCTTTTGCACATCTTTTAAAAAAGTAATTTCAGCAGTTTGTTTGAAATTAGCATGCTAATTGTAAAGCAGATTCTTGGGCTAATTAATATTAGTTAATAAAGATGTAATTTGACATCGCAATGATTTTTTTTTTCCTGTAATTTCCAATATGATCCTATCAAGGAAAAGATGGAGAAAAGTAGTTTTGGCATCCAATTCCAAATTCACAAATTATTGCCTGGTTTCTAGATCATACTCTATAACTTACAAAATATGATATTTCATATTCTTCCAAGAATGCCAGTCAGAAGGATGCTTGGTCTTTTAAAGTGTAGGAACATCTAAAAGAAAAAGTGAATTTACTCCTGTGAAAACATGTAGTCTTTATTAGTAATATTACTAGTCTGTAAAGCAATAGATTAATTGTAACCAGCTAAAATTCCTTTTTTTTAAATTGTGTAAGAAACTCATGATGATTCAATATGGTTTACTGCATCTCTTTTCAATTTTCTCTGCAAACAGTGTGTTCAGTCTGAATTATAATACTGTTGTCCAATGCAGAACCAAAAATTTTATAGATTACGTCATTCTCTCTCTAATTAGCCACACTTTTAATACATTGTCAAAAACATTAAGCAAAGAGGCAAGGTGTTATTCTAATCCGTTAGAGTATTTTCTTATGTTGACGTGAATTTTTTGTGTGGTTTTTCAAGTCACCAAACAGCCAATATGTAAAGGACTTCTTTTGCATGACATCTGTACTGTAATCTGTATTGACTGAAGCATCCGTAATGAGTTGCTGAGTAGTTCAGCCTTGCCTGTATAGTATCACAGTGATTCTGTGGTGTCTGTGAATAGCAATAGCTGTTATTAAAAAGTACCAAGTCATTTACACTCAATTTGTATCATGTTAGCCAACAGTCATTTTTTTTCCCTCCCATCATCTCTGGACATCTTATTTGGCTTTATTAATTTTTCACTTTAATGTACCTGATTCAAAATATAACAGGACCAGGGATCTGAAACTAGCTCATTTTGGTTATTTAGGCCTCATCATTTAATTTCGTAGACTGAAAAAAAATTATATTTGTCCTCTGATTGGATAAGCATGTGAGCAGTTATCAAATGAGCAGTTACCAAATAAACACTTACAGAAGCAAATTCAGATGCATGAAATTGAAATTTGTTTTGCCATGAACATATACAGAAATTAACTTAAGGTGGGTGAAGAAAAGTCTATCTGGAGAAGATTAAAAATAAAATCACCTTTAAAAACCTCTCAAAAGAAAAAGATCTGTAATTGAAATTTTCACAAGACTGAGATGCTGGTGTTGATGTTCTCAGTTTGCCTAATAGCTGTTGGAGTGCAGAGATTCTAGTGTATCCCTATTCAGAGGCCATGTAGCCTTTGGAGCTAACAGAGATGCTTCTTGATCAATATTTAATACTTCAGTAGTTAGAGAGTGAAAGCCTCATATGACACTGAGCAATGTAGTCGGAGCAGACACCATATCATGATTCTGAATGTGCCTAATGTCACATTGTATCAGAGTTGTTATTACTGTGACATCCAGTATATTTGTTTTTTTGCGACAGGCCTATATAACATGTACAGAAAGAAATACTGAAGTAAAAAAGCCCTAGCCAAGAGCTCCAGCCTTTGGTAACTTTAGCTATGGCCTTCTGCCCTGCACTGATCTGAGAGCCAGGCATGACCAAACAGTGCTGCAAAAAACAGGGAAAGAGAGGGTGGAATGAAACTGTGGAATGCTTGGAGTATTATATCTCAAGGTCACACAACTTCTATTAAACAACTGACATATTGAAGGTAGTTATCCAAGGCATCTCAAGAGAAGGGTAAGTGGATAGATTTATTTGATATTTGTTGTAAAAAATATCAGCATACTCCTGAAACTTTCCCTATCTGGCCACCTTTTTAATGTCATTGTTCCGTACATGAAGTGTAAATCTGTTCTATTAAGGATAACTAAAGAGAGGATTATTCAACAAGAGAATCTTAAAAACTTAGCAGTCAAGTGAGCTTTCGACATGATTATGCAACACGGAGCACAACTTGGATTGTGTGTGTGTGTATTCTGTTGTGACAAACAAAATTCTCTTTGTTAGAAATCCACTGAAATGCATGGAAAAAAACCCCTCCAAACTGAGGAATCTTCAAAAATTTCAATAAATATTAGGAAACTGTGCACTGAGGTAATGGAAAATATTTAAACATTGAGAGCAGTCTACTTGAGGAGAGAACAGAGCCTGCCTCTAAAATCCTGGGTCCTAATAAAGTGCTTTAGTCACTGTGACTTACTATTTAGCCTTCTGCCTCTGGGATCAAAAGTTTTTGGCTCATATTCATTCAGTGCATTACTGGGGAAGTTGTGCACATCCAGAGGTCACATTTGGGTTGAGATGTAAAATGGAGTTGGCCACAAAATGTTTCAACAGCTTCCAGTCTCTTGTTCCTCTTTTGCTTTCAGATACAGTTCTGTATTTTCCTATGCAGCTCCTTGCACTAACAAAGCGCACTCAGGTTATTTGTAAAGACAAACAGGACTGTCCTCTTTTCTCTTAGAATTTTAGAATGGTTTGGATTGGAAGGGACCTATAATCCAACCCCCATTGCCATGTGCAGGGACCTCTTTCAATAGATCAAACCTCAAAGCTCCATCCAACCCAACTCTGAACATTTTCAATGATGAGGAATCCAAAACTTTTCTGGGCACTCTGTTCCTCAACACTTTAATCCTAAAAACAAATTCTTCCTCGTGTCCAATCTAAACCTACCCTCTTCCAGTTTAAAATATTGCCCCTTGTTTCATTGCTACAGGCCTTGATATAAAATTTTATTCCGTATTTATTGTAAGGCCCCTTTGTATGTTGAAAGGCTGAGATGTGGTCTCCCCAGAACCTTCTCCAAGTTGAACAACCCCACCTCTCTCAGCCTGTCTTCACAGGAGAGGTGCTCCAGCCATGTCTAAAGTAAGGTGAAGTGAACCCCACTCTACCAGTTCATTATCCTAGTTACTAAAACAGTATTTAGTGGTTGAAACGACATTGTCATTTCATTGTAAAGCTTGTACATGTAACATTCAACATTCAAATGCCAAACATCAAAACATATCATGCCCCGCTCTTGCATACTTTGAAGTCTCATGGACCAATGATAAAACCCTTAAAGAACTCTAACCTCAGTTCAGAATATTCTGTGACATTCTTTTGTTATGAAAACCAGTGTCTAGACTGAAATGTTTTTCAGCCCATTGAAAACTGATGGGCTTATTATTCTTGTCACTCTAGAGCAAGTCTCCTAAAAGCTTCTCAAATATTCAAATCTTAAAAGTGTTCTTAATCTAATGATGAAACTTTGTCATACTGTCATAGTTCACTAAGGAAAATGTGTTTAGCTACCAAGAAATTCCACAGCAAAATCTCATATTAAAGTCTCCATCTTATCCCAATCTTACATTAAATTAATCCCTTACAAAAATTGTATATACTGTTCCATGACTTTACCATAGCTTGGATGTCATGGTGTGTGCTCTGTGCCTGTGCAGAAGCATAGTTCATAAAAACTTCCGGGGTTTCTGTTTTGTTCTTCTTTGTACTGGGGTCACTAGACTCACAGAATCACAGAATATCCTGAGTGGGAAGGGACCCACAAGGATCATCAAAGTCCAACTCCTGGCCCTGCACAGGACACCTCAAGAATCACACCACGTGCCTGAGAGCATTGTCCAAATGCTTCTTTAAACTCTGTCAGGTTGTGACCACTTCCCTGGGGACCCTATTCCAGTTCCCAACCACCTTCTGGGTGAAAATCCTTTTCCTGACATCCAGCCTAAACCTTCCCTGACTCAGCTTCAGGACATTTCCTTGCATTCTGTCACTGGTCAGCAGAGAGAGGAGATTGTTGCCTGCCCCTCTCTTTCCTTCATGAGGAAGTTGCAGACTGCAATGAGGTTTCCCCTCAGTCTCCTCCTCTCCAGGCTGAACAGACCAAATGACCTCAGCCACTCCTCGTATGGCCTTTTGCCATCTTCCTGGCCCTCCTCTAATAGTTTTATATCTTTCTTACATCATGGCACCCAAAACTACCCCCAGCACTCAAGGTGAGGTTGCCCCAGTGCAGTGCAGAGCAGAGCGGGACAATCCCCTCCCTTGCCCGGCTGGCCACGCTGTGCCTGATGCCCCCCAGGACACGCTTGGCCCTCCTGGCTGCCAGGGCACTGCTGCCTCATGTTCAACTTGTCATCGACCAGGACCCTCAGGTCCCTTTGTGCAGCACTAATCTCCAGCATCTCCTTCCCCAGTCTATACACACAACCACGGTTGCCCTGTCCCAGGTGTGGAATCTGGCTCTTGTCTTTGTGAAACTTACACAGTTGGTGATCACCCATCTTTCTTATTTGTCAAGATGTCTCTTCAGGGCCTCTCAGCCTTCAAGGGAGTTAACAGCTCTTCTCAATTTAGTATCTAAATGCTTCAGCTTCCTTTCTGAGATTGGAAATTCTTCAGAGCAACCCTACCCCAACATTCATTCCTCCTTATTTCCCATGAACTTTCTGTACATCACAGTGGTGTGCAGATTAGGAAGCACAGGTAAATCTAGGAATATTAAACCAATTAAGATATTTTTGTATTGGTCATTCAATATTTTCCATGTTCTACCACCATAATTCCAAGGATATCCTCATTGTGTGCATAACTGTAGCAATGACATTAGTTATGACAGTGAGTGACTTCTAAATTGGGAGTGAGGGAGGTGTGTAGTTCCCCTGTACATGCTCCTGGGGACTTCCAATTAATGTTTTCAATCCTGGGGTGAAATTGTCAATGTCATTCAAGAAATAATGCTTCTTTTCATGTAGAAATGCAGCAGAGCCTGTCTGAGGCTGCCCTTAGCTAGTGTGCCAGGGAATGATCTAGAACCTGCATGCAGCAAGAGAAGCCTGGATTGCAGAAGGGCAGGGACATTCTGCATTCAGTCTGTGGGATCATAGATGGAAGTCCAGCTTTAGCTTCAGCACCCCAGGAAAACAAGAATCTTTACAGATAGGTAATTTTAGTTGTGTGGAGTCCTTCCATGTAATTATCCAATAGAGAAAATGTGAAAATCTATGCCAGCAGTTAGCCTGCTGAGACTCAGCAGGGGAGAGTGTATTTTACAGGCAAACATAGCAGCAGTCAGCCAGGAAGGCCTTAGTGGAGAGGGAGAGCTGGATGACTTCACAAAAAATGTGTCCCAGCCTGGAAACAAGAAGTGTGCTCATCTAGGGTCAGGAAGGAAAGTCAGAAAAATCAGAGGAATAGGTCTAATTCTCTGTTGCTCTTTCATTGCTATGGTGTTCAGGAAAAGAGTAAGAATAGGAAATTGGTGGGAAGAAGTAGGAATAGAATCCACGTGGCCCAGAGCCTGGGCTTCAGAGTAGATTTTAGAAAGCCAGATTGTGCTCTTGTGCTTTCTGCGGATCTAATACCTGGCTTTTGGATTCATGATGTCTTGGTGCCTCTATTACTTCTCTATTGCCTGCCTTGTTTGATTAGACAGTATCAAAATACAACAGCAACAACAACAGCACCCAATAGAAACGTGTTCAAAAAGGTTTCTTTTATATTTTGTAGGAGAATTCCCAAAGGCCAATAGTATGACACGGGCTCAGGTCTGACTGCCGTTGTGTGACACATGAAAACTCTGTTCCAGGGCTTGGAGCTAAGCTGAAGAAGCCCTGTGTATTTTCACTTGCTCTCCTGTCCTGAGAGTTGGGATTCATCTCACTTGACTTCAGGGTCCAGATGCAGTTGCGTGACCAGCAGTATCTAGGTCTGTTTGAAGCTATTGTACACTGTCATGAAATTCTACACTGTGACGGTATGTTTGAGCCAAGAGTTCCAATAGATCTGCTCCTCTCTCAAATGTCTGTGTGAAGCACCAGGAGGTGTACCACGGCACCTAACATGACACGAGATATCGATACGTGGATAACTGAAGTTGTTCGCTGGGGATCTGTATCTGAAGTAATCATCCTGTTCCACTTTATAGGGAAGGTCTAATCAAACAAACCTTATTGACTACCTCAGCAGACAACGAATTGCATTTAAACTCCACTGATTGCATTAACTCGATTTCTATTGACAGTAAAAAATCCCTGATTTCCATTCAGATGCGCATGCCTGCACCATGGACATCCAGAGCGAGTCAGGCAAGTCACGGCTGCTCTCACTGCATTTACTGGAGGACAGGGAGCCGGACACGTAGCTGTTGTTCACATGAAAAATGAACATGTGTAGCACCAAGAAAGTTATGTCAAACTGATGGAAAACAATGGGGTATGCCAACATTTTTGAACAGTAGGGTTTTATATTATTTTTTCTCCTCATTTGATTTGCTTATTTGCTCTGGCAGCCTACATTGTAAGCTGAAACTGGTCAACAGTTGTCTCTTTAAGGATTTCAGTTCAAAGTATGTGTAGGATGAAGTAGAAAGAAAGGGAAAAAAGAAATCAATTTTTATGAGATCACATTTAACTTTTGTTAAAAACACCAAAGCACAGAAAATTAGTCTAGAATTCTTGTGTTATGGTATGCCAGCAATCGCATGGAAACAAATAGGAAATCTTATCTCCCCATTAAGCAAACTAGTAATTTTCAAAAGATATATTCAAACGTTTCCCTCCCTTTGAAACACATGTATAGTTATACATCTTACCTATGAAACTTTTTGAGTGTAAGCTCTCTTGAAAATCCATACCCTTGATCTCAAAGGTGAAGTTTGACAAACACTGATCAGTGATTAAAGCATATCTATGGCTCAAAGTATTAGTAATTTAAAGGAAGTAATGCTGAAAATGCTTTGGGCCTCATTCTGTACTCACTTTTCTTTCACAAGATGCTGAGCTTTGATTTTGATGGTCATTGAAGTGAAATCTGGTAATCATCCATGACATAGGGCTAGGACATGTTTATGACTGTTGATCTGAATCTCCCATACAGTCTGAAAGTGTTAGGGAAAAAATATACGAGAATACAGTAGTGGAGATTTTTCTTTGCTAGTGAACCAAGGGCTAATCATCACACATAATTTTTAGTCTCTTATTTGCTAAATAGTGTTGTGTAGGTCATTTGTACTTCTCTTTTGTAACCAAGCACATTAAGAAGCACAAATTATGCCTGCAAGAGCTATCCACTACAATTCTACCCTCTTTTCTCATTTGTGTGTACCTGAAGTGATAATTGAAATCTGAAGTTCTAATATGCAGAGCTGTGAAATGGATGTCAGCCCACTGAGTCCTCTCCTCACCGGTACAGAACAGAAGGCAGCTTCCTGGCTATTTGAAAGCATTATGCTACCAACAAGATTCCCAGTCTTACAGCAGAGACTGTCATCTGTTCTCACCAAACACAGAATTAAAGTGTATATTTCAGGGTAGGGAGTAGGATGTTTAAGCTTGAGGCATGGGAAGAAATATCTCTTGGTATTTAATTCCCATACCTTTTGCCTGGTTAATCAGATAAGTGGTGTGTTGCAGATTTCTCTAGACATGCACCTCATTAAATAGAGAGAGAACTTCCACTGAGAAAGGGCAGGGTCACAGGTTAAAATTAGTTTAATGTGGTTTTTCACACATACTGGTGGTATCTGCAGTTATTTCAGGTTCATGCCAATGCCACTTACTTTTATTTACCTATCGGACAAACACAAGGACCTCCACCCAGCAAGATGCTGGGTGAGATGCACAAAGGTCAAACGACCAAAAAACCACCTAGAGTATAGCTTTGAGTCCAGAGTTTCAACTGTAAAGCCTCCAGAAAGGGATTCTGTGGGAGAGGAAATCTTTTTATCGTCTATTTTTTATTCCCTTAAGTAATTTTTGCATCTTGCCCCCTATTTATTTTGCTGTGCTGGCAGGATTTATTTCCTTTTATCCTTTTCTCGGCAACCCAGAGAAGTTTCCCTCAAGTCTGCAGGTCTGCAGGAGGCCAGTGCTGGGTGGGTGCCCAAAGAACTTGAGCCTTGCTAGTGCCCTCACCCACAGTACAGCCTGCTGGGGACAGGGACAGGGACACTGGGAGCAGAGCTGCCTAGGTTGGTGGGAAGGGCTGGGGGCATGGGGCTTCTGCATGCCTTGCACCAGTTTCAGTGGGAGGAGAGCAGTACTAGGATGTGTCTGAAAAGGAAAGCTTTGTGTTTCTGCAGAGAGAGACAGAAAATACTGAGGCAGAGGAAGATCAGACTGCAAAATCCATAATGAAAAGTAAAGACTGGTTAGTCCTAATTGGGAACTGATTGTTGTGGGAAGGATGTTTGTTAGAGAAAGTTTCTTTTTAAAAACATTTTTCAACCTGCATTTGTTTGCATTTAGTTTTGAACCAGATTGTACTTGCAGAACAAAGTATGTGTTTAAATTCTGCTGAAAGCCTGCAGCCAACAAAGAAGATAAAGGCATTCTGTTCCTCACATTGCACAATAATAGGGAAGGAATTAATATAGCTGCTCTGAAAAAAAACCCTCTATTTAGATAGCTTTATGCAACAATATCAGGAACCTGCCCATAAGCTCAGTGTACTCTCTATTTACTAGGTACTATGCAACTAATGTGCAAATTACACAAACATGCCTTTGGAATTGCAAAATTCCCAAGCTAATTAATCAGAGCTTGACAACAAAGCAGAGTCCACGTCACCTCACATCCAGTGTCAGAGAGGGAAGATAATTTTGTCATTCAGGATCAAGCCTGTGCTAGAAGACAGATGATTTTGACTGCTAACTTTGTTCACTCAGTTCTGCTTCAGTTCTTCTGGGAAGAGTATTTCAGATTGACCAAACTGTCAATGTTAATAATTAAAATTTAAAATTGGGGTGGTGGGGGGTGAAGGGAGAAGCGTGAGTACCTTTTGAATAGGTGAACACTTAGCTCAATCCGGAATTACTTTTTGGACTATACCTTTTGTAAAAGAAATAGTTATGCATCATGTACAAGACAAGAACTGGATGACTTACAGCAAGTGCAGAGGCAACATCCTCTATAAAAAAGAAAGTGTCACCTTGTCTTCAGAGTTTCTTCTAGAAAGTTTAGAATTTTTTTTTTCATTTGTTGAAGTTCAAATTATTTGTAAGATCTGTGAGATAGAGTCCCTTTATAAGATACTGTGAATTTCTTAGTTGTTCCTGGAACTGATTAAGTTGCTCTTTATATGCCAAGTGGAACAGTAGGAGAATTTTCAGTGAGGAGTTCTCAGCCAGTAGCTACACTAAAAAACAAAGAGTTGGTTAGTACTGTATGTGACAATCATAGATTGGCAGACTGAAAAGCAAATCTGTGCATAAAGCTAAGGCTAAGAAATCAATCACATAAGCTCCATGAAGCATATTTATTAAGTTGTGGAAATTTTGAAACAAACTGAAATCTTCTTTGAGAGCAATAGTTTGGGGTATCCTGTCTTACATAAAATTTTGCCATGTTGGCCTTTCCAGAGCCTCACAATAGTGTTATCCTTAGCTTTAGTTTTAGGCTGCTTTGTTCAGTCACTGTGGTCCAAATTAACCACAGAAATGTGAAGCATGAGCATTGCTGTGTGTTGTGAGCACTGTAACAATAGTCAACATTTGCCTGTATCAGAGATTTTAAAGTTATTGTTTTCTGCTTAATGAACTATCTCAAAAGCTTCCCAATGTTACAATTATCTCGTGAAAGCTTGTAATAAAGTTAAACTCATATATTACTTGCATAACCTAAGTTTTTGATAGATGTTCACAATTTTTGAAGCATATAACTTATATTTTGTTTTTCTCTCTCTATCTCTCAAAGGTGTACCTAGGCAGACCTAGGGTACACCAGGTATGTCTGTAAATGAAGAAGGATGTGAAAAGACTTGATAAATATTTTGAGAGATGACACATTTTGAAAGTTGGGTTGAGGTTTTTTTGTAAATTATATGACCTATATAGAATAAGTGATAGAGAAAGGCAGAAAGAAAGCTTTACTGGCACAACCTTTCTCTAAATCTCTAGTGTTATTCGTTTCTATAGATCTTTAATGAAAAATGGAATATGAGCTGGATTTTATTGCCATTTTGAAAATGCAGCATATGGAATTTTTTCAGCCTTATATTCTCTGAAATGCATGATCAAACTATCTTTTAGATTTCCTTTCTAAAGATCCTTTCAGAAAAGGCTTAGTGGTGGAAAACATCTTTCAAAAAATGTTTTTGTAAAGGGAAAATTTTAAAGGAGTTGGAGTCTTTGTGCATGTTAACGTATCCTGTTGTTAACACTGTAGCGTTTTCATGTAAAATAATGATAAGGAATATATTCTCCATTTCTCAGCATATTTTTTTTTCTGTAAGAACAGATTGCTATTCTCCTGTCTGCACAGAACTTGCACCAGCTGTATCAGAAATTTAGCACAGGAAAATAAAAAAGGTCATTTACATTGCAAATCCAACAGCAGAGAGTACTCCTCAAGTCTTTGGCTAGAGATGATCAATATAAAAAAGAGATAGTTTCAGGTTATGTAACTTTAGACGATGGGGTCACACATTAGGAACTATTCTAAAAATAAAAAGGTTCATAAAAAAGAAAGAAAAGAATGAGATATACTTTCCTGGTGCTAAGTTTTGTGAGCTAGGGGTACTGTTTTTCTTAGACCAACCTGAGTAAAATTACTGAAATATCACATTTTGACGCTTTAGATTAAATCCTGATGCTTCATAAATTTGCTTTTCTAGAGGATATCCTTTCAGACAATGATTATTTTGCAAATTTGTCTACAAGAATGTAAAGTACTATGTTTAACTGATATGTGGACATACAGTTTCCTTGAGGTTTAGTATATTTCTAAAAGACCCTCAGCTGGAAGTAATAGCAGCTGCTGAAGAAAATTCAAGTTTTGTTGCACAAAAAAAAAGAAGAGAATATGATTAGGGAGTCTTGCTCATCTTCTACATTTTCAAACCTTTTTCCCTGAGGAATTTGATTAAGGGGAAAAGGAGTAAGGTAGGGAAATAAAATATGATGAAACTGTTTATACAGTAAACAGTTTTAGATAGATTTTCCATGGAAAATATCACTATTTTC